>CM038795.1:171430637-171876505 GCA_021764765.1 Vicia sativa
CAAAAGTTTTGAGAAAATTTTTGCAAGAATAAGGGTTTGGCTTGAGCTAGGGTTTCGTCCTTTCTCTTGTGTGTATTGCTTGATATTTATAGGAGAAAATTGGATGGCAAAAGCAAGCAAAAAAGATCCATTCATCAATGTGCAAATATTTTCCAATAAATAAAATCAAATTTCTTTAAAAACTTGATTTTTTCTTTCCATATGCAAGCTATCACGATTTGGCAAGAGTGGTGGGCTTTCTTGGTCATTAAGAAAGATATAAATCCAACTTATTTGAAAAAGAAACTTAATTTTCATATTTTACATAATTTATTTTTGAATTAAATGTTATAAAATTCAAATATAAATCATAAAAATAGAAAATCACCAATGCCAAGCATTTATGGGTCAAAAATCATGTCATGAACAAGTTTGGATCAAAAGATTATAGGCCCATTTGGAAAATTTTGCATTTTGACCAAAATGTCCTTTTGTGCAATTGTCCAAAATTACCCAACTTCTGAATGGTGTATCTTGCTCAATTTTCCACATTTTTGAGTGTTCTTGGACTTTTTGGAAAGCTCTAAGAATCCTCTAAACAATGTCTTTGGTCTCATCTCAATTGGAGTTACCATGCTCAATATATCTTCAAAACAAAAGTTGACTTTTGTTGACTTTGAAAATGACTGTAATGTTTTGAGCTATACCTCTCAAATGAAGCATTTTTGGACATTCTTGTGAGACATGAGGTTGTAGAGAATTGAATTTCCTTCAAAATGAGCTTTGGTGGGAAAATTTCGAGAAAGTATGAGAAAGTTATGATCATCAAAGTTCATTGACTTTTCACCTAAACCCTAATTTAGAAAGTTTGACTTTGGGCAAATCTTGAGTTTTCTTGATGAATCATGATCAACCCTTGATCAAATGATGAATGTAACTTCAAAATGAGGATGTTGACCAAAAATCAGAAGTTTTGACTGTATGTTGACCATAGTTGACTTTTTGTCCAATACAACTGATTTTCAACCATCTGAGCAATTGTCTGAGGAAATTTGACTTGTGAGGCTTGAAACTTGACATGGAGAATCTTTGAAGCATATGAGGAGGCATGAAGGCCATTGGAGATGTTGGAAATCCATCTTGACTTGAGAGATACCAAACCCTAGTTTGGGTTGATTGTCTAGGAGAGAGTTTGTCTGATCAACTCTTGAGGAATCCTTGAGTATGGATGTATGAAATCTCTTGAGTAGATGGAGGGAAAATTTTGGGGTATGACACTGCCCTGCTCAATCTTCTTGTCTGGAAGGGTTAGATTGACATGCTTGTCTTTCGTGACCTGGAGGTAGAAGATGATTGAACACCGAGTACACCTGAAAATTTGCACTCGTCGTTGGTGGATGATGCGGGAATGGGCTTACAGATGCCATTTGGAGAAGTTGGAGACTTCGCTGGGGAACGAGTCGTACGCTAGACTCGGGTTGTTAATAGGAGAGCTGATGAGATGGGCTTAAGATGCCATCTAGAAAGGTCGATCTTGGAGGGTGAGTCGACGTTAGACTCAGAGATGTTCTGGAATGGAGAGGAGATGGGCTTAAGATGCCATCCGAAGGAGTCGTACGTTAGACTTCGTGTTCACTTTAAATGAAGTTATTGGTCTGTATTGAGTTTTAACCATATATGAGCATTCTGATAGTGAAGAGATGTTGACAAGTAGTCGGAGATGGGCTTAAGATGCCATCCAAGGCAACTGAGTCGTACGCTAGACTCTGTAGTTGTTGTTGATAATCAGAATAAATCTTCGCACTGATTACTCTGGGAGAGATTGTAGTTGGCCAGAATGTGGATAGCTTCCCTGTTGTGCATCGGGTGTTGATCCATTGCTGTTATCGGAGGATAACCAGAGGTGGCCTTTGGATAGTTTTCCGTCGGTTGGGGCTTAATCTGGACCAGTCCGGAGGCGGTCTTTCGATAGTTTTCCGTCGGCTCGGGCTTAATCTCGACTGTTTCAAGGCGGTCTTTCAGATAGTTTTCCGTCGGCTCGGGGCTTAATCTGGACCTGCTTTTGCGTAAATGATCATACTGTTTTGGAGAAATCAAGAAAAACTTTGATAGAATATTTGTTAGTTTTATGCAAAGTATGATGCATGACAGTGTATGAATGACATATGCATGAATTATGACTTTATGAGTAATGTATGAATGATGAATGTTGTGATATTTCAAAACATATCCATCTTGAAGAAGATGCGGATATTCTGTTTGAAGATTTCGACGCTGGGAATATAGTAGGTGAGAACCCTGCTTTTGAAGGAGAAGAAAGATATCCTGGATTCCTCCGATGCACTATCCGACCAAGTCCTGGGCCTAGATACTGTTGAGGAAGATAGAGATTGAGAAGCTCGTTGTTGGAGATCTCATAGACACTGCTGAGGAGAGTCTGGGAGGCAATCTGTTGAGGACCTTGTATGCAGACCCTGTTGAGGAAATTTAGGAGGTGCTCTACTGGGGATTTCGAGTGTAGATCTCGCTGGAGAGCATTTGATGGTTGCTGAGAGACCGGGCTTGAAGAGTCTGGAGTCCGTTGTAATCTCTGGCTGGGGAATAAAAGGTGTATGTTTCCTCCGATGCACTATCTGACCAAGTTTCGAGTCTGGATACTGCTGCCGGGGAGAAGGGGGAGGATTGAGAAATATCCGCTGGGGATGAAGTGTTACTGCTTGGAGACTGATGTAACGTTGCTTGGTTGAGTGGAATCGCTGCTCGTGGATTCCCTTATACTCCGCTGGGGAAGGTGTGTTGTGGGTGACACCTTTATGCTCTGTGGGGAATTGTATGGGTGACTTTCGTCGTCGTCCCAAATCCTAGAGCCTGTAGTAAGTACTTTTGCATATTCACTTTTCGTATGTTTGTGATCAGATTCTTATTGTCAAATGCGTATAGTCATTCAAAGCAAACGTTGGACTTATTGCAAATAACAACAACAGAAATTGTAAAGAGAAAGAATTTTGCGTTTATTTGAAAGGTGGCGTATGGCCAAGTAGTTTTGTACACAAGAAAGGTAAAAAGCTATGCGGAAACAATCTCGTTAAGTTCCAACTATGCTAGTACTCATATATTTCAACTATCTCATCTCCTCGTCAGAGAAAGTGAGTAGGCGATCTTCGCCATTTGAATCTTGAATGCTTGATAGAAGTCTGAAGCGGTGATCTGGAAGAGACATAGTCGACGCTTAAATCCCTAACTTTTGCCTAGACCGCCCTTTCGGTTTTGATACCTTTTTGCCCAAGCCGCCTTTTCGGTTTTCGACTTGCCGGGTGTACATGTTTCGTATATATCCTTAACTTTTGCCCGAACCTTTTGGTTCGCCAGGATGCCCTTATTTTTGCCTAGGCCAGTCGACCTAGCGGGTCTATTCATGCGTAGTATTTTTTGACTATGTCTGCGTTCACAGGGTGTGGAAAGTCTTCACCATCCATGGTGCTAAGTATCATAGCTCCGCCGGAAAATACTGTCTTGACTACAAACGGTCCCTCATAAGTGGGGTCCATTTGCCCTGGATCACCTTGTGGAAGAATGATGCGCTTGACTACTAGATCACCGACTTGGTAGACTCGGTGCTTGACCTTCTTGTTAAATGCTCTGATCATTCGTTTCTGATAAATCTGTCCATGGCAGATGGATGCGAGTCGTTTCTCATCAACCAAATTAATCTGGTCAAGGCGAGTCTGGACCCAATCGTCTTCGCCTAACTCTGCCTCCTGGAGGACTCTGGTTGAGGGTATCTGAACCTCGATGGGTAAGACGGCTTCCATACCGTATACAAGAGAGAAGGGGGTTGCCCCTGTTGATGTTCGTGCTGAAGTGCGATAACCATGAAGAGCAAATGGTAACATTTCATGCCAATCTTTGTAAGTCACCGTCATCTTCTGTATAATCTTCTTAATGTTCTTGTTGGCGGCTTCCACTGCGCCATTCATCTTAGGCCGATAAGGAGAAGAGTTGTGATGTTTGATCTTGAACTGCGTGCAGAGTTCGGTGATCATCTTGTTGTTGAGATTGGAACCGTTATCTGTGATAATCCTTTCAGGAGTGCCATACCGACAGATAAGATTATGCTTGATGAATCGAGCCACTACATTCTTGGTAACAGATGCATACGAGGCTGCTTCTACCCATTTGGTGAAATAGTCAATTGCCACAAGGATGAAACGATGTCCATTGGAAGTTGTGGGCTTAATCTCTCCAATCATGTCAATGCCCCACATTGCAAAAGGCCAGGAGAAGTTAAAACATTCGAGGTACGGAGGTACGCACTTTGTCGGCATAACGGCATTTGTGACAAGATCGAGCATAGCGGTGACAATCGCTTCCATGGTGGACCAATAGTAACTGTTCTCAAAATCTTCTTAGCCATGGTGTGTCCACCGGAGTGGGTACCAAATTAGCCGTGTAACTCTTCCATGATACGTATTGCGTTTTCGGTCTACACAATGAGTAAGCACAAGTCGTGGTTGCGCTTGTATAAGATGTCGTTCTTGAGGAAGAATTTGATGCAAATCTTCTCATGAACTTTATCATTAAGATGCCCTCGGAATATTCCCGAGTCTCGAGATACCTTTTCACGCCATAGTACCAAGGTTTCTTCGTATCAAGCTCATAACAATACGGTTCGTCAAACTTCTCAATGATGATCCGGGAGCCTCGTTGTCCCATCGACCTTGAACATAGACGACATAGTAGCCAATGCGCGCCAACCGATTCTCTTCTCGTGGAATGTGATCAAAAGTAATCTCTTCAAGTAAGGAATCAAACTCGAACATGCTCTCGATATGGAATGAGATTCGGATGTCGTATCCCACTCGCCTTAATCGACCGATCACTAAAGTGAGTCTCCATACACTTGTAAGAACTTGATTCTTAAGTCAATAGCACTTTAAGACCCATGATGCACGCTTCGACTCGGCCATGTTGTTCGTGCAATTGAAACATAATCTGGCGGTGAAAGGAGTATGTCCGCCTGCAGGGGACGTAATGATGGCGCCAATGCCATTGCCAAGTGCGTTTGAGGCTCCATCAAAGACCATAGTCCATCGGGATCCTTGTTCAGGTCCTTCGTCTGGGCCTGGTTCCTCGCAGTCTGTAACTAGTAAAACATCTTCGTCTGGAAATTCGAACTGCATAGATTGATAGTCATCTACGGCTTGATGAGCCAAATGATCGGCTACTACACTTCCTTTGATCGCTTTCTGAGAAGTGTACTGGATGTCATATTCGGTCAAGATCATTTGCCATCTTGCTATTCTTCCGGAGAGAGCTGGTTTCTCAAAGATGTATTTTATCGGATCCATCTTGGAAATCAACAAGGTAGTGTGAGTCAACATATACTGTCTTAGTCGGCGAGCAGCCCAAGCCAAAGTGTTGCAAGTTTTCTCAAGCTGCGAGTATCTTGTTTACAGTCGGTAAACTTTTTGCTAAGGTAGTATATTGCATGCTCTTTTCGACTAGACTCGTCATGTTGCCCCAACACACACCCCATTGAGTTCTCTAACACTGTCAAGTACATGATAAGAGGTCTTCCTTCGGCAGGCGGCATCAGGATAGGAGGATTCTGTAGGTATTCCTTGATTTTGTCAAAAGCGATCTGGCAATCGCCATTCCATTCCACTACTTGATCTTTCTTTAGTAACTTGAAGATTGGCTCACAAGTAGCAGTTAAGTGTGCAATGAATCTGGCAATGTAGTTCAATCGCCCAAGAAACCTCGACTTCCTTCTCTGCGGGGCGGCATCTCTTGAATAGCTCTAACCTTGGCGGGTCAACCTCAATACCTTTATTATCGACGACAAACCCTAGGAGTTTTCGGATCGACTCCAAAGGTGCACTTGTTGGGATTAAGTCTCAACTGTACTTCTTCAATCATCAAATAGTTTCGCAAATGATCAAGATGTTCTTCTTGATGCGTGATCGAGCTATCATGTCGCCGACGTAGACCTCTATCTCGTGATGAATCATGTCATGAAATAATGTCACCATAGCGCGATAAGTGGCGCGCTTCTTTAGGCCGAACGGCATAACCTTGTAGCGAAAGTGCCCACTGTAACAAAGTAGTCTTCTCCATGTCTTCGAGCCATTTTGATCGATTGTAAGGAGAAACCATCCATGAAGGAGAAAACCTTATGCTGAGCGGTATTGTCAACCAAAACATCAATATGAGGAAGTGGGAAATCGTCTTTCGGGCTCGCTTTGTTCAGATCTCTGTAATCCACACACATTCGTACCTTACCATCCTTCTTAGGCACGGGTACCACATTTGCAACCCACTGGGGATAGGAGGTGACAGCTAAGAAACCAGCGTTGAACTGCTTCATAACTTCGGCTTTGATTTTCTCTGACATCTCAGACGCATGCGACGAACCTTCTGTTTCACTGAGAAAACCTTCCTTTGTCGGCAATCGATGTACCACAATATCAATGTCTAAACCGGCATGTCTTCGTATGACCAAGCAAAACCTCAACATAATCTCGTAGCATCCGAACCAATCTCTTTAACATTTTTCTCAAGACCCGCTCCTATCTTGATCTCTTTTTCTCTTTGTCGACCCAAATTCACAACCTCAACTTGCTCTTCGGTGGTGTATAACTCGCTCTTCTTCTGTAGATCGGCAAGTTCTCCGGCACTTCACAATCTTCCTCACTTTTGTCTTGCTTGGTAGATCGGATTATCAAGTCATATTTAGCACTAGCATAGTTATTAACGAGATTCGGAGTGATTCTGCGTTGTATCACGTGGGTGTGTGTAAGAACACATAGCTTTTGAAGGGGTGATAAAGTAAAGAAAGAAAACAAACAATTGAATGCAAAAGTCCAACGAATTTATTGAATGAAAAAAACGACAGATAATAACCTCGAACGAGCCATGATGCCCGGGCAAGGCACTAGGCTTTCAAAGTTTATTGTTCAAACATAAAGAAATACGAAAAGCAAAACAAAACAAGAGCAATTACTCCTGACTAAAGGAGATTGGTATGACGTCTTCAGTCTTCCAATTGTTGAGCCCATGTTCTGGAGTTGGGAAGATCCACTTGCTGATGTCGAAGCCGTTGTCATCGTCTTCTATAGCATGGATTCCACTCTGACTGATGCGGAAAGGAAATTGGCCGGCACGTTCGCGGCGTATCATCTTCTGACCCTTGATGGTGAAGCCTAAACCAGTCTTGTCAAATTTGAAAGGAAGATTAGGGAGCTGTCCCCAAATAGTGCTACCTCCTTGTTCAACAGCAGCTTGAGCATCTTTCAGCGAGGCCATTCTAGGTGGAGCTTGATTCTTGGGAATCAACAGCATGACTGGGTATTGTTTCAAAAGCTTGACAGGAGTCTCAAGAATTCACCCTCCATCTCAAGGTATCGGAATGATGGAGATGATGACCATATACTCTTCTTCACCACATAGTGACAACCTTCCCTTCACCGGTACTTGACCGATGTAAGGTAGAGGTAACATCGCCTGCCCCATGTATCCAAGGGCCCAAGTAGGCAAGAATAAGTCGGACGGATGTCCATGACAAAGAAAGTAGAGTCAAAAGTCCGGGAACCGACTTTAACAGTGAGTGAGCTCCAAGCATGGCGCTAGAACCATCAAAAGCTCTCACGATAATGTCACGGGTCTCGAACCAACCCTTCGACATCAAGTCGATCAAAAGCGATCTTCGGAAGGATATTCGAGCGAACCGGTATCAACCAAAACATGAGACATGTAGTGCCTTGCATTCAACAGAGATGCAAGGCTTTGTTATGTTTCTTTCGGAAGGAGTCAAATCGACATCGAGAAGCCTAGGCCGTTGTTGGCAGGCTAGCAATACAAACTTCAAACGGTCGGTGGTAGTGTCTTGCGGTACATGAGCATTCTTGAAACTTCACCAAGGCGTTAGCATGAGCCTCGAGCACAAGAGCGAGCAAGCATGGAGATTTTGGACGAGTCTGTCCCAACTGTTCCACAACATTGTAGTCACTTTTCTTGATAATCTTGAATTTCCTCCATTTCGTTTGAGGTGTCCTCGAACTTCCTTTGGTACTTCGGTTGAGCAGATGGACTCTTGGTTCTTTCCCTCTAGGGGATATTGGTTGAGTAATGGAATGCGAGTGGAGTCGCAGTCTTTTGGAGGAGAGATATCCGAGAGAATACCCTTCCGGTTCGGGTCACCCATGGATCCGGTGATGTTGTCAATGTCGAATAGAAACTTCGTAAGATCTTCAATGGTCGAGGGTCTTGCTTGACGCCATGATAGTAAACATCACTCCATAGTTCCAAGGGATAGCTTTGTCGAGGAATATGGCCGGTCTTGAGAAGTGATAATGAGAGGTGCCACTCTAGGCACGGAATCGCAGAGGAAATCCTTATAGTGTTAACATCAAGATAGTCTTTTGGGAAATCGTCACCCCATCCGGTCGCCTTAACATCTTCAATAGGAATCTTGTAACTATCGGGACGGTGTACTTCACCATGTAATCATATTTTCCACTTGGCTGCCCCAAGGTATCCCACACGATGATCAGTTTCATTCGCATTGTCAATCTTAACTTAGACATTTCTTCACACAACTTCGCACGGTGGTTTGAAATAGTATCTCACGGTTATCCATCATGCATCGAACACGCCTTCTCAACCAAGCACAACCATCGTGTGCATGGGCACCAACGACAACTCTCGGGCATCCCGGATTGACACCGGCTTGCAACAAATTCTTCTTAATCATCGAGGAATGGTCAAGTCATCTATGTTGAAAACATAAGTATCGTCACCAACAAAGATTGGAACTCTTGTCATGGTTAGGCATAGGCGCGTTGATCACATTCGAGTCTCAACAGAGGGTCAAACTCAATCGCTTAGCTTCGATCATATCTTGAATCTTGTTTTTTGAGCCCAACAATTGTCGTTGTCGTGTGGCTGTTGGAATGGTAAGCACACTTAGCATTAGGATTGTACTTTGAGAGGAAGTGTTGACATTTTGAGGAGGATCCTCAAGGTAATCACTCTGCGTTCAACATGTGTTGCAAGGCTTGCGACAATGGCATGTTGATCTTCAAACTGCCTTCGTGGCGCTGCCTCGCGTTGTCTCACCGAGGTTGTCTTGATGTAGGATTGGAGATCACAACCCCCACATTAGCGGTCGGTCGGTCGGCTTTTCGACCATACAAGATTGGCTTCTTTCTTAGCACCAAAGGATCTCTTTGCAGATTCAAGATGTCTCTACTGAATCTTTCCACTCTTGATACCACTTCAACGCTGCTTTGTCAATATCACTCGGTGAATCCGGATGAAGAATTTCAATCGATGATTGAAGAACGGGTTTGTCGTTCCCATGAACATATCAACCAACTCCCTATTGGACAAGGGTGGTTGAACTCACCGCTAGATCTCCACTCGAGCATACTCCTTGAACTTCGTCACGACCCATAGACATGCTTTGTAGTTGCATGCGAGTGGGTGTCAATTCAAGATTGTACTCATATTGTCTCAGAAAGCATCGCTAAGTCACTCCAAGTACGGATACGGTCATTCTCTAGCTGATAGTACCATTCCAACTGAGTTCCGGACAAACTCTCTTGAAAATAGTGCATCCACAACTTTCTGTCATCAGTGTAGGGGTTGATCTTCTGAACATAGGACTTCAAATGCAGCCTAGGGCAAGACATGCCATCATATTTGGAAAAAGTAGGAACTTTGAACTTGGGAGGAATCACCACACCAGGAACAAGACTCAGGTCATCAAAATTCAGCCTGGACATTTTCAGGTTTTCCACAGCATTCAGGCGATCTTCAAGTTGCTTGTACTTGTCATCTTCATCAGAGTGTTGGCTATAATCAGAATGATCCTCTCCTCCTTTCTTTGGTTCCCGCTGCTCACCTTCATCACCCTTGGTACTCCCCTCGGTATGGACACTTCCTTGAGAGCTCAATCGATGACCACCTTAGGACCCCTTTGAAACGTCTACCCATGTTGAGGAGACCAACAACCTTCTTCTTCTTGTTGATGAGCTTCTTCGATCTTCTTGGCCTTGGACCAAGTGGTAAACATCTGCTGGCCGAGCATTTCGAGCACGAGATCTTTGACATCTGTTCAAGAGCCATTTTTGCTAAAATAAATAGCGAGCAAATGAGAAAACCAATCTCCAATGTACCTGTGATGCAATGTTATGCTATGATATGCAATGTTTATGCGAATGCAATGCAATGTTTTCAAGGACCTAAGAGATTTAAATTTGTTAAACAAGCAATGAACAAACATTTATTAGTACTTCTCATTATTCTTTTTCTTTTTAAGTACAAGAGATAGTTCAAAACAATAAAAGAAAACAAAAACATCCTAAAGCTCTAAGTCTCCCATGGGCGCTTCCTCTTGGTGCCGATGTAAGCGTTGATGTTTCGCTCCTCGTGAAGTAGCTTGGTCAACTCTAGAACTTTCTTCTCACTTGCATAGCATTGAGCTTCAAAGGTATCCCTTTCTTCTTTAATCTGAATCCAGGATCTCTTCAAGTCTTCAAAATCAGTAGGCATGTCAGGATGGAGAACAGTATAGGGTACGTCACCTATAGCAACAGGTTCCATAATTACTGGTAGAACAGGCGTGAATGGCATCATGAGGTTTTGAGCTCGAGCTCGCACCCATTTGAGGTAAGGTTCCCAAGGAATGGAGTTCGGGTGCCCCAAAGTCTTGGTATCAGTCTTCTTTACCATGCCCCAAGCATGTATAAACCTTCGGTAATTCTGGAGATCGTGATTGTAGTCGAACACAACATCTTGGAGAAGCATATCATGTGGACCATCCTTTCGAGCAAAACCAAACTGACGTAGAGCTAGAGAAGGGTTATAAGTAATACCTCCCCTTATACCAAGTAGTGGTACATTAGGGAATTCTCCACAACGCTCAATGAATGTGAAGTCCTTTTGAGAGAAAAGGTTCCAACGGATATCGAATGAGAGAGTGACATCAATCTTTGAGACCATCTCAACCTTTGTTCATTCTTCAAACCGATGGAGGAAGGTGCGAAATAAACCACCTTGAAAGTAACGGGATACAACACATGAGAGTTCCTTGCTTAGTAGTGCAGTGTGGAGAGAATGCAGGATGTCTCCAAGTAAAGTAGGCACGGATTGGGTAAGAAACAACTTGATGGCATTGACATCTATGAATTGATCCGAGTTAGGGAATAGAACCAAACCATAAATTAGCAAGGCCACAATGTTCTCAAATGCATGGAAACTCATAACTTTGAGGAATTCTCGGGCTTTCTTGATTAAGAACTTGGAAAGTAAACCCTTAACTCCACTTCTAGTTTCCCAATTGGCTTCAATGTCTGAGCGCTTAAGATGTAAGGCGGATGCAATGTCTTCGAACTTAGGGACCTTTTCTAAACCGGTGAATGGCATTTGGTCGAGAATAGGTATCCCAAGTAGCTTAGAGAATTCTTCCAAGGTAGGAACCAACTGATAATCTGGAAATGTAAAGCAATGGTGTTTCGGGTCGAAGAACTGGAATAGGACATGCATCATATCTTCTTCAAAACCGGAGATAACCAAATCAAGTAGATAACCATGTCTTTTGATGAACTGAGCATGGTCGGGAATTTCTGAAACCAATTCTTTGAGTTGAGAAGGGATACCCATGAAGTTGATTCGGATAGTCTTTCTAGAAGCCATAATCCCTACAAAAGAGCAAAGATAAATCCCTAGGTCCTTGAAATAGTTAGAAATGATATGCAATGCGGATGATGTCATGATGTCATGTTTAGCACACACAAACAATTCACACAATGAGCCTATGTTTAAGGCTTGCATGAGGTATAGGTGATTACCCTACCAAAAGTTTGAGTTGGTTCATCCTGTCCTATAATAGTAACCGGGTTCTAGGAATCTCATATACACAGATCTTTCTCGTAGGCGCTTATTTCAATACGACGGCCAAGTGGTCGATCAAAAATGTCCCAAAAGTCTAATCTCAATGAGCGTAGCATCGAGTATCAACCAACCTTGGTCTACACCAAAGCCGGCCATCTCACTACCTTCTAATGGCCAAGATGGGTCAATTAAGGTTCTAAAAGTTTAGTTAGCGCTTGATGACACCACGCAGAAGCCAAATACTTTCTTCAACTTGGGAATGAAGAGTATCGGGGCAACCAAAGTGTCACGCTAACGTAGCCATCATGTTGACCGTGTAGTTATACGTCTAACGGTCGCGATGATCTAATGCTACTTTAAAGGAAACCGGATCCGGTGTAGGATCCCCAACAATATAATACCCAAGCAACCCTTAAAGATAAAGCATACAAGTCAAACAAAAAGCAATAAAGGTTATCTAGAAATCCCTAAGGCAATTCTCTTTTGGGTCCTATCCCGCAGAGTCGCCTGTAATACGGTGAACCGACTTTGTAGGATTTTGTATCCAAATGTGCGGATAGCAAGAGTCGCCACCAACTTTTATTTTATCCAATTAAGGGAAGGTAAAAGTAAAGAAAAAGACCTTCGTTAGATTTCGAGTTCGGAGAATGGTTATGAAAAGGGAAGGTATTAGCACCCTTTCCATCCGTAGTTTATTCTACGGGCTCTTAGTTGCTCTTAGATAACTTTTAAAATTGCTTTCGTGTGTTTGACAAAATGTTTTGAAAGAGGCATTTCGCTTTGACTTTGTAATGACTCATGTAGGAGTGTATACAAAGTGTTCGAAATGTTTTTGTTTTGAAATTTTGAACTTTGAAAAAAGTGTGTGGTGTGAAAAGCATTTGATAGAGCAAGAAACTAAGAGACTTATTTACCCACTCAGAATTGGTCATTTTGTTGTACTTCTACATTCCTTTAGAATAGCGCTAGCCATACCATTAGTTAGTAGGTAGCTCCATTGGATGTAAGCGGACATTCGAAGGGACATCGGATGGTCATAGAAGGCAACTTGTAGGAAGTATCCTAGCACATTCGAAGGGACTATCGTCATTTTTCGTAGGCGACAATCGAGGGTCAAGATCATGTGTTCGGAAGCGACATCGTGGGTCTTATGATCTTTGTATCGAAGGGACTATGATGATTTGTTTGGAAGGCAACGGTGCTAGAATACCTCTACGTTCGAGGGACATGACCATTTTGAATCGAAAGGCATCGAGAGAGAATTACCCTAAGGGGTGCGTGTGTGAAAGAAGTGTGTTGATTTCAGAATATGTTATCTTGAAATTAGTGTGAGCTATGTCCAATTATTATCTTGCCATACACGCCTAATTACTAGCAATTGATAAGGGTGCGGAAAGTAAAATGCGGAATGTAAAGGTGCGGAAAGATAAACCTACGCTATTACATGGCTTTGGGGCAGATACATAATCAGAAAATGCGGAAAATAAAAGCCTAATTAACTATTACATCCCATGAGCAGTTACATTATTGGAAAAATAAAACAGTAAAAGAAACCGTCCGAATCGGAACAACCTGCGAAAAAAATGGGAAATCGGAAAATACGAGATGAATTGAATGAGAGGAAAAATGTTAGAAAAAATGCAAATTTTAATATGAGAAAATTAACATAGGCTGGAAATAAGATAAATATACTAAAATAATTTTTTGGGATTTTTTGGAAAAGATTTAATAATTAAAATGCAATTTATAATGATTTAAATGCAAAAATAAGAATAAAATAAATATGCATGCAAAAATTATATTTTTTAATTTATTAAATTAAATAAAGATTTTTTATGAAAATAATGCAAAAAGAAAAAATGTTTTTGGTAATTTTTTAATGCAGAATAAAAATCATGAAAACAATTAAAATAACATGCAAATATTAGAAATAATTGGAAAATAGAAAAATAAGAAAAATATGCAGTTTTGAGAAAAGAAAGCAAAACTGGCTCTGGAGTGGATCGAACCCGTGACATTAGAGAGCATCTCTGCACAGGAAGCACCTTAACCGCTAGGCCAAGTGTCATCTGGTGTTTTGAAAGTGAGAAACAATTGAAGGAAAATCGCCTCTTAAAATTGCAGCGGAAATTCGATTTTCCTTTGTGATCCTTACGAATGGACATGGTCAGTGATAGAGAATTTTACCTCTTGTGGTGATTCGGATTGACTGTGATCACGTTGATGAAGAACAACGCCTCTACTCGATCCACACGGCTTGCTTCCGATCATGCTAATGCTCACGAACGGAAACTTTGGTGAGAGAGTGAACGGAATCTCGGCAGGATTCGGACCGAATTTTCATCAAGTGTCAAGCTTCATCACAAGGGTCCTATTTATAAGACCACAAGTGTGGGCTACAAGCTTAAAAGCCCAACAAAGGTCAGTAAACTAAAAGCCTAATAAAGCACACGAAAATCATACATTATGATGTATCGTATCACTTAAGCATGTGGTACCTTACCATATTCCGTATTCCACTTAAGTACACCGTACCCTACGATGTTCCTTATTTTCACTATCTCTCATTAATCTGTCCTTATGTGTGTGACCCTGTAGGTTTCCGCGACGTTGGCAATTATATTAAATCATATTTAACATAATAAACAGTGAGCGGTATCTAGCAACACATCATCACTACCAAGTCACGAAAATGTCATGTGATCGACAAATCCTTTCCGTGATAATACTTATGTGTATAATTACCCTTTTGCCCTTATGTCTATATTGAACACAAGGCATAGACCGTGTCATCCTTGTCCGATTCAATATTGGGCCCTCGACATTTATCCCTTATGCGGGATGGGCAAATTCCATCTAGGTCACTCATGTCCTCGGATGCTTTTGAAGTACCCATCAACTGCCTTTATGATCATCCGATTCTGGACAATGTTTGATCAACAATAAAGCACTTGACTCTACATCTAGGGTCCATAGTGGTTTCAGTCGAAGGGTGGTATGCACCACTTATCACCATGAGAATAACTTATGACACTTTGCATAACATTCTATGTAGTACTCATAGCGGGTCAATCCAAGATAAATATTACTCCTAATATTTATACCTATGTCAAGACTTGATAACTCCTTATCCATGATCCATGAGATGCGATCATCAGTCTATCTTCATAATAATCTTAATGCTTTAATGTTATCCCACTTCACAATAAAGCTCGATTATGGATACTTTAAGAATAGTGTCCTTATGTTTAATAGATCTCATGATTAAGTCACACTTAACATTGCATTAAACAAACTAACTATTCTAGGGACTTTATTATTTCAAAAAAGAAAACATAATAAAGAAAAGCCTTTTATTATTTAATAAACAATTCGATACAAGTACCAAAAGGTATTGGCCTCTAGGGCTTACACCAACAACAATGACACATAAGCGATGACACGTCCTGGATGTGTTGAAAATCAAAGTCAGCACGCGCGGGGCCCAGATTGACTGTTTGGACGAATCAGAACGCACGAAATCGCCACGCCTTCCCCTCGCCGGTCCTCGCCTGAGTCAACGCCGGAGCTAGGGCTCCGGTCATCTTCTCCGGTAGCCACGATTTTCAAACCTGCAAAACACGAAATTTTAAAGCAAAAGAAGGGTCCTGTCCACCTATTTCGACCATTCCGAATTCAATGGAAGCATCGGTTTCGACTGAATCGACCTGTACAAGCCGGTTCGAAGCCTCTCAAGTTTCTAACCCTAACAATGGCTATACGCGATTCTGACGTTCAAACTTATGAACGATTGCCCAGATCCACTACATAGAACCTCATGAACACGTTAGAAGCATCAGAAACGATTAACACAGGCAGAACAATCAAATGCAAAAATCAAAAGTTTTGAATATGTATGTATGTATGTATATGCATCGATTCAGCTTGCTTTGATCAATGATAAGAGTGTATACTTACTCAAACCTACCTCCGGAAGACAATGAGATGGTTTTTGATGGCTGAAAGTGGCTGTTGTATGGAATTCGATTTTCAAAAGTTTTGAGAAAAATTTTGCAAGAATAAGGGTTTGGCTTGAGCTAGGGTTTCGTCCTTTGTCTTGTGTGTATTGCTTGATATTTATAGGAGAAAATTGGATGGCAAAAGCAAGCAAAAAAGATCCATTCATCAATGTGCAAATATTTTCCAATAAATCAAATCAAATTTCTTTAAAAACTTGATTTTTTCTTTCCATATGCAAGCTATCACGATTTGGCAAGAGTGGTGGGCTTTCTTGGTCATTAAGAAAGATATAAATCCAACTTATTTGAAAAAGAAACTTAATTTTTATATTTTACATAATTTATTTTTGAATTAAATGTTATAAAATTCAAATATAAATCATAAAAATAGAAAATCACCAATGCCAAGCATTTATGGGTCAAAAATCATGTCATGAACAAGTTTGGATCAAAAGATTATAGGCCCATTTGGAAAATTTTGCATTTTGACCAAAATGTCCTTTTGTGCAATTGTCCAAAATTACCCAACTTCTGAATGGTGTATCTTGCTCAATTTTCCACATTTTTGAGTGTTCTTGGACTTTTTGGAAAGCTCTAAGAATCCTCTAAACAATGTCTTTGGTCTCATCTCAATTGGAGTTACCATGCTCAATATATCTTCAAAACAAAAAGTTGACTTTTTGTTGACTTTGAAAATGACCTGTAATGTTTTGAGCTATACCTCTCAAATGAAGCATTTTTTGGACATTCTTGTGAGACATGAGGTTGTAGAGAATTGAATTTCCTTCAAAATGAGCTTTGGTGGGAAAATTTCTGAGAAAGTATGAGAAAGTTATGATCAGTCAAAGTTCAGTTGACTTTTCACCTAGAAACCCTAATTTAGAAAGTTTGACTTTTGGGCAAATCTTGAGTTTTCTTGATGAATCATGATCAACCCTTGATCAAATGATGAATGTGACTTCAAAATGAGGATGTTGACCAAAAATTATGAAGTTTGACTGTATGTTGACCACAATTGACTTTTTGTCCAACACAATTGATTTCCAACCATCTGAGCAATTGTCTGAGGAAATTTGACTTGTGAGGCTTGAAACTTGACATGGAGAATCTTTAAAGCATATGAGGAGGCATGATGACCATTGGAGATGTTGGAAGTCCATCTTGATCTGAGAATTACTAAACCCTAGTTTTGGTTGACTGTATAGGAGAGGGTTTGTCTGATCAACCCTTGAGGAATCCTTGAGTATAGATGTATGAAATGTTTTGAGAAGTAGGAGGGAAAATTTTGGGGTATGACAGTATGTTAGGTCAGCATTTTTTAGACCGAAGCGCATCACGTTGTAGTGATAGTTGCCCGATTCGGTCATGAAGGCCGTATAAATTTTGTCCATTTTAGCCATTGGAATTTGGTTATAGCCCGAATAGGCATCCATGAACGAAAGCAATTTAAAACCTGCAGAATTATCAACGAGTTTATCGATGTTGGTTAGGGGGTAGGCGTCTTTTGGACATGCCTTATTAAGATCAGAGTAATCAATGCACATGCCTTATTAAGATCAGAGTAATCAATGGTTGGATAGCCACATAGTATATTGGGCTTCCGATACAAAATTGGCCTCTAGAAGGTCCCTAACAGCTTCTTCGGCAGCCTCGATTTTTTTCGGGGAATGCTTTCGCCTGCGGCGTGCTACGACCTTAAGGGAAGGATCAATGGTAAGGTGGTGACATGCGACCTCGGGGTTGAGATCAAGTATTTCGGATGCACTCCAGGCAAAGAGGTCAGCGTTATTCTTCAAGCATGTTTTGAGTTGGTCTCGAGCTAACTCTGGGAGATCTGTTCCGATCTTGACTCCTTTGTTGGGGTCGTCACCGAGTGGAACGAGCTCAAAATCCCCGTATGGGATTAGACGTATGTGTTTCTCTAAGGATCCTCCCGAGATACTGGAAGTGGGAAAATCTTCTTCGACCATAGAGGATTTTCCCTTCCTCCCCTTCTTGGCCAAGTCCTCTGGCTCCAAACAGTTGTCGAGGTCGATGGCATCGACTTAAGGGAGGGGTTCAGGCTTGTGAGAGCTTTCTGGAAGGTCGACTCGACCTTTGGTCTGGGGTTGGAGGTTGATGGAGTCTAGGCCCTTTGCTGATGCCTCGAAACATCTTTGGGCTGCTTGGATGTCTCTGTGCAATGTTGCCACCTTCCCGTTTGTTGTATAATATTTCATCTTCAAGTGTACCGTGGATGGTACAAAAATCAGCTCGGCGAGTGTGGGCCGACCGAAGATACATTGGTACAGAGATGGGAATTCAACGACCAAAAATTGTGTTTTGATTGACCTACTGGTCTCTCCAGCACCAAAAGTTACAATCAGCTCGACATACCCCTACGGCTTCGCTGTGGAGCAGTTGAATCCCTGCATATCTGAGCCGAGGTAGGCAGTCAGGTGTGTCTCATTGATTTGTAACATCTTGAAGCAATTGAGTGTACATGATATCAGCCGAACTTCCCTGGTCGACTAATATGTGCCTAGTGTCGAAGTTAGCCATTCGAGCACGCACGAGCAGAGGGATATTTGCGTTTGGGGCGCCCCCAGGTAGCTCCTCCTTGTAGAAGGCCAGTGGATGAGACTTTCCAGATCCGAACTCGTCCTAATGAGGTCGTCGAGTCTTATTTTGATTGATCCGATGAAGTTATTGGTGAACCATCCACTGGAGATGACCAAGGCCGTTGGGAAAGATTCCCAAGGGCTGTGGGCACTGAAGTATGTCGGGGTGGAATCTAGATCGGGAAAGAAGAAGTATTCCGGCTTGGATATGCTCATTGTTACGGGCATAAAAGACTCCTCCGCGGGCTTTTCTTCCTCGACCTTGCTGGACGAGGGGCTTTCTTCTTTTGTAGACTCATTTTTCTTGTACTGCTTGAGATGTCCGTCTCTGATTAGGATCTTAATCGCATCCTTTAGGTGGATGCAGTCGTCCGTCACGTGTCTGTGACTCCGGTGAAATCTGTAATATTTGCTTTTATCTGTCCCCGGTTTAGCCGGGGTCTGCCGAGGAAAGCGTGCACCTCCTTGTTTGAACTCGGAGTTCGCACAGTTGATCGGGATACACTCCTGAGAAGTGGTGAGGGGGGGTGTAGTCACTGAATCGACCCACCGGCCCCTTGTGGTCTATCGACTCACGGGGTTTGTCTTCCCGCCGTCTTTCTCCCCCTCCCCCGACGAGATGTCGAGGGGTCTTCATTCTTGGAGCTCTTGACGTTCTCCCTGTGTCGGGTGTCACGAGTAGAGTTTGGGGCTTCCTTTTCCTCATATTAGATGTACGCTTGGGCTTTCAGGAGGAAAGCATCCAAAGTACAGGGAGTTTCGATATCTACAGCCTTCACGAAGTCGCTACGAGGGCGTAGTCCTCTTTCGAGGAGATATTTTTTCATATCGTTCGTTGTTGAGACCTGGACGGCTTCTTGGTTGAACCTCTCAATATATGCTCGGAGAGATTCTTATTTGCCCTGAATGATGGCTTCCAGGGATGCCTCTAACTTTGGATGGTGTCGGGAGGCGGTGAAGTGTTTGGAGAATAGTCTCCCCAGATGCTTCTAAGATGTGACCGATCCGTCAGGCAGGCTTTTATACCAAGCCATGGCCCATTTCCTCAAGGTCGTAGGAAATAGGCAGCATTTGATGGCCCCACGAACCCCCCGATAATCGAGCAAAGCATCGATGTTCTCGATATGTTCGTCAGGGTCGGTGGTACCGTCGTATTGACCGAGCCTAAGAGGTTTTTCTAGACCAGATGGAATAGGAATGTCCATGATAGCTCGACACAGAGGAATTTAATGCTCGTCTTCATCGCTTTGGTCGGGAGAGTAAGAGATGGAACAATTATTTCTCTTGTGACGGGGGAAAGTTCTCTCTCCTCCCAAGATCTGGGCAACAGAGATTGATCGTGGGAGCGATACTGTCATACCCCAAAATTTGCCCTCCATCTACTCAAGAGATTTCATACATCCATACTCAAGGATTCCTCAAGAGTTGATCAGACAAACTCTCTCCTAGACAATCAACCCAAACTAGGGTTTGGTATCTCTCAAGTCAAGATGGATTTCCAACATCTCCAATGGCCTTCATGCCTCCTCATATGCTTCAAAGATTCTCCATGTCAAGTTTCAAGCCTCACAAGTCAAATTTCCTCAGACAATTGCTCAGATGGTTGGAAATCAATTGTGTTGGACAAAAAGTCAATTGTGGTCAACATACAGTCAAACTTCATAATTTTTGGTCAACATCCTCATTTTGAAGTCACATTCATCATTTGATCAAGGGTTGATCATGATTCATCAAGAAAACTCAAAATTTGCTCAAAAGTCAAACTTTCAAAATTAGGGTTTTTTAGTGAAAAGTCAACTGAACTTTGACTGAGCATAACTTCTCCATACTTTCTCAGAAATTTTTCCACCACCTCTCATTTTGAAGATAATTCAATTATATACAACTTCATGTCTCACAAGAATGTTCAAAAAATGCTTCATTTTGAAGATATGGATCAAAATATTACAGGTTCTTTTCAAAGTCAACAAAAAGTCAACTTTTTGTAATGAAGTTTTATTGAGCATGGAAACTCCAATTGAGATGAAACCAAATAGGTTGTTTAGAGTACATCTGGAGCTTTCTAAAAAGTCCAAGAACACTCAAAAATGTGGAACATTGAGCAAAATACACCTTGCACAAGTTAGAAATTTTTGAAGAGGTGCACAAAGAGAAATACTTGTCAAAATCCAAAATTTTGCAAATGGGCCTAGTTTTTCTTGGTTTAAACTTGTTCCTTATCTTATTTGGAACCTTCAAGCCCAATGCCACGAATTTTTTCTTTATTTTTCTATTTAATTTGGATTTTATTCATTTAAAAACAAATTAAATTAAAAAATAAGGTATAAAATCAAAATTAAATGCAAAGTTGATTTTTCTCTCATTCTTGAGATCCAAGCAACTCATACAAGCTGGCAAATTTCGAAATTTGCATTGATTTGGCAAGAAATTGATTGAAATTGGATCAAAAAAGGAAGATTTGATTTTGTACAAAATCAAATAATTTTTGCATTGATTGATCAATATTTGTTCTTCAATTCAGCCCAAAATCCATCCACTATAAATATACAATGCATACAACATGAAAAAGGACAGAAAAATTGCTTGGAGGAACCCTAACCTAAAGCCAAAAAATCGTGTTCTTGAAGCAACTTGCAACCGTAGTTCCAGCCCGTTTCAATTGGTTTTGAGCATTCCATTGCATTCCTTGGAGTCCCTGGAGTCGATCTAGACCTTTACAACTCTCAAAAATATCAAGAATCACGAAATCCAGTTTTGGTTTGTTCATACTTTTTCAAAATTCGAATTCTGTTATTCATGCATCTTTAACATGTTTTGATGTTTGTTTTGTGTTTAGAACAAAGTTTGCAAGCTTTCTGGATAGTTCAATTGCATTTTCGTGGCCTGAAACGTGATTCACCATTGCTAGGGTTTCCTGTTGCGTTTTAGGGTTTCCTTAAATCCGTTAAATTGGACGAAACGAATACCACCAGTGTGTTTAGAATTTCATTTGCAATCAATTCATGTGTTCATAATTCATTTATATTGCTTGTATGGAGTTTTTGATATTTGCAGGGGCCATAGCGTCGAACTCAGCCGACGCTAACTTTTCAAAATTTCAAACAAAGAAGATGAAGATCTTCGCGCGTGTTCTTGGTTCCCAGAATTCAAATCTATTCAAAAACGCTTCGTTTAATTTATATGACACCAAACGCGCGTTGGCTCAGTGGTAAAGGCAAGGGAGCGTGACGTGTTACCAGAGGGACACCGGTTCGAACCTGGGCAGGACCAAGTATTTTTTACAAGTTTGAAAACTAACTTATTTTTTCTATTTTCTTTAATATTTTTCATGTTATTTAATTTTATCTTCAATATTTTTTATCATGCATCTAAAAAACACCAAAAATATTTCTTTTTTGCATAATCATCAGAAAAATTCTTATTTAATTTTTAATATTAAAATTATTATTTTTGCATGCATATTTAATTTAATTACTAATTAATCATTTAAATGACTTTTAATTGTTTTTAAATTACCGAATCGATTCAGAAAATTACCAAAAAATTATCTTGTCATATTAATGTCATTATTAACCCTGAACATTTTTCTCCATTTAAAATTCTTATTTTTACTAACATTTTCCTCTTATGCAATTTTCTCGTATTTCTGATTATGTATCTATTCACAGGTTGTAAAGTTTCGGACGATTTTTCTTGCTTTTCTTTTTCAATTATGTAATTGCCTATGGGATGTAATAGTTTAATTAGGACTTTTATTTTTCGCACTCTTATTATGTAACTTCCCCAAAGCCATCTAACAGCGTAGGACTTTATCTTTCCGCATTTTACATTTCCGCAATTTACTTTCTGCACCCTATAAACTGCTAGTAATTAGGCGTGTATGGCAAGATAAAATTGGACATAGATCACTCATAATTTCAAGATAAAATATCTGAATCGACACACTCTTTTCACACATGCACCCCTTAGGGTAATTCTCTCTCGTTGCCTTTACGAATACAAATGGTCAAGTCCCTCGAACGTAGAGGTATTCTAGCACCGTTGCCTTCAAAACAAATCATCATAGTCCCTTCGATACAAAGATCATAGACCCACGATGTCGCCTACGAATACATGATCTTGACCCTCGATTGTCGCCTACGAAAAATGATGATAGTCCCTTCGAATGTGCTAGGATACTTCCTACAAGTTGCCTTCTATGACCATCCGATGTCCCTTCGAATGTCCCGTTTACATCCAACGAATGGAGCTACCTACTAACTAATGGTATGGCTAGCGCTATTCTAAAGGAATGTAGAAGTACAACAAAATGACCAATTCTGAGTGGGTAAATAAGTCTCTTAGTTGCTTGCTCTATCAAATGCTTTTCACACCACACACTTTTTTCAAAGTTCAAAATTTCAAAACAAAAAAACATTTCCGAACACTTTGTATACACTCCTACATGAGTCATTACAAAGTCAAAGCGAAATGCCTCTTTCAAAACATTTTGTCAAACACACAGAAAGCAATTTTAAAAAGTTATCTAAGAGCAACTAAGAGCCCGTAGAATAAACTACGGATGGAAAGGGGTGCTAATACCTTCCCTTTTCATAACCATTCTCCCGAACTCAGAATCTAACGAAGGTCTTTTTCTGTTACTTTTACCTTCCCTTAATTGGATAAAAATAAAAGTTGGTGGCGACTCTTGCTATCCGCACATTTGGATACAAAAATCCTACAAAGTCAGTTCACCGTATTACAGATACGACTCGTTTTTCATCTTCTTGTGCGAGGGAGATCCCAATTTTTCCGAGGTGGGGTATGTCCCCTCTTCTTCCGAAAATATCGGTCGGGATGGTCCTCATTTCGAGCAGGTCTTCTTGGTGTGAGACTTCGGGAAACGATCGCTTTAGGTCTTTGAGGTGTAGATGATGGGCGGTTCTTTTCCAAAGCCTCGACGCGTTGGCCCTACTGGAGGAGGAGGTTGTTAGTCTGATTGAGGGCGGACAGAATAACAACTAATGTTGGGTCCGCGTTGATCAACAGTGGTGCCGAGGGTTGAGGGATGACAGGGTCGTCAGCTTGATCCTTGGGTTTCTGGTTATCCAAGAGGGAATCTTGGTCTCCATCATCTCCAGAATTTGGGGATGCGGTCCTGTCATCCCTGTGATCAATGGTGTCCTCTAGACAAGGAGATGAATTAGTCTTGTCCGTCTTTCGAAAAGGTGAGAGAACGGTCTTGTCAGAAAGGAGTTGATTGTTGTTATCGGCCATCTCATTAGGAGTTTCGAGAGTATCTTTGATCTTCGGATTTTGGGATGACGAATGTAGACGGGGAAGATAATTCCCACAGACGGCGTCACTGATCTGTATAAATGATCAGAATCGGAGACGGCCGGAACAGTTGATGATCCTTCGAGCAAGTTGATGTTGAGGAGGGGGTGGTGTACCTGCAAGGCACTTCGATGCTAAAGTAAGCAAATGTTCAAGGAAGAGGGTAGAATATTAGGGTTTTGAGTGTAAGAAAGTGATACCTTGCCCACAAAGATATGATGGTTTATATAAGGGACATAAGAGGATTCTCATTGGTTACTATATTTGGGCCGAGATACGCGGATCCGCAAGTATAGCCGTCCGATCTGACTAGGTCAAGACCGAAAAGATATGCCCGTAACTAGACATTATGTCGAGCATGGATGACATAACGGACACAGTTTACGACGGGACAAATTGTGGATTAGCTCGACATACGTCGAGCAGAGTAAATGCGATGCGAGCAACTGAGAGTCCTGAATACGTCGCTGAGGCCTGATAGGTCGTTATAATTAAGGGAGGAATGACCTTCCCGAAAGCTTTCGGGCAGTCCAGAACAGTAGCCCCCCAAGTCGTCGCCTCTTCTTGTGGAGATGATGACTTGACTTCGAAGAGAGTGTCAGAGATCGTTTCATCCAGGGAGATGAGGAGTTGTCGAGGAAGCGAAAGGTTGGAGAAATTGGGAGGGTTCTCGCTTACGTGGCCTCGAGCCGCGTGCAATGATGGCTTGGCATACCTAGGGACTAGGGTGTAATGATGGATCCCCTAGGTTCCCTAGGCGCGTGCCTGTACACGTGCGGGATGGAAGCCTATAAAAAGAGGGAAGACTTGTCATTCGAGAATTTTTCCTTCGCTCGAACCTGCTCGTGTGTGTCTGGCTTCTTTATTTATCAATTCGAGGAAGTTGAGTTTGTATGTTCCCGAATTATCTCCGCCTTCCGCCGCCGTGTCAGTGCTGGATTATATGTCTGCAACATTTTGATCGTGTTTGAAACGGTACGTTTTCAAGCCTTTTGCTCAAGTTCATTATGTTAGGTTTGAAATTCCTATTTGTCCATAGAGTGCATGCGGTTAGGGCTTCGATTTTTGGGGTTTTCTTTTTAGCGGTGAGTGGCTACTACGCAGTTCTCTAGTGTTTACTGACGCTGGAGTTTTCCCATGCGCTGCTTTCTCTGAGCTGAGAGATTCTGTTTTGAATGATAGTCTATCTTTGAGAGAGGGTTGTTGACCGAGGAAGTGGATCCTTGTTCGTCCGAGCCCTTTCACATGATTAGTGGTGGAAGGGTGGATTTGACGTTCATGTCGAGCTCACCGACTTCCTCTGCTTTTTAGGTATTATGACGGGTAGTAGAGAAAGTAGTTGTGAAAGTTCGAAGGATTCCGGGTGAGAGTACTCCGACTTTACAATTGACGAGGAAGGTACTTCGGGCGAGATCCTAAGGGAGGATTCTCCTTTTGCCGAGGGACCTCAGTCGGTAGAGGATCCGTGCGTAACAGTAGCTTAGGTCAGGAACCAAGATCCGACTACTTGGGTGGCTCCAGATGTTCGCTTGAGGGGGTCATACTTTACCACTCGTCGGGATGAGGTGTTCGATGGGGTGGCCTGGTATGGCCCTGAGGGTGAAGATGTGAACGAGGAGGGAAGACAAGAGGATTGGGCAGTGTATATCCCTTCGGTCGTGCATCAGATCTATTTGATATATGAGGCTGACTATATTCCAGTGTTCTACATCTGGTTTAAGTAGTTGGGATTTCGCCTTCCATTTACTTATCTACAAGTGGAGATTTTCGACCACCTTCTCCTGACTCCATCTCAGTTTCACCCAAATGCGATCACTTTTATCTGGGCGTTCGAGATAATGTGTGAGTACTTAGAGATATGCGCTACTCTCCCCCTTTTCTTCCATATATTCTGTCTTCAGAGGAGTTCAGATAACATAGATGGGGTAGTTCGGTGGAGCTAGGTGTCGTTTCGACAATAGAATGGAAAGCTCTTCAAACCTTATCTGGAGTCTGTCCGATTTTTCAAGGATAAGTTCATGTTAGTCCAACCGATATCGTAACGGGCTCTCTTTAATGTGCTTTCGAGCGTTCCTACTATTTGGGAGGATGGTTCTCCGAAACTAAATGAACGAGGAGAGCAGGTGTATCGGCTCGTGTCCAGGTTTAACTTTCACTAGAACAAAGAGCATTTCGAGCGAAATGCTGATCAATATGTAAGGGCCAAAGAGGGATTGGATGTCAAGGATTTAGCCAGTCTTGGCGTGTTATTGTCCTATGTCGAGTGTCTTGTCCCGGTCCAACGCATAGGAAGATGGGGAAAAACACTCGTAGGAGCAGATGGGGACCATATTTTTGAGCCCCCGCTTATCAACGTGAGAGATCTCCTTCTTAGTGGGGATCCTAAGGCTTACTTGAGTAGATTTAATATTCTTGTATCTTTTTCTTTCTTGTTATTGCTGAATATATCCAGTTTTGTCCGATCCTAATATGAGTTCCTTTTGTTGCAGCTAAGATGAATCCCGTTATGGAACGTATTGCTCGAAACTCACTGTAGCAGAAGAAAAGGGGGAAGGGGTCACTGAACGATCCGGGGGCCAGTTCTAAGACAGGTCTAGGGAAGGCATCTTCACGCCAGGCGGTCGGGACTCTATCCCCTCAACATACCCCCTCGAAGAACAAGAGCGTTCTAGTTTATGGAAGTATGGTGGATCTAATCGGGGAAAGAGGAAAGGGGAAGTTTGATCTCCCGCCCTGCTGAATCGACCGCACCTACTTCGATAATACGAGCGTGAATCTACTGCGGTCAGAGTCTCTTTTGTTGGAGGAAATGGACAGACCATCTAAGAAAGCAACTCTTTCTAAGGATGTGGACGCGTGGCTGCACATTTTCGAGATGGTGGCAGCCTATTATGAGTTGGGTCAATCTCCCGAGGTTGAGCTTCGAGAGCTCAAAGCCAAACTGAAGGAGACGAAAGAGGCCCCTAAGGGTCGGGAAGATAAGTTATCCACTGATCTGAAGCAGACTTTCGAGGAGCGCGATGCGTCTCAGAAGGACAAGCAGCAACTGGATGACGAGATTGTGCGTTTGAAGTCTGATCTTGCTCCAATCGAGAGGGAGCCCGAAGATACCGCAGATTTGAGGACTCGGGAAAATCTAATTGGGCGTATTCAGCTGGCTTATGACGATGGAGTGGTCGCTTCTATGAGGAGCTTTGAGAACGCCTTGGCCTAGGTACGGGTCTTGAACCCGGGCGTGGAGCTGATGACCAATGGAATGGGAGTCCATTTCTATGTTGAAGATGGTGACAAAAAGAAGCTCCACTTCTTCGACGAAATGGTCGTGGAAGAGACTCCTCCGCAACCGACCTCTGGAAATGATCTTGACCAGCCTGCTGAATGATTCTGACTTATTGTTTTTGTTATGTTTGTCTAGGCGAGGACCATTTATGTAATGACAGATTTTCAGCCCTTGAGGTCGTTTTGAATCTCTTGTTTTGTTGGAGTGGAGTCCCCATTTTAACTCCGACACAAATTCAGTCGTTATGGCTGTGGATGTAATGTCTAAGTATTTTAGTTTATCATTTGTATGCATTTGATACTTTATGTTTTGGTGAGGGAACACTTATCGGTAATGTATGGTCTTTGATAGTGTGGAGAAACTAGTCAAAACAGGCCAGTTCGTTGCTAGACTCGGTCCGGAGATCAAGCTTTGATTGAAGGCCTAAGGTCGGTGGCGTGAACGTCTCATCGCAAGTTGGGTGGTCTGTCAGGCGAGGTACTTAGACAACGGGGCTCGTTTGAGTCCCCCACATCGAGGCAGAGATCTAGATCCTTAGGTTAATAGAACGAGTATCTCTTTATGTGCCATGATGTCACACAACGCTGGTACCGGGGCAAGCTGTGATGTCGAGCTATAAGCACCTGGGTGGTTTCCTGAGATGTGTCGACCATTAGTGTTTTAACTGTAATATTGTTTTAGTTTTATCGCATTCCATGATCAAGTGAGTTTCTCCCCTTGGAGGTTTTCTAAGTAGTAGTCCCATGTTCTTGTTTTGGCATAAATATAAGGGCCTTCCCAATGCTGCAAGATTTCCTTCGGTCGAATTCGCGAGGAATGACTTTGGCGTAGTATCTGAGGGCTATTCTTTGCTTAAGAGATGCTTCTCTAAGGGAAGCCCCCGTTCTTATTTCTTCGACCATGTCGAGCTTCTCCCTCAAGGATCGGTCGTTCATCGTGTCGAGGGGAGATTCGGTTCTTCTCGAAGGTTTGAAGATCTCTATCGGGATAACGACCTCGGTTTCATAGGCGAGTCGAAACGAGGTTTCCCCGATGGATGAATGAGGAGTGGTTTGGTAGGCCCAGAGTATATTGTGTAGTTCTTCGATCCGTTTCTTTTTCGATTTGTCTAACCTTTGTCTGAGCCCGCACAATATGAATCTGTTGGCGGATTCAGCCTGTCCATTAGTCTGCGTGTGTTCGACCGAAGCGAAGTGTTGTACGGTTCCCAGATGGGCGACAAAGTCTTGAGTCGGTGAACTGTGTCCCATTGTTGGTGACTATAGCTTGTGGAATGCCGAACCGGGCTAATATGTTCCTCTTGTAGAAACACATGATGTTTTGGGCGGTGATTTTGGCCATTGCTTCGGCCTCTATCCATTTGGTAAAGTAGTCGACACCTACTATTAAATATTTTTTTTGATATGCTCCCAAGACGAACGACCCGAGGATGTCGATCCCCCACCACGAGAAAGGCCATGGAGAAGAGATGGATTTGAGTTCGCTCAAGGGAGCCAGTTGCATGTGTTCGTGCCGTTGGCATTTGTCACATTTCTTTATGTGTTCCTTGGCGTCGATCTGCATGGTCGGCCAATAGTAACCATCTCGAAGAGCTTTTCGGGCGATTGATTTACCCCCTAGGTGTTAGGCGCTGATGCCTTCGTGTATTTCCTTCAATATGTGTGGCACTCTGGTTTCTTCGACGCATTTGAGGAGGGGGTGAAGAATCCCCTTCTGTAGAGTTTGTCTTCGAGGATGACCTATGAACAAGCTCTTTTCCTGATGACGCTTGCTTCCTTGGGATTGTCAGGAAGTGTGTCGTCGGTAATATATTTGTAAACGGGCGTCATCCAGAAGATGCCCTCTTCGATGATGAGTATGTTGTGGCCAAGATGACTTTTCTCTATGCTCGGTTGAGGGAGTATTTCCTGGATTACTTATTTGTTCCCTCATTTAGTCCTCGTGCTAGCGAGCTTGGACAAGACATCTGCTCGAGCGTTGTGTTCTCGAGGGATATGTTGTATCTCAACTGAAGTGAACCTTTTCAAGTGATTTTGGACGAGGGTCCAATACTCGGCCAGTTGGTTGTTTTTGACCTGATATTCTCCTCGAACTTGGGAGGCTACGAGTTTTGAATCTATGAGGATTTTGACTTATTTTGCTCCCATATCCTCGGCAAGACGGAGGCCGGCGAGGAAAGCTTCATACTTGGCTTGATTGTTGGAAGTGGGGAATGATAGGGCGAGGGATACTTCAATGACGATCCCTTCTCCGTTTTCCAGAATTATGCCTGCTCCGCTTTCTGATGATCTAGAGGCACCGTTGACGAATATAGTCCATTTGTTGGTTCCTTCTTGGAGTGTCGGGAAAGTCATTTTTGCCACGAAGTCCGCCAGGACTTGTGCTTTGAGGGCTTTCTTGTTTTCATACCTGATGTCGAATTTGGATGATTCCAACGACCATTTGAGCATTCTACCGGCCATGTTTGGTTGACCCAATAGCTGTTTGATGGGCTGGTCCGTTCGAACTATGATGGTGTGTGCCAAGAAATAGTGGTGAAGCCCTCTCGCAGTGTTGGCTAACGCGAGGGAATTTTTTTTGATTTTTTGGTATCTCAATTCGGGCCCTTGTAAGGCCTTGCTCGTGAAATAGATAGGTTTTTGCCCTTCCCGTGTTTCTCGAATGTTTGCGGCGCTAATGGACTCAGCAATCACAACCAGATAAAAATATAGTATCTCCTCTTTATCAGGTCGAGATAACATGGGCGGTTGGGATATGGTTTGCTTGATATGAATTAAGGCCTACTCGCATTCCTCGGTCCAGTCGAACACATCTTCCTTTCTTAGTAGTTTGAAGAATGGGAGTGCATGCTGGGTCGATCTTGCGAAGAATCGAGATAACGAGGTCAGCATCCCATTGAAGACTTGAATGGATTTTTTTGGAATTCGTAGTGGGAAATTTTGAGAGTGCCCGACATTTTTCGGGGTTAGCGTCTATCCAACATTTGGTTAGATAAAAGTCGAGGAACTTACCGGCACAAACTCCGAAGGTGTATTTTTCGAGGTTGAACCTCATTTTGACTCTTCTGGCTTGATCGAAGACCTTGTTGGGGTGTAGGGCATGATCGACCTCCTTTTGGGACTTCACAATCATGTCGTCCATGTACACCTCGAGCATGTCTCCGATTTCGCCTTTAAAGACTTTATTCATCATTCATTGGTATGTGTAATACGGTGAACTGACTTTGAGATTTTTGTATTGCAAATGTGCGGATAGCAAGAGTCGCCACCGAATTTTCTTTTATCCAATTAAGGGAAGGTGAAAAGAACAGGAAAAGACCTTCGTTAGATTCTGAGTAAGGGAGAAGGTTATGAAAAGGGAAGGTATTAGCACCCCTTTCCATCCGTAGTTTTCTACGGGCTCTTAGTTGCTCTTAGATCACTTTTGAAAAATTGTGCTTTCTGTGTGTTCGACAAAATGTTTTGAAAAGGCATTTCACTTTGACTTTGTAATGATTCATGTAGGAATGTATACAAAGTGTTTGGAAATGTTTTGTTTTGAAAAGAGTTTGAACTTTGACAAAAGTGTGAGGTGTGAAAAAAATATTTGATAGAGCAAGCAACTAAAAATCTTATTACCTACTCAGAATGGTCGTTTTCATGTTCTTTTACTTTCCTTTAGAATAGCGCTATCCGTACCATTAATTGGTAGGTAACCCCATTCGTTGGATGTAAGCGGGACATTCGAAGAGACATCGGATGGTCATAGAAGGCAACTTGTAGGAAGTATCCTAGCACATTCGAAGGGACTATCATCATTTTTCGTAGGCGACAATCGAGGGTCAAGATCATGTATTCGGAGGCGACATCGTGGGTCTATGATCTTTGTATCGAAGGGACTATGATGATTTGTTTTGAAGGCAACGGTGCTAGAATACCTCTACGTTCGAGGGACTTGACCATTTGTATTCGTAAAGGCAACGAGAGAGAATTACCCTAAGGGGTGCATGTGTGAAAAGAGTGTGTCGATTCAGATATTTTATCTTGAAATTATGAGTGATCTATGTCCAATTTTATCTTGCCATACACGCCTAATTACTAGCAGTTTATAGGGTGCAGAAAGTAAATTGCGGAAATGTAAAATGCGGAAAGATAAAGTCCTACGCTGTTAGATGGCTTTGGGGAAGTTACATAATAAGAGTGCGAAAAATAAAAGTCCTAATTAAACTATTACATCCCATAGGCAATTACATAATTGAAAAAGAAAAGCAAGAAAAATCGTCCGAAACTTTACAACCTGTGAATAGATACATAATCAGAAATACGAGAAAATTGCATAAGAGGAAAATGTTAGTAAAAATAAGAATTTTAAATGGAGAAAAATGTTCAGGGTTAATAATGACATTAATATGACAAGATAATTTTTTGGTAATTTTCTGAATCGATTCGGTAATTTAAAAACAATTAAAAGTCATTTAAATGATTAATTAGTAATTAAATTAAATATGCATGCAAAAATAATAATTTTAATATTAAAAATTAAATAAGAATTTTTCTGATGATTATGCAAAAAAGAAATATTTTTGGTGTTTTTTAGATGCATGATAAAAAATATTGAAGATAAAATTAAATAACATGAAAAATATTAAAGAAAATAGAAAAAATAAGTTAGTTTTCAAACTTGTAAAAAATACTTGGTCCTGCCCAGGTTCGAACCGGTGTCCCTCTGGTAACACGTCACGCTCCCTTGCCTTTACCACTGAGCCAACGCGCGTTTGGTGTCATATAAATTAAACGAAGCGTTTTTGAATAGATTTGAATTCTGGGAACCAAGAACACGCGCGAAGATCTTCATCTTCTTTGTTTGAAATTTTGAAAAGTTAGCGTCGGCTGAGTTCGACGCTATGGCCCCTGCAAATATCAAAAACTCCATACAAGCAATATAAATGAATTATGAACACATGAATTGATTGCAAATGAAATTCTAAACACACTGGTGGTATTCGTTTCGTCCAATTTAACGGATTTAAGGAAACCCTAAAACGCAACAGGAAACCCTAGCAATGGTGAATCACGTTTCAGGCCACGAAAATGCAATTGAACTATCCAGAAAGCTTGCAAACTTTGTTCTAAACACAAAACAAACATCAAAACATGTTAAAGATGCATGAATAACAGAATTCGAATTTTGAAAAAGTATGAACAAACCAAAACTGGATTTCGTGATTCTTGATATTTTTGAGAGTTGTAAAGGTCTAGATCGACTCCAGGGACTCCAAGGAATGCAATGGAATGCTCAAAACCAATTGAAACGGGCTGGAACTACGGTTGCAAGTTGCTTCAAGAACACGATTTTTTGGCTTTAGGTTAGGGTTCCTCCAAGCAATTTTTCTGTCCTTTTTCATGTTGTATGCATTGTATATTTATAGTGGATGGATTTTGGGCTGAATTGAAGAACAAATATTGATCAATCAATGCAAAAATTATTTGATTTTGTACAAAATCAAATCTTCCTTTTTTGATCCAATTTCAATCAATTTCTTGCCAAATCAATGCAAATTTCGAAATTTGCCAGCTTGTATGAGTTGCTTGGATCTCAAGAATGAGAGAAAAATCAACTTTGCATTTAATTTTGATTTTATACCTTATTTTTTAATTTAATTTGTTTTTAAATGAATAAAATCCAAATTAAATAGAAAAATAAAGAAAAAATTCGTGGCATTGGGCTTGAAGGTTCCAAATAAGATAAGGAACAAGTTTAAACCAAGAAAAACTAGGCCCATTTGCAAAATTTTGGATTTTGACAAGTATTTCTCTTTGTGCACCTCTTCAAAAATTTCTAACTTGTGCAAGGTGTATTTTGCTCAATGTTCCACATTTTTGAGTGTTCTTGGACTTTTTAGAAAGCTCCAGATGTACTCTAAACAACCTATTTGGTTTCATCTCAATTGGAGTTTCCATGCTCAATAAAACTTCATTACAAAAAGTTGACTTTTTGTTGACTTTGAAAAGAACCTGTAATATTTTGATCCATATCTTCAAAATGAAGCATTTTTTGAACATTCTTGTGAGACATGAAGTTGTATATAATTGAATTATCTTCAAAATGAGAGGTGGTGGAAAAATTTCTGAGAAAGTATGGAGAAGTTATGCTCAGTCAAAGTTCAGTTGACTTTTCACTAAAAAACCCTAATTTTGAAAGTTTGACTTTTGAGCAAATTTTGAGTTTTCTTGATGAATCATGATCAACCCTTGATCAAATGATGAATGTGACTTCAAAATGAGGATGTTGACCAAAAATTATGAAGTTTGACTGTATGTTGACCACAATTGACTTTTTGTCCAACACAATTGATTTCCAACCATCTGAGCAATTGTCTGAGGAAATTTGACTTGTGAGGCTTGAAACTTGACATGGAGAATCTTTGAAGCATATGAGGAGGCATGAAGGCCATTGGAGATGTTGGAAATCCATCTTGACTTGAGAGATACCAAACCCTAGTTTGGGTTGATTGTCTAGGAGAGAGTTTGTCTGATCAACTCTTGAGGAATCCTTGAGTATGGATGTATGAAATCTCTTGAGTAGATGGAGGGCAAATTTTGGGGTATGACAGTATCGCTCCCACGATCAATCTCTGTTGCCCAGATCTTGGGAGGAGAGAGAACTTTCCCCCGTCACAAGAGAAATAATTGTTCCATCTCTTACTCTCCCGACCAAAGCGATGAAGACGAGCATTAAATTCCTCTGTGTCGAGCTATCATGGACATTCCTATTCCATCTGGTCTAGAAAAACCTCTTAGGCTCGGTCAATACGACGGTACCACCGACCCTGACGAACATATCGAGAACATCGATGCTTTGCTCGATTATCGGGGGGTTCGTGGGGCCATCAAATGCTGCCTATTTCCTACGACCTTGAGGAAATGGGCCATGGCTTGGTATAAAAGCCTGCCTGACGGATCGGTCACATCTTAGAAGCATCTGGGGAGACTATTCTCCAAACACTTCACCGCCTCCCGACACCATCCAAAGTTAGAGGCATCCCTGGAAGCCATCATTCAGGGCAAATAAGAATCTCTCCGAGCATATATTGAGAGGTTCAACCAAGAAGCCGTCCAGGTCTCAACAACGAACGATATGAAAAAATATCTCCTCGAAAGAGGACTACGCCCTCGTAGCGACTTCGTGAAGGCTGTAGATATCGAAACTCCCTGTACTTTGGATGCTTTCCTCCTGAAAGCCCAAGCGTACATCTAATATGAGGAAAAGGAAGCCCCAAACTCTACTCGTGACACCCGACACAGGGAGAACGTCAAGAGCTCCAAGAATGAAGACCCCTCGACATCTCGTCGGGGGAGGGGGAGAAAGACGGCGGGAAGACAAACCCCGTGAGTCGATAGACCACAAGGGGCCGGTGGGTCGATTCAGTGACTACACCCCCCCTCACCACTTCTCAGGAGTGTATCCCGATCAACTGTGCGAACTCCGAGTTCAAACAAGGAGGTGCACGCTTTCCTCGGCAGACCCCGGCTAAACCGGGGACAGATAAAAGCAAATATTACAGATTTCACCGGAGTCACAGACACGTGACGGACGACTGCATCCACCTAAAGGATGCGATTAAGATCCTAATCAGAGACGGACATCTCAAGCAGTACAAGAAAAATGAGTCTACAAAAGAAGAAAGCCCCTCGTCCAGCAAGGTCGAGGAAGAAAAGCCCGCGGAGGAGTCTTTTATGCCCGTAACAATGAGCATATCCAAGCCGGAATACTTCTTCTTTCCCGATCTAGATTCCACCCCGACATACTTCAGTGCCCACAGCCCTTGGGAATCTTTCCCAACGGCCTTGGTCATCTCCAGTGGATGGTTCACCAATAACTTCATCGGATCAATCAAAATAAGACTCGACGACCTCATTAGGACGAGTTCGGATCTGGAAAGTCTCATCCACTGGCCTTCTACAAGGAGGAGCTACCTGGGGGCGCCCCAAACGCAAATATCCCTCTGCTCGTGCGTGCTCGAATGGCTAACTTCGACACTAGGCACATATTAGTCGACCAGGGAAGTTCGGCTGATATCATGTACACTCAATTGCTTCAAGATGTTACAAATCAATGAGACACACCTGACTGCCTACCTCGGCTCAGATATGCAGGGATTCAACTGCTCCACAGCGAAGCCGTAGGGGTATGTCGAGCTGATTGTAACTTTTGGTGCTGGAGAGACCAGTAGGTCAATCAAAACACAATTTTTGGTCGTTGAATTCCCATCTCTGTACCAATGTATCTTCGGTCGGCCCACACTCGCCGAGCTGATTTTTGTACCATCCACGGTACACTTGAAGATGAAATATTATACAACAAACGGGAAGGTGGCAACATTGCACAGAGACATCCAAGCAGCCCAAAGATGTTTCGAGGCATCAGCAAAGGGCCTAGACTCCATCAACCTCCAACCCCAGACCAAAGGTCGAGTCGACCTTCCAGAAAGCTCTCACAAGCCTGAACCCCTCCCTTAAGTCGATGCCATCGACCTCGACAACTGTTTGGAGCCAGAGGACTTGGCCAAGAAGGGGAGGAAGGGAAAATCCTCTATGGTCGAAGAAGATTTTCCCACTTCCAGTATCTCGGGAGGATCCTTAGAGAAACACATACGTCTAATCCCATACGGGGATTTTGAGCTCGTTCCACTCGGTGACGACCCCAACAAAGGAGTCAAGATCGGAACAGATCTCCCAGAGTTAGCTCGAGACCAACTCAAAACATGCTTGAAGAATAACGCTGACCTCTTTGCCTGGAGTGCATCCGAAATACTTGATCTCAACCCCGAGGTCGCATGTCACCACCTTACCATTGATCCTTCCCTTAAGGTCGTAGCACGCCGCAGGCGAAAGCATTCCCCGAAAAAAATCGAGGCTGCCGAAGAAGCTGTTAGGGACCTTCTAGAGGCCAATTTTGTATCGGAAGCCCAATATACTATGTGGCTATCCAACCATTGATTACTCTGATCTTAATAAGGCATGTGCATTGATTACTCTGATCTTAATAAGGCATGTCCAAAAGACGCCTACCCCCTAACCAACATCGATAAACTCGTTGATAATTCTGCAGGTTTTAAATTGCTTTCGTTCATGGATGCCTATTCGGGCTATAACCAAATTCCAATGGCTAAAATGGACAAAATTTATACGGCCTTCATGACCGAATCGGGCAACTATCACTACAACGTGATGCGCTTCGGTCTAAAAAATGCTGACCTAACATACTGTCATACCCCAAAATTTTCCCTCCTACTTCTCAAAACATTTCATACATCTATACTCAAGGATTCCTCAAGGGTTGATCAGACAAACCCTCTCCTATACAGTCAACCAAAACTAGGGTTTAGTAATTCTCAGATCAAGATGGACTTCCAACATCTCCAATGGTCATCATGCCTCCTCATATGCTTTAAAGATTCTCCATGTCAAGTTTCAAGCCTCACAAGTCAAATTTCCTCAGACAATTGCTCAGATGGTTGGAAATCAATTGTGTTGGACAAAAAGTCAATTGTGGTCAACATACAGTCAAACTTCATAATTTTTGGTCAACATCCTCATTTTGAAGTCACATTCATCATTTGATCAAGGGTTGATCATGATTCATCAAGAAAACTCAAAATTTGCTCAAAAGTCAAACTTTCAAAATTAGGGTTTTTTAGTGAAAAGTCAACTGAACTTTGACTGAGCATAACTTCTCCATACTTTCTCAGAAATTTTTCCACCACCTCTCATTTTGAAGATAATTCAATTATATACAACTTCATGTCTCACAAGAATGTTCAAAAAATGCTTCATTTTGAAGATATGGATCAAAATATTACAGGTTCTTTTCAAAGTCAACAAAAAGTCAACTTTTTGTAATGAAGTTTTATTGAGCATGGAAACTCCAATTGAGATGAAACCAAATAGGTTGTTTAGAGTACATCTGGAGCTTTCTAAAAAGTCCAAGAACACTCAAAAATGTGGAACATTGAGCAAAATACACCTTGCACAAGTTAGAAATTTTTGAAGAGGTGCACAAAGAGAAATACTTGTCAAAATCCAAAATTTTGCAAATGGGCCTAGTTTTTCTTGGTTTAAACTTGTTCCTTATCTTATTTGGAACCTTCAAGCCCAATGCCACGAATTTTTTCTTTATTTTTCTATTTAATTTGGATTTTATTCATTTAAAAACAAATTAAATTAAAAAATAAGGTATAAAATCAAAATTAAATGCAAAGTTGATTTTTCTCTCATTCTTGAGATCCAAGCAACTCATACAAGCTGGCAAATTTCGAAATTTGCATTGATTTGGCAAGAAATTGATTGAAATTGGATCAAAAAAGGAAGATTTGATTTTGTACAAAATCAAATAATTTTTGCATTGATTGATCAATATTTGTTCTTCAATTCATCCCAAAATCCATCCACTATAAATATACAATGCATACAACATGAAAAAGGACAGAAAAATTGCTTGGAGGAACCCTAACCTAAAGCCAAAAAATCGTGTTCTTGAAGCAACTTGCAACCGTAGTTCCAGCCCGTTTCAATTGGTTTTGAGCATTCCATTGCATTCCTTGGAGTCCCTGGAGTCGATCTAGACCTTTACAACTCTCAAAAATATCAAGAATCACGAAATCCAGTTTTGGTTTGTTCATACTTTTTCAAAATTCGAATTCTGTTATTCATGCATCTTTAACATGTTTTGATGTTTGTTTTGTGTTTAGAACAAAGTTTGCAAGCTTTCTGGATAGTTCAATTGCATTTTCGTGGCCTGAAACGTGATTCACCATTGCTAGGGTTTCCTGTTGCGTTTTAGGGTTTCCTTAAATCCGTTAAATTGGACGAAACGAATACCACCAGTGTGTTTAGAATTTCATTTGCAATCAATTCATGTGTTCATAATTCATTTATATTGCTTGTATGGAGTTTTTGATATTTGCAGGGGCCATAGCGTCGAACTCAGCCGACGCTAACTTTTCAAAATTTCAAACAAAGAAGATGAAGATCTTCGCGCGTGTTCTTGGTTCCCAGAATTCAAATCTATTCAAAAACGCTTCGTTTAATTTATATGACACCAAACGCGCGTTGGCTCAGTGGTAAAGGCAAGGGAGCGTGACGTGTTACCAGAGGGACACCGGTTCGAACCTGGGCAGGACCAAGTATTTTTTACAAGTTTGAAAACTAACTTATTTTTTCTATTTTCTTTAATATTTTTCATGTTATTTAATTTTATCTTCAATATTTTTTATCATGCATCTAAAAAACACCAAAAATATTTCTTTTTTGCATAATCATCAGAAAAATTCTTATTTAATTTTTAATATTAAAATTATTATTTTTGCATGCATATTTAATTTAATTACTAATTAATCATTTAAATGACTTTTAATTGTTTTTAAATTACCGAATCGATTCAGAAAATTACCAAAAAATTATCTTGTCATATTAATGTCATTATTAACCCTGAACATTTTTCTCCATTTAAAATTCTTATTTTTACTAACATTTTCCTCTTATGCAATTTTCTCGTATTTCTGATTATGTATCTATTCACAGGTTGTAAAGTTTCGGACGATTTTTCTTGCTTTTCTTTTTCAATTATGTAATTGCCTATGGGATGTAATAGTTTAATTAGGACTTTTATTTTTCGCACTCTTATTATGTAACTTCCCCAAAGCCATCTAACAGCGTAGGACTTTATCTTTCCGCATTTTACATTTCCGCAATTTACTTTCTGCACCCTATAAACTGCTAGTAATTAGGCGTGTATGGCAAGATAAAATTGGACATAGATCACTCATAATTTCAAGATAAAATATCTGAATCGACACACTCTTTTCACACATGCACCCCTTAGGGTAATTCTCTCTCGTTGCCTTTACGAATACAAATGGTCAAGTCCCTCGAACGTAGAGGTATTCTAGCACCGTTGCCTTCAAAACAAATCATCATAGTCCCTTCGATACAAAGATCATAGACCCACGATGTCGCCTACGAATACATGATCTTGACCCTCGATTGTCGCCTACGAAAAATGATGATAGTCCCTTCGAATGTGCTAGGATACTTCCTACAAGTTGCCTTCTATGACCATCCGATGTCTCTTCGAATGTCCCGCTTACATCCAACGAATGGGGTTACCTACCAATTAATGGTACGGATAGCGCTATTCTAAAGGAAAGTAAAAGAACATGAAAACGACCATTCTGAGTAGGTAATAAGATTTTTAGTTGCTTGCTCTATCAAATATTTTTTTCACACCTCACACTTTTGTCAAAGTTCAAACTCTTTTCAAAACAAAACATTTCCAAACACTTTGTATACATTCCTACATGAATCATTACAAAGTCAAAGTGAAATGCCTTTTCAAAACATTTTGTCGAACACACAGAAAGCACAATTTTTCAAAAGTGATCTAAGAGCAACTAAGAGCCCGTAGAAAACTACGGATGGAAAGGGGTGCTAATACCTTCCCTTTTCATAACCTTCTCCCTTACTCAGAATCTAACGAAGGTCTTTTCCTGTTCTTTTCACCTTCCCTTAATTGGATAAAAGAAAATTCGGTGGCGACTCTTGCTATCCGCACATTTGCAATACAAAAATCTCAAAGTCAGTTCACCGTATTACACATACCAATGAATGATGAATAAAGTCTTTAAAGGCGAAATCGGAGACATGCTCGAGGTGTACATGGACGACATGATTGTGAAGTCCCAAAAGGAGGTCGATCATGCCCTACACCCCAACAAGGTCTTCGATCAAGCCAGAAGAGTCAAAATGAGGTTCAACCTCGAAAAATACACCTTCGGAGTTTGTGCCGGTAAGTTCCTCGACTTTTATCTAACCAAATGTTGGATAGACGCTAACCCCGAAAAATGTCGGGCACTCTCAAAATTTCCCACTACGAATTCCAAAAAAATCCATTCAAGTCTTCAATGGGATGCTGACCTCGTTATCTCGATTCTTCGCAAGATCGACCCAGCATGCACTCCCATTCTTCAAACTACTAAGAAAGGAAGATGTGTTCGACTGGACCGAGGAATGCGAGTAGGCCTTAATTCATATCAAGCAAACCATATCCCAACCGCCCATGTTATCTCGACCTGATAAAGAGGAGATACTATATTTTTATCTGGTTGTGATTGCTGAGTCCATTAGCGCCGCAAACATTCGAGAAACACGGGAAGGGCAAAAACCTATCTATTTCACGAGCAAGGCCTTACAAGGGCCCGAATTGAGATACCAAAAAATCAAAAAAAATTCCCTCGCGTTAGCCAACACTGCGAGAGGGCTTCACCACTATTTCTTGGCACACACCATCATAGTTCGAACGGACCAGCCCATCAAACAGCTATTGGGTCAACCAAACATGGCCGGTAGAATGCTCAAATGGTCGTTGGAATCATCCAAATTCGACATCAGGTATGAAAACAAGAAAGCCCTCAAAGCACAAGTCCTGGCGGACTTCGTGGCAAAAATGACTTTCCCGACACTCCAAGAAGGAACCAACAAATGGACTATATTCGTCAACGGTGCCTCTAGATCATCAGAAAGCGGAGCAGGCATAATTCTGGAAAACGGAGAAGGGATCGTCATTGAAGTATCCCTCGCCCTATCATTCCCCACTTCCAACAATCAAGCCAAGTATGAAGCTTTCCTCGCCGGCCTCCGTCTTGCCGAGGATATGGGAGCAAAATAAGTCAAAATCCTCATAGATTCAAAACTCGTAGCCTCCCAAGTTCGAGGAGAATATCAGGTCAAAAACAACCAACTGGCCGAGTATTGGACCCTCGTCCAAAATCACTTGAAAAGGTTCACTTCAGTTGAGATACAACATATCCCTCGAGAACACAACGCTCGAGCAGATGTCTTGTCCAAGCTCGCTAGCACGAGGACTAAATGAGGGAACAAATAAGTAATCCAGGAAATACTCCCTCAACCGAGCATAGAGAAAAGTCATCTTGGCCACAACATACTCATCATCGAAGAGGGCATCTTCTGGATGACGCCCGTTTACAAATATATTACCGACGACACACTTCCTGACAATCCCAAGGAAGCAAGCGTCATCAGGAAAAGAGCTTGTTCATAGGTCATCCTCGAAGACAAACTCTACAGAAGGGGATTCTTCACCCCCTCCTCAAATGCGTCGAAGAAACCAGAGTGCCACACATATTGAAGGAAATACACGAAGGCATCAGCGCCTAACACCTAGGGGGTAAATCAATCGCCCGAAAAGCTCTTCGAGATGGTTACTATTGGCCGACCATGCAGATCGACGCCAAGGAACACATAAAGAAATGTGACAAATGCCAACGGCACGAACACATGCAACTGGCTCCCTTGAGCGAACTCAAATCCATCTCTTCTCCATGGCCTTTCTCGTGGTGGGGGATCGACATCCTCGGGTCGTTCGTCTTGGGAGCATATCAAAAAAAATATTTAATAGTAGGTGTCGACTACTTTACCAAATGGATAGAGGCCGAAGCAATGGCCAAAATCACCGCCCAAAACATCATGTGTTTCTACAAGAGGAACATATTAGCCCGGTTCGGCATTCCACAAGCTATAGTCACCAACAATGGGACACAGTTCACCGACTCAAGACTTTGTCGCCCATCTGGGAACCGTACAACACTTCGCTTCGGTCGAACACACGCAGACTAATGGACAGGCTGAATCCGCCAACAGATTCATATTGTGCGGGCTCAGACAAAGGTTAGACAAATCGAAAAAGAAACGGATCGAAGAACTACACAATATACTCTGGGCCTACCAAACCACTCCTCATTCATCCATCGGGGAAACCTCGTTTCGACTCGCCTATGAAACCGAGGTCGTTATCCCGATAGAGATCTTCAAACCTTCGAGAAGAACCGAATCTCCCCTCGACACGATGAACGACCGATCCTTGAGGGAGAAGCTCGACATGGTCGAAGAAATAAGAACGGGGGCTTCCCTTAGAGAAGCATCTCTTAAGCAAAGAATAGCCCTCAGATACTACGCCAAAGTCATTCCTCGCGAATTCGACCGAAGGAAATCTTGCAGCATTGGGAAGGCCCTTATATTTATGCCAAAACAAGAACATGGGACTACTACTTAGAAAACCTCCAAGGGGAGAAACTCACTTGATCATGGAATGCGATAAAACTAAAACAATATTACAGTTAAAACACTAATGGTCGACACATCTCAGGAAACCACCCAGGTGCTTATAGCTCGACATCACAGCTTGCCCCGGTACCAGCGTTGTGTGACATCATGGCACATAAAGAGATACTCGTTCTATTAACCTAAGGATCTAGATCTCTGCCTCGATGTGGGGGACTCAAACGAGCCCCGTTGTCTAAGTACCTCGCCTGACAGACCACCCAACTTGCGATGAGACGTTCACGCCACCGACCTTAGGCCTTCAATCAAAGCTTGATCTCCGGACCGAGTCTAGCAACGAACTGGCCTGTTTTGACTAGTTTCTCCACACTATCAAAGACCATACATTACCGATAAGTGTTCCCTCACCAAAACATAAAGTATCAAATGCATACAAATGATAAACTAAAATACTTAGACATTACATCCACAGCCATAACGACTGAATTTGTGTCGGAGTTAAAATGGGGACTCCACTCCAACAAAACAAGAGATTCAAAACGACCTCAAGGGCTGAAAATCTGTCATTACATAAATGGTCCTCGCCTAGACAAACATAACAAAAACAATAAGTCAGAATCATTCAGCAGGCTGGTCAAGATCATTTCCAGAGGTCGGTTGCGGAGGAGTCTCTTCCACGACCATTTCGTCGAAGAAGTGGAGCTTCTTTTTGTCACCATCTTCAACATAGAAATGGACTCCCATTCCATTGGTCATCAGCTCCACGCCCGGGTTCAAGACCCGTACCTAGGCCAAGGCGTTCTCAAAGCTCCTCATAGAAGCGACCACTCCATCGTCATAAGCCAGCTGAATACGCCCAATTAGATTTTCCCGAGTCCTCAAATCTGCGGTATCTTCGGGCTCCCTCTCGATTGGAGCAAGATCAGACTTCAAACGCACAATCTCGTCATCCAGTTGCTGCTTGTCCTTCTGAGACGCATCGCGCTCCTCGAAAGTCTGCTTCAGATCAGTGGATAACTTATCTTCCCGACCCTTAGGGGCCTCTTTCGTCTCCTTCAGTTTGGCTTTGAGCTCTCGAAGCTCAACCTCGGGAGATTGACCCAACTCATAATAGGCTGCCACCATCTCGAAAATGTGCAGCCACGCGTCCACATCCTTAGAAAGAGTTGCTTTCTTAGATGGTCTGTCCATTTCCTCCAACAAAAGAGACTCTGACCGCAGTAGATTCACGCTCGTATTATCGAAGTAGGTGCGGTCGATTCAGCAGGGCGGGAGATCAAACTTCCCCTTTCCTCTTTCCCCGATTAGATCCACCATACTTCCATAAACTAGAACGCTCTTGTTCTTCGAGGGGGTATGTTGAGGGGATAGAGTCCCGACCGCCTGGCGTGAAGATGCCTTCCCTAGACCTGTCTTAGAACTGGCCCCCGGATCGTTCAGTGACCCCTTCCCCCTTTTCTTCTGCTACAGTGAGTTTCGAGCAATACGTTCCATAACGGGATTCATCTTAGCTGCAACAAAAGGAACTCATATTAGGATCGGACAAAACTGGATATATTCAGCAATAACAAGAAAGAAAAAGATACAAGAATATTAAATCTACTCAAGTAAGCCTTAGGATCCCCACTAAGAAGGAGATCTCTCACGTTGATAAGCGGGGGCTCAAAAATATGGTCCCCATCTGCTCCTACGAGTGTTTTTCCCCATCTTCCTATGCGTTGGACCGGGACAAGACACTCGACATAGGACAATAACACGCCAAGACTGGCTAAATCCTTGACATCCAATCCCTCTTTGGCCCTTACATATTGATCAGCATTTCGCTCGAAATGCTCTTTGTTCTAGTGAAAGTTAAACCTGGACACGAGCCGATACACCTGCTCTCCTCGTTCATTTAGTTTCGGAGAACCATCCTCCCAAATAGTAGGAACGCTCGAAAGCACATTAAAGAGAGCCCGTTACGATATCGGTTGGACTAACATGAACTTATCCTTGAAAAATCGGACAGACTCCAGATAAGGTTTGAAGAGCTTTCCATTCTATTGTCGAAACGACACCTAGCTCCACCGAACTACCCCATCTATGTTATCTGAACTCCTCTGAAGACAGAATATATGGAAGAAAAGGGGGAGAGTAGCGCATATCTCTAAGTACTCACACATTATCTCGAACGCCCAGATAAAAGTGATCGCATTTGGGTGAAACTGAGATGGAGTCAGGAGAAGGTGGTCGAAAATCTCCACTTGTAGATAAGTAAATGGAAGGCGAAATCCCAACTACTTAAACCAGATGTAGAACACTGGAATATAGTCAGCCTCATATATCAAATAGATCTGATGCACGACCGAAGGGATATACACTGCCCAATCCTCTTGTCTTCCCTCCTCGTTCACATCTTCACCCTCAGGGCCATACCAGGCCACCCCATCGAACACCTCATCCCGACGAGTGGTAAAGTATGACCCCCTCAAGCGAACATCTGGAGCCACCCAAGTAGTCGGATCTTGGTTCCTGACCTAAGCTACTGTTACGCACGGATCCTCTACCGACTGAGGTCCCTCGGCAAAAGGAGAATCCTCCCTTAGGATCTCGCCCGAAGTACCTTCCTCGTCAATTGTAAAGTCGGAGTACTCTCACCCGGAATCCTTCGAACTTTCACAACTACTTTCTCTACTACCCGTCATAATACCTAAAAAGCAGAGGAAGTCGGTGAGCTCGACATGAACGTCAAATCCACCCTTCCACCACTAATCATGTGAAAGGGCTCGGACGAACAAGGATCCACTTCCTCGGTCAACAACCCTCTCTCAAAGATAGACTATCATTCAAAACAGAATCTCTCAGCTCAGAGAAAGCAGCGCATGGGAAAACTCCAGCGTCAGTAAACACTAGAGAACTGCGTAGTAGCCACTCACCGCTAAAAAGAAAACCCCAAAAATCGAAGCCCTAACCGCATGCACTCTATGGACAAATAGGAATTTCAAACCTAACATAATGAACTTGAGCAAAAGGCTTGAAAACGTACCGTTTCAAACACGATCAAAATGTTGCAGACATATAATCCAGCACTGACACGGCGGCGGAAGGCGGAGATAATTCGGGAACATACAAACTCAACTTCCTCGAATTGATAAATAAAGAAGCCAGACACACACGAGCAGGTTCGAGCGAAGGAAAAATTCTCGAATGACAAGTCTTCCCTCTTTTTATAGGCTTCCATCCCGCACGTGTACAGGCACGCGCCTAGGGAACCTAGGGGATCCATCATTACACCCTAGTCCCTAGGTATGCCAAGCCATCATTGCACGCGGCTCGAGGCCACGTAAGCGAGAACCCTCCCAATTTCTCCAACCTTTCGCTTCCTCGACAACTCCTCATCTCCCTGGATGAAACGATCTCTGACACTCTCTTCGAAGTCAAGTCATCATCTCCACAAGAAGAGGCGACGACTTGGGGGGCTACTGTTCTGGACTGCCCGAAAGCTTTCGGGAAGGTCATTCCTCCCTTAATTATAACGACCTATCAGGCCTCAGCGACGTATTCAGGACTCTCAGTTGCTCGCATCGCATTTACTCTGCTCGACGTATGTCGAGCTAATCCACAATTTGTCCCGTCGTAAACTGTGTCCGTTATGTCATCCATGCTCGACATAATGTCTAGTTACGGGCATATCTTTTCGGTCTTGACCTAGTCAGATCGGACGGCTATACTTGCGGATCCGCGTATCTCGGCCCAAATATAGTAACCAATGAGAATCCTCTTATGTCCCTTATATAAACCATCATATCTTTGTGGGCAAGGTATCACTTTCTTACACTCAAAACCCTAATATTCTACCCTCTTCCTTGAACATTTGCTTACTTTAGCATCGAAGTGCCTTGCAGGTACACCACCCCCTCCTCAACATCAACTTGCTCGAAGGATCATCAACCGTTCTGGCCATCTCCGATTCTGATAATTTATATAGATCACTATTTATTGGAAGAAAAGACGAAATATCTTCAGAAGTTACCTCAAATGTTAACATTACATCAGAGTTTTATTGAGAACAGCTCCAATCCCATTTTTATGACTCCTTTACAATTATGTCTCCACTAACTTCAATTTTAGTAGTGACTAGATAATAAAGTTTGTACGCACTTGTACTGTGGTATCGAATCAACAACATTACTTTGCTTTTATTATTCAACTTCTTTCTCCTTAACATCTTAAATATGTTTGTAATAAACTGAACCAAATGCCTTAAAATTACTCGCTCTTTGCTTATCTCTGATACACTTCTCAAAAGAAATAATTTCCTTCAGCTTCTGCGTTAGACACCCAATAAACGCATACGCTGAAATACCAATTACTTTTTCTCTTTCAATATATTCTTTATCATATCACACAAAATTCTATTTCTTCATTCAACAAAGCTATTGTGCTAAGAAATGTATGAAACAATAATCTCATATTCAATTTTATTCTACTCACAAAATTTTTAAAAATTCTATAGAATTGGACTCACCTCAAAAAAATCAGTTGTGTGAAAGATATTGACATACCTAAAATACATTCTTAAAAAGATATTGACTAATATCAATTATCTCATGTGAAAAAATTTAGACTATTCTCTCATTTGACTAACACGACACGTGTGTCATAAATCTCACCATGCTTCACACGTGTCCTATGTAAACTATAAGTCTATAATTAAAGCAACACCAAAAACATATTACAAAGTACATAGAAATGAAATGTGAACAGCTTAAATTGATGATTGATTAGAATAAAAAAATGGAGATAGTGGGTTTATGGGTCATAGTCGACTTAAGAGTTTAGAACACACTAGTTGAATTTTGTATATATAAGTAGGTGATGGTGCTCTATCCTAACCTATTATAATTCTCAAGACTCTCAAAATAACAACTCCCTTAGCCTCTCAACTCAACTGATCATTATATTATCCTCAAAAGAAAAATGGGAAGGCAGCCTTGTTGTGAGAAAGTGGGATTGAAAAAAGGGCCATGGACTGCTGAGGAAGACAAGAAGCTCATCACTTTCATCCTCACTAATGGTCAATGCTGCTGGAGGGCTGTCCCTAAATTGGCAGGTCTCCTTTCATTGCTCTTGCTTTTTCTTTCACCATTTTTCTTTGACAATTATTTCTTTTTACCATTCAAAATTTACATTACTCACACTCCCTACACATTAACGCCTTAAGCCACGAGACCATATATAGAAATTAATCATTTTAAATCATTTGACTGCAATTATCTATGATGAGTAGTCATATATCATAGATATTTGCACTCAAATGCGTTAATGGAGTATCAACTATTTATAGTGACATTAAAAATCTTTTTTCAAAAATATATATTTATTCCTTAATATGCAAGTTTCTTTAACTGCATTATGATTAATGGTGGTTTGGTCTTTCTTCTTATTTGGCATTATTATTATCAAAACTAAATAATTTGTTTAGTGAATATATATTATATATGTTATTAAATGCAATTATGATTCAACATACAGGGTTATTAAGGTGTGGAAAAAGTTGTAGACTAAGATGGACTAATTACTTGAGACCAGATTTAAAAAGGGGACTTTTATCAGAATATGAAGAGAAAATGGTGATTGATCTTCATGCTCAACTTGGAAACAGGTACCAATTTCCACTGTTTTACATGTTTATTTTCCTTTTTTACTAATGACTAATTAAATATAATAATTGTCATAATACTTTTTTAATAGTAACCATAATGACGACAAATAATGACTAATTTAATTGAATTAATTAATTTTATAATCATGCTCTTCAAGTGGCAAATAGTTTAGTATTTGTTAAATTAAATTTTAGAATAAAAAACATGGTCCCAGCTCTTACCATCAATGAGAAAGAGACGTATAATATTTGTATATAGCATGGCATCTATTTTTAAGAAATAAGAATAAAAACAGTACTTATGATTGAAGTTAAAGTTGACTGAAAATGAACTTACATTTATTGTATATGGAAAAGTAAATAGAGGACAAATTTGTCTTGTAGATAATTTTTCTTTCTTAACTTGAATGATTTTGGAAGATAGAGCTTTTCAGTGCCTATGAAGTCATTCTTCCTTTCAAGTGATGCAACAATTACGTATGAACCTCTTTTATGTGCATGTATGATTTAATACATCTTTTTAATACATATGATTTAATTTCTTTTTAATACATATGATTTAATAAAAATTATAATTTAATTTCAATCATTCTTTTTGAAAATTGATGGTTGTTATTCATTTTCATATAACATATTCATTCTTTATATATATATATATATATATATATATATATATATATATATATATATATATATATATATATATATATATATATTCAATATTTCAGAGGTGTAGTTTAAATTGGTTTTAATTTTAATTTTCTTCTTAATTGGGTTCATAGGGTGGTGGTGATATTGAAAGGTGGAGATTCATTCTTACATTTTTTATTTTCATCTTTTCTTATTAATAAACATTTTCCTTTATTTATAAATAATTTTTTTTAACTTATTAAATAAAAAATAATTTTAAATTATATATAAATCTTATTAGACATATTTTTTATTCAATAAATTATAAATATTTTATTTTATTTTTCAGATGGTCTAAGATTGCTTCTCAACTACCTGGAAGAACAGATAATGAGATAAAAAATCATTGGAACACTCACATAAAGAAAAAGCTCAAGAAAATGGGGATTGACCCTATCACTCACAAACCACTAATTAGTAGTACAATAAATCAAACTAAAAATCATGACAAACCACAACTTCACCAACCGATAGAAGAAAAACAACAAATACAACAACCTTTGACAATTGACATGGACACAAAGATTGAGAAGAAAGAGACTTCAATTGAATCATCAAGTAACATTGAAATGAAAGAAAAAGGTGAAACTACATTAACACCCTTATTTGACACAATGGAGTTAATTGATGGATTTTGTATAGATGAAGTTCCAATGATAGAACCTAATGAGATTATAGTGTCTAATTCATCTACATCAAATTCAACCTCTTCATCATCTACATCAAATTCAACCAATTTTCTTGAAAATCTCCAATTCCCTGATTTTGAATGGTCTAATAATGATAACAAGGAAGAGAACAATAGCAACGATTTGGCTTTTTGGGATGATGACTTTATTAGAAGCTTGAATTTGTTGATTAATGATGATACTTATGATGATGGTGGTTGTGTTAACAATGGTGGTGAAAGAAAGCAAGCATTTGAAGAGATGATTGTGGATTCAGAATCTTGGGCACATGGATTGTTTTGATTTGAATTTTTCTTCAATTTACTTGTAATTTTCTTTTAAGTTTTTTCTTAATTTTTTTAAAAGGAAAAAAAGTTCGCTTCTTTAGTATTTAAGAGAATAAATAATGAATGATCAATTAGGAAAAACACAAAAATATTGAGCATTATTTTTCACCAAATTCTAGCTTGTCATGTAAAGTATATGTAAAAGATAATGGAAATGTTTATTGACAACTTTTGATAGTCACTTTCAACTTTAGTTAATATGAGGTGGAAGGTGAAGAATGTCACTCATCCCTTAATTATAAGATGCATTACCTTAACAACCTCTTCGTATATCTCCACATTTAATTCATTGATAAAAACTTTATCTCAACGAACATTTCCTTTAAGAAATTTTATCCTCAACATTGGCCTCCAAATATTCGAAGGGAACAACCCCCATGAAGTTTATTATCATTGCTGAAAGATTAAAAGATTGTCATATTGAACTCCAATGGCTAACATAATATGCCATTTGCCAAGGCACAACCTTGTTGTTTTACCAAAAAGAAATTTAATCTAAAAAGAAATATATAGACATCTCACCCGTAACTCCTGCAGTATAATCAGTCGGTATACTATGTTAAAAGCATTCAAGAAATCTATCGTGAGCATAATGTCTTTTTAGAAAGTAAAATAAAGGTCGCTAAGTATATTTTTAAACGACCGTATATAGTAACAAAAAGGGGGGTACACGGGACTTAGGGTTAAAAATACTGAACAATGTGCGTGAAAATAATAAAAATAAAATGGCTTTGAAAAATGTAACAAGAAAGTAAATTGTGCTTCATTTGAAACTTCGTTTACCCTTATGTGATAATTATGGTTGAACCTATTACGACTTCCCAATTTGTCATGATTATTTAATAAAATAGTTACACATAATTTCTTAATATGCAACCATCTTCGTCAAAAATCTTCCAATATTTTGGGTGATGTCACAATTGGAAAAGGTTTGAATGATTGTTAAGATAATTATATTACAACTAATAATACCCTATGTCTCAATAAGGTTGATTACAGTTGCATTTTCAATTGTTATTTCTCAAACACAATATAGGGTTGAACCATTCTTTAACAATTCATAACAATAAGCATAAATCTATTTAGTAATAAAATGGTTTTCCATTAATGTGATCAAAGCTCAATAAACTACATGGACTCTCACAAGTTTAGAGCTAGTTCATCTAAAAGGACTTAAGAAAAGTATCCACTCATGTTGCAATGAATCATAATAAAATAGGTAAAGAACAAGATTATAGATGTTACAATTTAAGTGGCATGAAACTAAGAGAACTTAAAGAAATATAAGTTTTTGGGAAAATCACACGCAGATGCGTCGACGCAACCACCCTGGTGCGGTCGACGCAAGTCATGCATACTGCTCTTTAATTTCTTTTTTTTGTTGTCTTTTAATTGGTTTATTAACTAACGCATATAAATAGTTTGTGAGATATTGGGTCGAACTCTATTGTGTCGAAGGATGCTAGGGTTGTTAGCATCGAATTGGGCCTGTTTGTTATGTCCAATTGGTTAAGTTAGCTTGTACCCTAAGTTAGCTTGTAATGGGTATTTGTGATAAAAGCCCATTAGTTTAGTATGTTAGGTTTATTATAAATAGCATACTAGTCTCTCATCATTGCATATTAAAAAAATCCTAATTTAGGGTGAGAGGGTTATTTGTTATTCTTGTATACTTGTAATCTTGGTTTTAAGATAAAGGAAAGAATAACAGTTAATAACCAATCCTTGTGTTCATCGTGTTCTTCATTTTTTTTTCCCTACAAGCTTATATATATTTGTTTTAAGGCATCCGATTCACAACATAGTTTTTGTTTTCATTTTTGAGATCAACCAAAATAGAGTGAAAGATACACATTGAGAGCATTTCATCTTCATCATCTCTTCTTCAAATTCAACTTTTTCTCATAATCAAAGTTGTTGAATCAAGATTCGAGCATTGGTGATAACGTCCAAATTAAAGAACAATTCCAGATTTGGGTTGTGTTTTGTGGGCTTATTCTTGAATAAGATCGTTAGGTATTTGCCCTCCAAGATTCCAATCGGTGTGGAGGTTTTTGGTACAAATCTTTTCTTCAACGAATTCAGCCGAGTGAAAGGGTCGAGAAATAGTGGATTCGCTTGATCAAGTAACGGTAGCCGGAGGGTCGTGAAGGAAGATTTGGGGTCGATCTTGTCCATTCGATATCATCCAAGAGAAATAAATCATGCAGTAAATTGGTTGTGCTTTCTAGTATCTTTAGTCGAAGGTGTGCTCGAAGATATCGACACTTGGTTTGGCTCGAACCAAGGAAAGTGAAGACGATAGATTCATCACCAATAGTTGATTTGTGTGAATTGGGAACTATTTCTTCACTTGTTACAGTTTGCAATTTTATACAAATTTTCTAAATTCTAGATTCTAGAATTGGAGGAAGACGTACCCTCTGCGATGACGATAAGGGGAACTACCTTAACAAATTCATGTGTTCCTCTTTGCATTTTACTTTCTATATTCGATTGTTATAATTTGTGAGATTCGAATTTTCAAACGTGTACAAACTAAATTTGTAGTGTGTCGAGCTCTAACATTCATTTTGGTAACAATCTGTTTGATTGTTACTTGACAAAAATCAACATCAAAATTTAGTAAACACTACACTTGTAAATTTCGCTCACAAGATGTTTGATAAATTGTCTCTCCCACAAATTATTAATTGTTCTTGATTTTATTCTTAAACAAACTCGTTAGAAGTATTGTATACTCATTGAGATTTTGTAAGCGATTAATCAATTGAGTATTAATTGTATTGATTCGCGCAATTTTCTCACACTTTCTCGTACGGTTCGCATATCCGATCTTTTCAATAGTGGATCGTTTAGACGATTGAAAATTCAGGGAGCTTTCGCAATAAATTTTCAAAAGCGTAAAATTTCAAATAACCGATCTATTCAACCCCCTTCTAGATCGATCACATCGTCTAACAGTGGCAATATCCAATGACGATAGACCATTAACCACACGACTTTAAACTCCAAAATGAACTTTTTCTCTCTCAAATTTGGAACTCTAACAACTGATTTTGTTTTCTAGTATAAAGGAAAAATTGTGTATTTGTGTAAAAGAGACACACTTCATTACCAATGCATCACGTTCTATCACTTTTTGTGAAGTTGCTTTCGTAACTTTCTGATGAGAAAAATAGCAAGTGTACTATTTTGCCTCTTGTAATAATAGGGAACTTCCCCGAATGTCGATCTCAAGGACTGCGTATTGATATCCAGTTCAATCTATAGTTCAATTAAACAAAAACTTCTAGAGTTTAGGTTTGATTTTCTAAAATAGAATAATTGCAACTAAAATAAATAAATAAATGTTAAGGACTATTTTGACAGATATGAGTAACCTGCTAGGGAAGATGTATAATTTGCCCTATAATAACCTTGAATCCTAATCTTTTCAACAAGTTCATAAACATTCAATTACCATCCCTTTAGGTTATTTTCCCCTAAGTCCTTAGTGGGAAAACCTTTGAACCTTCAATCTTAAATCCTAAGTCCTTAGATATTTATGATGAAATCAAGCCTTTGTTTTATCAAGGGTTAGATCCGGTAACTTTAGAGTATCCCTAGTCCTAGGTGATATCTACTATAGTCTAATCGTACAAAAACCTTAACAACCGCGGTCCAGCTGATTGTTAACCGTAAATCAATTCTTGTTGGTCCGACAAAGAAAGCATTAAAAATATTGCACGATTAAATTAAATAATAAAAACCATGAAATTGATCACTTAGGAAGTCAACATAGTTACAGAGTCAAATCAGGGACACCCCATAGCATTAGGATTTTAGCTACTCATACTATTCAAAGATAACAAAATATAAATTGTAAATGTTACAAGTATTAGGGAGAAATTTGATCTTAAATCCTGTCTGTTCATGAAAATCTCTTTCCGCCGAAACCCTTGTTTTCTCCAATCTTCTCTCCTGGAATTCTCTGCCGGCAGGCAAAAAAAGTCCTCTTTCTCTTTTCCAAAATTCCTTTTTATAGTCTCAGCCTCATCCAAGTCTTAGCCAAAGTCCAAAGTACCCTTAATGACAAAGAAAAGGTCCAAAACTCAAAAAAAGTGAAGTTTCCACACGCGTCCATCAACACGGGCCGTGTTGATTAACACGGGTGCCCGTGTTGATCTCTTGAATAAAAAATATTTGCTGCCAGGCCAATCAACACGGGTGCCCGTGTTGATTCACTGACTTTGGTTTTTTTGCGTTTTCTAGTGGCTTTTCAACACGGGCCGTGTTGATTCACATGGGGGCCCGTGTTGATGCATCTGTAGCCTCCAATATTCTGATTTTTGCACTTCTTTTGCCCCGATTTATCCTGTTTTATTCTTATGACCCTGAAAACACTCAAACACATAACCAAAGCGTAAAATGCGATAAAATGACATATATCACTAGACAAATAAAAGAAACGATAACGAAATTCAATGCTAAATAACTGTGTAAAAACCACCGATCACTTTCCCTAACACATCACATTATTGTACACGATGCGACATGTTTTTTTAATAACTTGCTAGGATATTTAGTTTCATAAAATATGCATAACTCCTCAATTCTATTCTTTTTTTAATATCATGTCTAGGTTTTCTTCATTCTTGTAACTATAATGAAAACACGGTAGATTTTTTCAAGTTAAAGTGATTTCAACACAGATCAAACTTCTCCACAGTGCTTCAGAATCTAATTAAAAAGCTACAAAAATACAAATTATAAGAAAAATACTTACACTAATGTAATTATTGAATGTCATCATATAGTCAAAATAAACAATTTTGATGTCGCTAGCTCAACACCCAATTGGCCTAATGCAAAATGACCTCAACACTAATGGATGCCTCAACCCCGAATTGAAAGTCATTAAGATATTATGGCACACCTTTACCGACTCTTTTCAATTAAAACTTGGATACAAGGTGTATCTAAATAGAACATAAACAAATATGGTGTATCCCACCATTAGTCTCTAATGATCTCAACAAGGACGGGGAAGCAAAAAACTATGTCAAACTCATCATACATCATCCTCGTAGCCATAAGTTAACTAGAGATATAGAAAATAAAATATCTTGTGACACAACAAAATCCCATTCGTACAGTGTGTCTAATATGTGTTGAACTCGTAAAACATCTCTACTACCTGATACCACTTTTAGGGACAAGTTATTGCATCTGAGATTAATGTCAACTTCATTCATAAGGGGAGCTTTAAAGAACAAGTTGGTCGATATGAAGGGAGGTGGCACGTACAGTTGTTTATCTCCTAAAACCTTTCTTATATCTCAATTATACAGGGTCATTCTAGAAGACTTAAACACATTCACAATCAATGTGAAATGGACATCCACAACCTTTGGAAGGTATTACTTGATATTAATGCTCATGTTTCTATACTCATCCTCAATATGAACTCTCTCATGACCCAAATAATCTCTCCTAGAGTTTCCCAACACACAATCAATTAACTTGGTAAAGACAATATGCTTCTTCGCAAGTCTCCAAGCACCCATAAAATATAATGTTGTTACAACAACTTATGATTCACATATTTGTGATCCCCCTATTTTGAGGCTTAACAAAGTACAACAAGGAAGAAGTAACTCGTGACAATTTGTCAAACTATGTTTTTTTTCAATTATACTTTTTTTAAAGTACTTTTACTGTTAATGCATTTTGGTTTTGTAGGTTTTTAAATAAAAAACTCTTAAGATTCTTGCAAAATACCAAATCAATTCAAAATCATCAAAACTACACAAATTTCATAGTATTTTACTAGTAAAGTTTCGATGGTAATGCAAGGAGAGGACAACACGTGAAGAGCGAAACAAAATCATAGAAAAATACAAGAGATGGACAATAAATCATGCACAGTACAATTGCAATATTAAGCTTCAAACATCCAAATCAGCGTTTTCATCAGTACATGGGCATAATTCAAACATTTTGCTAAATTTACAAAATAGGAGAATCGAGCAATATTGACACAGCTAACTATAGCCTTGACGCAATCTATTGTTTTCATAATTATTTTCTATAAATTTAAAAACGTGTTTAGTCATTAGGCTTTTGATTTTTATAAAACCGAAGGCATATTTTGACATCATGGAGAAGGAAAAAATAAGGTTGCCATTAGGGGTTCATTCCTAATCGTTGTAAGTTTGATATCTTACTTTTTAATTGTAGTGACCATGAATCCTTTAATAATGAGTGATTAGTTATCTTATATTCGGTTTCTATTAGATGACTTTACCCCTTATGATGTGAAACATTGTGATCCTTCTTGGTTGTCTTTATAATGTACTCTCTCTCTCTCTCTCTCTCTCTCTCTCTCTCTATATATATATATATATATATATATATATATATATATATATATATATATATATATATATATATATATATTAAATTACATCATTTTATTATAATCTAATGTTTTCTCTCATTTAAATAATTTGAATAATTGATTTAGATAACCATGAAACTCAATTATAGATTTTTGCATATAATTAATAAGTTATGTAATTGTGATGACTTCTCGAGCCTTGATAGTAGGCATAGCAATGGGTAGGATACTATAGTACTCGTTTCCATATCCGTAGTTGTAAAAAATTCTCGTACCTGAGCCTATACCCACTTAGATAATAATAATATTAGCACCCTTATTTGTGCCCTCTAAGTATGTAAGTGCACGTACTCGTACCTATTATCCGCATTTCTAATAAAAATAAATATATAAAGTATAAAATATTATATTATTTTAAGTTGTTAAAGAAAATTTAACTTTTTTCAATAAACTTATTGTTGAGTTATTAAATAATAGAACATTTATGTTACAAATGTTATGTTTGTGTGTATATATTGTGCGGGTATGGGGCGGGGTGGGAACTAAGGTTCTTATGCCTGCACTCATACCCTCTTATTTAAGTGGGTAATTATATGATCTCGTCCTTATACCCGTTTGTGCGAGTTTTTACCCTACTCGTTATGGGGATTTTTGTGGGTATCAGCTAGGGATGGGTTAAATTGTCATCCCTACTTGATAGAAATATTCTTGATCATTAGTATAACTTTGTGTACTATAAACCCTTTGTTTGGTTTGATTATATTCCCCTAGTAACTGGGAGTCGCTTTAGATGAACTGGGTTACTTGGTGATCAATTTGTTGGGAGACAGGTTTTGTAAAAGTCTCTTATTTTACATGCTATAAAATCTTCATCTATTGCAATTATACTCCCCTAATAACTGAAGTCGTATCAATATCATGTTTTGTAACAGTTCCTAATTAAAACAAGGTCATTATAGTTTTAGTCAAGGGTTTCTCAACCACTTTTACACCCAATAAAAATGTGTAGTTGTAGGGGATTGGTGATCACTTCAACAAGATAAAATATATCATTTAATTTCTATTTTTATTTCGTTTTACTTTTCTATTTCTATTCTTCTTAATAATACCGAGGGCATTCTTGTTTAGTTTTTTAATAAAGCAGAATATAAATATTTGTTGTTTTATTAAATAAAATAAAAACTCTAGGGTGCTCTGATAAGATACTATTGTAGATAAGCAATAGAGAATAAGATGGTTGAACCAATTGTCCATACTTTGGGAGATTACGGACGACTAACTCCTGAAGAAGTTGGGTTTAGCAATTCTAATCGGAGAATTAATAATATTTTGATATAAAAATACTACGCTTTTAGGATTAAGAGACAATCCATTTGATGAAAGTGCTCTGATAGATCCTTATGAGTATTTTGCATTATTTCAGGAGACATGCACATTTTGCAATCCAATCGGGTTAAGTTAAATCCAAAAGAGACTTTTCTTGTTTTCCTTAATGCTTATATAACTAGCTAAAGACTTGATAGAAACACTACTGAATGAGACAATAACTACCTAGAGTGAACTCAAAAAAAATGTTTATCGAGAGACTTCTACTCCATAAACAAGATTATGGACAACATGGTCGACATTACAGGGTTTGATCAAGGAGAGGCTGGATTTCTCTATGGTGCATGATAATGGTACAAATGAATGATCAAATGTTTTCCTTCACATAATCTTGATGATTTAGCTCAAGTAAAATACTTACCAAAAGGTCTTTTGGAGACACAATACTACTTTTGGATGCTCTAGCTAAAGGCACCATGTTGACTAAGCTAATCATAAATGTTAAGACATTGATCGATAATATGTGCCAACATTAATATCACACATTATCTCATATCATAATTATAATAAAAAGAAATGGATTAGTGAAGACTCGAAATTTCTTGTTATCCACTCATAAACAAATGAATACATAATTGGATGCTTTGATGAAACAAATGTGTGAATTTTCAATAGAATATCATCAGGTAAAAAAGGGGCAAAAAGTTCCCATATGTTATTACAATAATAAAGGTCATAAAGTGGACAATGCTACTCAAAAGGGTACATAAAAAAAGAAGCCAACTTCATGAAAAAATTTCAAAAAAAATAACTCATTTTCAAGTACCTATACATCAGCCTGAAGGAATCATCCAAATTTAAACTAGAGTTAAAATCGTGTTTAAGGATCCTATCAAGGGTAGCAGTATCCAAATAGATATAAGAACTAAAATTTGAGACCACAACAGCAGTACTATTCACATCAATATCATCACTCGAATTAGAAGCATCCTTCATAACAATACTATCAACCACCTTATCAAAGACATCAACAAAGGTACCTAAATAATAACCAACCACAATAGCTCAAAGAGCACAATCACCAACCTAATCAAGGGATACCTTCCCATATGGAAGATACTTTCGACCATTTCATGCAAACATTGACGAATAACTTCACAAATTTGTAGATAGATCAAGATATGAGTAACAAGAACACTGAAGAATCTATCATGAACTTAGAGACAAAAATTGGACACTTCTCAAAATAGTTGGCGGGTAATTCTACCAACAATTATGAAGTAAATACAATTGACAATCCCAAAAATAATGAAATGTTATATGTTGTGAGTGTCATAAGAAATAGGTTAGTTACTATTTTAATACTAAATATTATAAAAGGTCGTCATTTGAAAGAACAGAGTGGTTATGAAAGAAGAAAAAAAGATTGGAGAATAGAGCAAGAAAGCATAAAAAAGATGAGCATAAGAGAGAAAAATTAAGGGAATTGGGAGAATTGACTTAGATGACAATTAGATCTAATTAGAGGTTTGGATATCTAATTAATAAAATTATAGGATTGTGAAGATTGCTCGAGCCTTAGAAGGAATATGCTCGGTCATTAGTCTAATTTTATCTACTTTAAAATCTTCTATTTGTGTGATTATATTCTCCTAATGCTTGGGGTCATTTCAAACGAAAGGGTTTTCTTATCAATATGTTAGGCAACCATGTTTTGTAAAAAAAAAAAAAAAGACTTCTTATTTACATGTTATAAAAATCTCCACCTACTGCAATTATATTATTTCTCACTGTTTATGAGTCACTTTTGATGAACCATGTATTTGACGATTGTATTCCCCCAGTACTTATGGGTCGTATTAGTGTTGAGGTTTATTAAAGGTCGCAATCAAAATAAGTTATTCTAGGTTCAGACAAGAGTTTCTCAAAAGTAGGGTAGATGATTTGACATGAAAATTTAATTGTTCTACCATTGTCTTATTATTATTAGTTCAATTCATTAGTAACTAGTCACAACCAAATCAACTACGCTCTTCACACTCCGTGTTATGATTACACTTCTCGTGTTACAATCACAAGTACACTCACCTTCTCCTTATACAAAGTTAATATTATCTTTGTGGATATAATAATTTACTTACCACCTTTGGTTTTTGTTGTCATGATTACTACAATAATTTTTACATTCAACATTAACAACCGAACTCAAACACATATAGATCATGGCATTGCAACCACTTTATAAAGAGTATATATCAATTTTTTTAGAAAAACCAAGATGTCAACTAAGAGATATACTCTTCATAATAAAGAGGGGTGTTTTAGGGACACTCTAACATTTTTGCACTCAAAACCAATTTTGCTTTTATATCGAAGATATCTAAATTTATTGTAGATAATTTTAAAATATCTACAACGTGACTCTCAATATCTTTGATACCATAAATAATATAAATCTGACTATCAGAATGATAACATATTAACTCAATGTAAATACTCATGTACCTTTCACATATTTATTGCTTGACCATCGTCAAAAACTTCTTACACAATATTTTTAAAAGAATATTCAAATAATAGATAAGATTAAGATAGATAAAGTGTAATGTAATGGGAGTAAAGGTAGCAACAAATGCAAAGCTGGGTTACAAACACAAGGGCATAAAGTGTTTTGCATGTATAAAATAATACACATGTGAAAAGGACACTCCACTTATTAGTATCATATGATCCATAGAAACAAAGTAGATTTGGACAAATTGAAAAAGTGGCATATGACTCAAAACCATTGATGAGTTTGGTAAAGAGTGAGGCAGATATGATATCATATTAGTACTGAGTGTGACGTGGATTGAATATCTTTAAAAAGAAATTAAGGAAAAAAATATTTTGAAGAATTGAAGATCCTCTAGTAACTAGAATTTTCAGATGATTGATAGAACTTAGTAGAATTTGGTGGGTGTGAGATGAATGCATTGTGGGACAAAAAGTGCAGAACACAACCGGAATGAGCAAAAATATGGGGCGGTGTAGTTTTGGTCTCCCAAAATGAATAGGACACGCATGCATTCCATTGGTGGATTTAGTGGAACTTTAGGGCCCATATCCTAATGCTTCCAAAATGTTCATAAAAAGGATCTTGTAAGGTCTACCCTATTCTCTATGTCACTCCAACCTTTTCATCATGGTTCAAATGAATCAATATTCCAATGAGTGCATATTTTCACATATCATCTTTGTTGTTTTAGCCACATTACTTAAGATAAGATTAGTTCTATTTTTAACAAATACTTCTTTTTAATATGATAAGTGTCACAAAATAATTATTACATAGATAAAAGTAAATTATAAAGGTATAATAGTTTTTAGTTGTTTTTAAATTATGTTGTTTGATTACGTTGATCTATTCTCTCATTAGTTTTTAACATTGAATTTTAAAATAAAACAATGTTATTTCTTGTCATAAAGCTTGTGTCATCTGTAAAAATTTACATTATAATATAATAATAAAAAGATACAAATTATTGAATTAATACTCAATTTGTTCTCTTTTGTTTGGGTCAAATTTTAAATTTAAAAAAAAAAACAGATTATTTAACAGATATTGTAACACTCCCTTCTATTTATCCGCGTTTTATAATAATAATCAGAGTACTCAATCAGAATCAAGAAGGCGTCACAATTTAAATAATGTAAATCATCAATACAGCTGTCATGCTTTCACTGAAGAAGACTTATTAAATAAATAATGCAAAAGATTATGTTTAACAGCGGAAATGAAACATAACCATAATTTCGAATACGTCACTCATAGTATTCCAGGATATTTAATCAAAACACAATTCCAAACTATTAAGAAAATATCCGTTTAAAGGATTCAAACAACCGTTCCCCAGTGTTACATCTACCAGAGCACGACACTGACACGCGGACAAATTAACTGACTCTATGCTAGAGCTATCCTCACCAACTCCAAGCAGCTAATCACTTCGGATCTGAAATTGTTGAGTAAGGGTGAGATCTCAATTCAATATAACATGCATTATACGTTTTTAGAATACAACAGAATAAACAGATACATTAATCCATTAATCAAACACAAGTCATAGTCAATTCACAAGGCAATTCACACAATGAACATGTATATAATCAAACAATGGAAATTGCAACACTGGAAACCATCCTAGCATGTTACAATCCCATATGCGATGCAGACTCTATGCATGTGGTACCAAAACGTGAACCGAGTTCACACACACCGCTCCGTTTACATGTGAAAAGACAGTGTAAATTCATGATTCGCCCATAGCTATTGGGTCAAGAATCCAACCTCACTACCTCAACCTCCGGGTAAGTCTATTGGCTCAACCAGTTCACTTCCGCACAATGGGAATGAACCAAATCAACAAATGTTTATGCATGCATCATAAAAGCATGCCATCATCATTTCACATATCATGATATCAATACAAATCACATCATGTCAAATCACCAGTGTATCTCATTCAATCAAAATGAATATCAAATATATAACACTGTAAGCACCAATACCTCATCAGGTAACTCATACCATTCATAATAGTTCTCCATTATCCTTAACTACTCATTCTTTTCAAAAATCGGGAGCGCGACTATTTTTAAAATAATTTAGCAAAATAGTGTTTTTCTCTTTTCAAAAGGTAGTATTTTAAATTTAAGAAATAACGCCGAAAACGGCACTCAAATCGGAGTTACGGTTTAGAAAATATGAATTTTTAAAATTTTGGAAAAATGTACATGGAACCGGTTCCTGAAAGTTTTCAAAAAGGCGCTCCCTGGTTTTTGTATGGGAACCCGGTTCCTACCTATACAGGAACCGGTTCCTGAGCCTAATTTTCCCAGTTTTTGCAAATTAACACTGGGAACTCGGTTCCTCCCCACAGGGAACCGGTTCCCACGACCTATAACAGCATTTCTGCTACTTTTTGACAGCATTAAGCATCCATTATCATTTCCAAACTTTCAAATACGATTTGGTACATTAGGAACACCATTTCATCATCATTTCACACCATTATAACATCAAACAACATGGTTTATTCATCCCTATCAATTATTTGACATACTAATGATCCTAATTCCAACACCGACACAAAATAGGGTTTATTCCTATAACTTATAATCATCAAAATTCAAACTCTCTAACATACCCAATTATCCCTATGATTCCCAAAACCCATAAAACATGTTAACCGAACGAAATCACCCCTTACCTCGCGATGATTCTTCGATTTCTCTCGGCGTCAGCTTTCCTCTCTTTTCCTCTTCTCTCCAATTCTACGTGAAAGCAGTTTCTCCAAAAAACCTATTTTTCCTTTCTTTTCCTTTTTATATTCCTTTTAATGTTCCTTTAATTATTCCAATAAAATAAAATAATAATAATTAGTAAAGTAGAGTAATTCACTCCTCATACTCACTAATTATTTCCTACACCTCCAATCCTTTCTTTATTAAATGACCCCAATTAATCCAACTAAAATTAATACTTAAGACTTCATTTAATTAAATAATTAAATCCTCACTTATTTAATATTTAAATTAAATCGGGGTGTCACAGATATCATATTGAGACATTAGATTTTAATGTATTTTTCTTACATCGAAAAATTATATATTAATTCAATTTATTTAATAAAATATTTTATATTAATTATTTAAATATTTTAATGAAATTTTACTCTTCTATTTTGATTAAAATGATTTAATAATTTTTCTATTTTAAATTCCGACTTCATTTGTTACCAGCTTCAAATAATAATAATAATAATAATAATAATAATAATAATAATAATAATAATAATAATAATAATAATAATAATAAAATAATAATAATAATAATAAATACTAAAATAATTTAGAATACAATTAATTAAATCATGAGATTTGAATTTGTTATATTTGTAACTCTTATTGTTTTGATGATAAAGATGAAAAGGATTTTGCGATTTGTGAGTGAGAATGTTTTTTTAACTATTAAGAAGAGTTTTTATTTTATAAATTTTTTGACTTATTTATTTTGTTTGTTATCGAAGGTTACATTCTAGTTGCAGCGGATGTATCAGAGAAATAGAGAAACACGCAGAGAGACAAAAGGAAAAAAGATCAGAAAGTGTTGTTTTACATCCATTAGTGTGTGGATGTGAACGTGTTTGAAAAAATTGTTGATTCGACAAGGGCGGAGGATGCGTGGGACACATTGGTTAGGTGTTACGGTGGTGATACATCAGTGAAGAATGTGAAGTTTCAGTCTCTACGAAAACAATATGAGAATCTTAATATGAAGGACAATTAGAAGGTATTTGAGTACATCTCTAGAGTGATTATCATCACTAATGATATGAAAGCTTGTGGGAAAATCCTTTCTGAACAGATAATCATTGATAAGATATTTAGGTCTCTCATTCTTAAATTTAATTACATTCAATTGAACATTCTAAAGATCTGAATACCATGAGAATAGAAGAGCTACAAAGTAGTCTAGAGGCGTAAGAGTTGCGTCTGACTGAAAGAACTTCTAAGAGAGAGGTTGAGCAGGCTCTAAAGGCTTCTTTTATTAAGAATGACCAAAAGCAAAAAAAATATGGTAGGTCTTAGAAGTTAGAAGTCTTATATTCTGATGAGAAGAAACATCAAAAGGGAATGGAGAAGTATGACAAGAGAATGATTCAATGTTACTGTTGTAATAAATTTAACCACTTTACTAAAGATTGTTAATCAAACAAAGAAGAAGTAAAAATAGCCATAGGAGATTCTAATGATGAACATGTGTTATTGATGTCTTATGAATCTGATGAGGAACTTGTGCAATTGTCATTTTCTGATTCTGAAGGGGAAGAAGATGACTCTGAAGCTGAAGACAAGTCAGTATCTGAAAGTGGTTCTGAGTCTGAAGAAGAATCAGAAGGTGAGTCAGAATCTGAATGAGATTCGGCTTCTGAAGATGAATCAGAACCTGAGATTTCTGAAGATGAGTCAGAACTTGAAAGTTTTGAAGATGAGTCAGAGTCAGAAGATGGAGAATCTTCTTAAGACTCTAAAGATGAGACAGATGATAAATCTGATTCTGATCCAAATTTTAAATTTGGTGGTGATCATGCTTCTAGAAGGAAAAACTCTGAAGACGTAGGTTCTGGAGTACAAGCTTCTGGAGATGATCATGTTTCTGGTGATAATCATGACTATGAAGGTGGACCTTCTGAAGAATGAGCTTCTAAAGGTAGTCTAGCCTCTAATGGTGGTCATGTTTCTAAAGGTGGACCTTCTGAAGAATGAGCTTCTGAAGGTAGTCCAGCCTCTGACAGTGGTCATGATTCTGAAGGTGGAACTTCTAAAGGCAGAGCTTCTGAAGGTGATCCAACTTTTAAAGGTGGTATTTCTGAAGGTAGTGTTTCTGTATAAGGTTTAGAAGTTAACATACGTGTAGCATATGGTGGTAATTGAACTTCTGAAGAAAGTCTAGAAGGAGATATTATTCCAGAATCAGAAAGAGATTCTGAACAAGTCCAAAGGCCACGAAGAATCATACAAATACCAAGAAGATTTGCAGAGTTGACTGAGCTTTCAAAGGAGAAGAAAGTCATCAGTGTCAAATGTGTTCTTAAGGTGAAATCTGCATTTCTGAATGGAGTATTAGAAGTTGCACACTATAGCACGCAGGAGCAACTTGCAGATGTCCTGACGAAGGATGTCAAGACTGAACATTTTATATGTCTAAGGGATGGAATTGGTGTTGTAGTTTTTGGTTAGCTGAATATGAATTAAGGGATGGTGTTGGAAGTAATTCATATTCAGAAGTTGTTGTTAGAATCAGAAGCTTCTGATGTTGTTACTCAAAAACAACAGAGCTTTTGAGGTTGTTAGTTAGAAGTTGTAAGCTTCTGAGAATGCTCAGTTAGAAGCAGTAGTTTAATTATTCAAAAGTTGTTATTAGTCAGAAGCAGAAGCTTTTGAGGTTACGTCCAAAAGTATGTTTAACTTTTGGAATTCTAGTTATTTTGTTAGCTTAGCTATTAAGTAAACTTAACTATTAAGTTTATTTTTTGTTAGGATCTACGTGACAATTTATTTTGTGTATAAATAGACTAGTGATAATTAATATCTTTCTTACTGTTTTTACAGATGTCTTTATCACCTTTGTACACTAACGGTTAGAGGATACGATGGTGGTGGTGGTAAGCACAAGCACAAGCACGAGATGAAAAGAAGATAACGATAAGTATAGTTACGAACATAGTGCATACGGATACGGTGATATATAGATGTTTTGAATTTAGAGAAAACATTATTTCTCCGTTAGGATTTCATTTTTCTGAGAGAGAAAAATATTTAAGAAGAACACAAGTTAAGAAGAACACGAGTTAAGAAGAACACAAGTGAAATGGAAAATAGTATGTTTTTAGTAAGTTAAAAATGTATTAAATTATTTTTGTTATATTTATTATTATATATTAATAAAATGCATTTAATATTAATTAAATATTAAAACTTAATAAATAATAATTTAGAAAAAATTCAATATGATTTGACTGTGACACATCATCTCATATATGCTATGTCATTAAAAATGACCAAAATCTATAGGAAATTTCTTTTTCTATTTGGTGGTGTTTTTTCTCCACCCCTGATAAAAATTCAAAAATATTCTTAGATTTCGTAAGTGTATTTATGAATTCACTATTGAGGTGGACTTCCCATATGCACTTACGAAATAATCTATAACTTTTTTAAAATAAGGTGAATTCGTAAGTGCACTTGCAAAGGCACCTTAATTTTTTAAAAATAAGGTGAATTCGCAAGTGTACTTGCGAATTCACCGGATTTTAGGCAATCCGTAAGTGCACTTACGAATTCTGTGTTTTTTTTTAACAAAACACACAGAATAACCCCAACCCATTTCATTTCAAAACACCCAACTATCAAATTCTCACATGCAAAATCTAACATTTTTACTACTACAAACTCACTCCATTCAAGTTCATTTTCGCATTTCAACTCATTCGAAGGCCTTCAAAATCATATCTAAATTCAAATTTGTGTAAGTTTTCTCGACATTTTGATTCAAAATGTAAACTTTTATAAGATTATTAGGTTATGTTGTAGAAATTAAATTGTATATGAAGTTAGAATAGGTACATGTGGTCGTAATGGAGAAAAAACAGGTAATTGGCTTTTTAGGGAATATTTATTTTTGGTTTTGGAAATTTCTGGACTAAGGGGTTTTCCAAGTACATCTGTGAAGTGACCCTGGAGGGATTTCGTAACTGCACTTACAAATTTTTGTCTGACTTGTTTTACATTAGAAACCTAACAATTATAATGGTTTATTTTAGGAAATGGCAGAGAATCAGGATCAGATGGCGCGTTTGAGACAAAGCAGGCCAAGCCAGACTTCCTCGACTCGTCAAGAGCGACCACAACAATAGGTTAACCGACCTCCGGGGTCGAGTACAAAGGGAGCAGTTAGAAATAACTTCTCCTTCTTCAGTGTCACAGAGGAGTCGTCTTCATGAGGCGTTTACCTCAAGTGCACATGAGTAGGTACCTGATGAGTAGGTACCAGAGGAGGCCCGGGATGTTCAGACGGAGGACGCCGAAAATGTTGAGGTTCCGGATGATGATGTTGAGGAACCTGCAGAGGATGGATATCCAGGAGGGCCATATGACACATCCCTTCTGATATATTATCAAGATCATGTTGCTCGTTATGTCTGGGATGGACAAGTATTTTTTTGGTTCCACTTAAGTTATTTCATATTATAATTTTCATTCAAAAATATGGTTCATCTTGAGTTACTTTCGCTGAATGCATTTGTTTCAAGAAATGAAGGCTTTAAAGCATGTTAACCACTCTCGCAAGACTTTTGATCTTTTTATTCCAAAGGCTCAGTGGTTCCATAATGCTATCATCGAATATGGTATTTCTGGATTATGCGGTACAAGTTATAATACCATAAGCACCGGTATGTATGGTGTTTTTGCTGAGAGGTGACATAAGGAGACATTATCTTTCCACTTTCCAATTGGGGAGTTGACCATCACTCTCGATGATGTAGCATGCTTGCTCCAATTATCTATCAGAAGTACGTTACTTAACCATATCAAGATATCCAGAGTTGAGGTGGTTGACTAGATGGTTGAGTACCTTGGAGTTAATCCGGATAGGACTGCTGCAGACTGCGACTACACAAACAGGGTGCACGTGAGGTTCTCCTACCTAAAGTATATATATGAGGAGCACCTCATTGCAGCAGCAGCTACAAAAAGAACTGCATGTGCAACTGGGGAGCCCGTGGATGAGGATGTTTTTTTTAGTTTCACCATGGTTGTGATGTCCGGTGTTTTTTTATGTACTTGGCAGACACGTTCGTCTTTGTGGACACGAGTGGACACTACACTAATGTGACCTACCTGAGATCTTCTAGTTTGACTTTGTGCAGATCATACTTAGATCTCCTTTTTAGGATGCTCTTGACACCATGACACGGCGGGATATCGAAGATGTCTTTCAGGATTGGAAGAATCATATGGTGCCAAAGGAGTATCGGATGATGTGGACATCCCATATGTGGCATTATGTAGAGGGTTATGCGACATAGTTCTTTAATGTTTCACACCCTTTTATGACACCGGATAGTCCTAGACGTCCACCGAGGCTAGCATATAAGGAGCTCTTGGAGAACGAGCAGGCCTAAAATGACCATGCGATTGATTTGTTTCCCATCTATCAGCGTATCTGCCAACTTGGATGAGAGGCTATGGATGTAGCGATTACCGATGTGGAAGGTCCTCGGGCAGTTTCCGTGATGGAGAGGATCGTCAGCGAGGCAGGTGGTTCAACAGCGTACCGCAAGCAGAGGAGGGCGCGGGGGGTTAGGATAAAGTATACACAGTAGTCTTATGTTTTGTTCTTTGATTTTGTAATAATTTGATCGTACTTACTTTCCGAACAATTTATGTAATTTGATATTTATGACTTTTTTTTCCATCTGATCGTAATATATTTGTTGGTTTGTGAAAATAGAATGCGACCTATTTGAATTTTTGAAAACGAAAAATATAATGCAGACTTATATGTGAAAAATTATGTGATTTTAAACATCTTTTAACACATTCATAGGAAGTTTCGTAAGTGCACTTACGAAGTCACCTTTTTTTTTTCAAATTCAACACATTCAGAGAATGTTCCGTAAGTGTCCTTAGGAATTCATCTTTCAGGATAAATTTGTAAGTGTACTTACAGAGTCACCTTATTTTTTTCAAATTCAACGTTTAAAATAATAAAATGTACAACATAAAGTAAATTCCTAAGTGCACGAAAGATGAATTCGTAAGTGAACAAGAGTACTTTTTATTTTTCAAGGATGTGGAAGAAAACTACTGAATAGAGGAAGAAATTCTCAAATCAATAATGGACTAATATTTTGCTTGGCGCCATCACCATCCCTCGAAAATCAAAAAGTGATTCAAACAATTCCTGAAGCTTCTTTTGGCATTGTCACCCTCAATAATGTCTCTCCTTCACCGTCATCACCGCCCTTTAATTCTTCCTTCATCCTCACTAAGTTGATAAAACTCTTTCCTCATAAATTACCTTAATCTAGTTTTTCGAAGAAATTTCATCACAGCATCTTCACCACATGTCTTCTTCCAAAGATGCAGACCCTAGCTTGGATTATATCACTAGAAAGGATACAGAGGTGAAACTACCTCGACCAGTCAAAGTTAAGAACAAAACCCTCTCTCTAATTTAAATCACCTCCGAACAAATTCTCCGCGAAGCTAGGGAGCGTCGGGAGCCTGAAATCTGTCTTCCCAAATAGAAAATCACTGACCCCACTGAACTCGGCAAGTATCGTCTCCAAAAACGAACGGAATTCGAAGATTTAATCCGCCAAGTTCAATGGAATATCAGTGTTTGGATCAAATATGCACAGTGGGAAGAGTTGCAGCAAGACTTCAAATGTGCTCGTTCCGTTTAAGAGAGAGAGCTTTGGAAGTTGGTTACAAGAATCATACATTGTGGTTGAAATATGCAGAGGTTGAGATGAATAATGAGTTTATTAATCATGCTAGGAATGTTTGGTATCACGCGGTTACACTTTTGCCTCGAGTTGATCATTTGTGGTATAATTATGTTCATATGGAAGAGGTGTTTGGGAATGTTGCTGGTGCAAGGCGGGTTTTTGAGAGGTGGATGAAATGGATTCCTGATCAACAAGGACGATTGAGTTATGTCAAATTTTAGCTGAGAAATAATGAAATTGAACGGGCGAGAGGGATTTTTAAGAGATTTGTTATGTGTCACCCGAGGGTTGGTGCTTGGATACATTATGCTAAGTTCGAGATGAAGAATGGAGAGGTTATTAGGTCGAAGAATGTTTATGAAAGAGCGATGGAGAAGCTCGTGAATGATGAGGAAGGTGAACAACTTTGTGTGGCGTTTGCTGAGTTTGAGGAAAGGTGTAAGGAGGCAGAGAGTGTGAGGTGTATTTATAAGTTTACGCTATATCATATTCCAAAGGCGAAGGCGGAAGCTTTTTATCGGAAGTTTGTGGGATTTGAAAAGCAGTATGGTGATAGGGAATGGATTGAGGATGCTATTGTTGGGAAGAGGAGGTTTCAGTATGAAGATGAAGTGCGGAAGAATCCTTTGACGTTTTTGTGTGCTCTTAAATGTAAGCCTTCTCTTTTGTTTTATATGCCTTTGTTTGTGTTTGGATTAGCTCTTAAGCTACTTACTTTGCATGTGCTAACCTTTCCTAGCCTTAACCCCTATTCATAGGTGCTTGGTTTATGATTGTTTTGCCTCTAGAGGCTTATTTGAGCTTGCATATACTAGTTTTGTTCTAACTTGTTGAATGTTTTGTGTATGACCTTTGAAGGTAGCTTGTTTTCATGTCTTGTTTAGGTTGTTTAAGCTACTGACCCTAAATGTCTTATCACCTTCTCATCTTGTCTCTTGACCTTGTTTTACTTGTTGACTTGTATGTTTGCTTAAGTTGACTTTAGGGTTGGATTTTTGACTTCTTTCTTTGCTAGCTTTTGTGATATTTGTGGTGGTGATGTTTATCATTTTATTTTTGCTATGTATTAGTGTTTCCACAATGTGTTTATATTCTTACTTCACTCTTATGTGACACTTTGAAAGCATGTTCACACAAGTGTATATTTGCACACACTCCACCACACACTTTTTGATGCATGTCTATGTTTTCTCATGATAACTTGCTTGTGAATCTTCATGATGATTTTGTATATGATGTGAATGTATTCTTACTATTCTAGATACTGAATTTCATGCCTTGTTATCTTCCAAATCTCACTTCTCTCATCTATGCACCACCACACCTTATTTGACCATTTAGATGCATTTTAGGTCAAATTTTTTACTAGTTTTTGTACTAAGTGTTGCATATGTGCTCCTTTGAGTTTCTTATAACTTGATTGTATTTAACATGAGTCTTACCTTATTATATGTTTCTTCTGATCTCACTCTTATGTGACACTTAGCACAAGTATGCTCAAGCACACACATTCACACACACCTTTGCACACACTTACATGGATTGATTTTGTTCTCCTTAAGTGATTTGTTTGTGAACCTTTGTTGTGTATGTTTGTATGTTTTTTATTGATGTATTTGTGCATTAACTACTGTGTTTCATGTATCTTGACCTTGCATGGTTCATTTCCTTTCATCTATGCCTTTTTCATGGCTTTCTTTTGACTTATAAATGCTCTCTAGGTCAAAGTTTGGACAAGTTGTTGTGCTAAGTGTCTTAGTTGCATCCTTGTGACATTTTCCTTATGATTTTATTGTGAATTATTTTATGTGATATTGTTACTGTATTCATTTAACTTGACACCTTAAATGATTGTTTGCTCACTTGCTTTCACTTCATCTTTTCTTCTTCTTCTCTTTCTTTCTACTTGCTTGTGTTTCGTTTGTGTGCTTCTGCCAAAGCACTTTGATTGCTTATTTCCCCTCTTTTCATTTGGTTCTTTAACAATGGAAGATATTATAGTTTTCCCTTAGGATCACTCGATTAGGTTAGTTATCGAGCTTAGAGATTAAGGTAGGTATACATGCATGTCAACATTAGGTAAATAATCTAAGTAGTTTCCCCTGTTTATATCCATAACCTAGGAACAACTTTATATGATAATAATTAGGATTAGAAGTAAGTTAGTCCCCCTTAGCCATTTTACCTTTATCATTTGCATCTTAAAAATTAAAACTTTGTTTTGTCAACTGCATTAAAATATCCTAATAATATTGAAACTTTTTCCAAAGTAAAAGATACAAACTAAATCTTGTAGTGTCTTAGGATGTTCCATCGTCCCTACTGTTGTTGACGTTCTGTCGTCCCTATTGTTGTTGACATTCCGTCGTCCCTACTGTTGCTGACGTTTCGTCGTTCCTTATGTTGCTGACGTTCCATCGTCCCTTTTGTTGTTGACGTTACGTCGTCCCCGTCTGCTGACGTTCCGTCGTCCCATCTGTAGCTGATGCTTCGTTGATATGGAGGTGTTTCGTCATCGTTGTTTGTTGTCTCGTCTTCTAAACTAAAAAACACAAACCAACCAAAATATGTGAGCCGAACTACTGCGCTCTGACTTTCCCATTGCACGAGGGAATACGTAGGCATCCTACCGCGGGGCTTGATCGAGCAACCTTTGTAAATATTTTCTTCTTTTCTGCGTGTTTTCTTTTATTCCTATCTTTTATTTCTTTATTCTTTACCTCCTTTTGCATGCATTATACCTCATATACAGATATAGTTAGATTTTTTTACACCCATTAGATAGAAAGTAAAAGCGGATACCGTAGAGTACTGAGGACGTGTGGGATGCTAATACCTTCCCCTCACGTAACAGACTTCCTTACCCGACTCTCGGTCGCAAGACCTTGATTTCTCCGTTTTAGGTTTACTCGATATTTACCTTTCCCTTTCGGTGGGATAAAAAACGTTCAATTACGACTTCATTGAGATTTATATTTTCTTTGATTTCCGGTCGGTTCTTTCAATAGTTATGTCCAATTTTGATGATCTTTGTATTTTGTTGCTATGTTGTCCTTTTTCTTTCTCTTTGATTGCCATCCTCGGGTGCATACCATGCCTAAGAAACCTATTTACATGCTATTCATAACCTAACTATAAAATTGTGAATATGACAGGCGTACATTGACTTTGAAACTGCTGAGTGTGAATTCGAGAAAGCTAGAATGCTTTATGAAAGGCTTCTTGATCGAACAAAGCACTTGAAGGTATGGATAAGTTATGCAGAGTTTGAAGCAACAGCTATTGATGAGAGCTTAGACTTATCAGAACAAGAATAGAATGAGCAATGCATTAAGTGCATCAGAAGTATGCCATTATGTTCATAAGCAATAAATCTTAATTTTTAGTCTGAACTGCAACATAATGATTTTCTAATTCTCTATATTTTTTTGTGCCTGTATTAGGGGTGTTCGAGGAAGCTATAAACTACTTCAGATTATCAGCTCCAGATTTAAAAGAAGAAAGGGCAACACTATTGGAGAAATGGCTCAATTTGGAGGCTTCATCTAGGGAGCTAGGTGATGTTAGCTTAATCCAATCTAAGCTACCCAATAAGCTCAAGATGAGAAGGTAAATTTCTACTGAAGATGGCTCTTCTAGGTACGAAAATATTTCATTGTTTGTCTTTGAATGGTTTGCAAGGGTTAGTTTATATGGCATCATTTGCAATGTAGTCTTTGTTATTCACTGGCATTGTTCGCATTAGGCTTGTTGACTATATGATGGTATTGTTGTTAAATATGTAAAATGAACAAATTTTTGTGATGTCTTTTTTCCCACTTCATTCTTCTCAATTTGATTTGCAGAATTGAAGAATTTATCAACTATATGTTCCCTGAGGAAACTCAGACAACCAATCTCAAGATCTTGGAAGCTGCTTACAAATGGGAGAAGAAAAAGTTGTCTTCAGCTGATGATTGAGAGTATGTTGTAGGGTGACATGATTCCATTATTGTTAAACGGACATATACAGTACAGTAGGTTTAGCAGCTAAGGGTACGTTTGGATTGCTGATATGTGATGGAATAAAATGGAGTGGAGCGGTAAGTAATCGATATACCATTGTTTGGATTGCAAATAATGGATGGAGCGGAATTAGGGTGTGTGTGCAACAGAATGAACTAATTAGTTTTGTTCCATTACACCAAATTAACAAAACTACACACAATGGAATGGAATATCTTATCCATTCCACTTTGTTTCACTCCATTAGGTTTTATTCCACCCCGTTCCGTTCTAGTCTATACATTCAAACATCTGCTTTCCTATAATTGTGAATCCAAAATTCATGCAATTTGCAAGGTCAGTACCAAAGTCAATTGTTGAGTGCACATATAATTACAATTTTACATTGTTACATCCTTTGATACGAAACATGTAAAAAAAATTATTGATTGATTTCACTGGAGGCTAAACACTACTTTGTATATTTTCACACATTTTCAAGTGTTGTGGTATCATGTGTTATCGTACTAAAAAAAAAGAGCGACTAAGCTCAAGGCAAAAATATTTGAACACACCAGAATAGGTTCATGTTACTCTCTAGGTTTGTGAGCTACCCTATTTATATACTCCCTTTCGGTCACTATTATAAGCAAAAACATTAACTTTTAGACTAATTAATGTTTGTATTACTATTATACCCTTAAATAAAGTCAAAAGCATTTAATGTTAGTAGATGATTCATCAAATCACTAAGAATAAAATAGTAAATTTTATTTTGATTGGACATGAAACCAAGAAAATTAATTACACTCAACTAACTTTCTTAATTCGTGTGAAAATAGTTATTTTGACTTATAATTGTGATCGGGGGGAGTACCCTCCAATCAACTTATTTTCCAATACTTTTCCCAAACTCTATAGGTATTTTTCCAAATCAATTTTTTTCATCAATTCAATATTGTTGTGTTACGCGTCTTATAGCATGTTTGGTTTAGCTTCTCACCAACTTCTCACCAACCAAAAGTACGTTCAAGTGTCACTCTCCTGTGATTTTCTAAAAGCTCCAAAATGTAGCTTCTGCCTAAACGTGAAAAGCTACCGCGATTTAAACGTAAAAAGCTATCGTGATTTTGTAAAATTCAACGTTAAACCAAACATACCGTAGTAAGTAGTAGGTTGTATAAGTAGATTCTTGCTATGGTGAACCTTTTAAGCAAACACTAAATTAGATTCTTGATATGGTCAACATTTTAAGCATACATTAAATTGATGATTGATAATTTGAATTGTCTTTTGTTCACTTTTTTTAACAATTTTATGATATGGTTCATAAGTTTAACCTTTTTATAAATTGGGAAGTGTTGTACATTTCTCTTGTACTTATAAATCAAAATTAAAATGATTATTCTCTATTTGAATAATATATTTTTATCTCATAATCTTGTTAAAAAATTTTATGGGTCCCTAAATTTTCATTTCTTAACCTGGGCTTCCTCCGAAAATGGATACTTTGTTGTTACGTTTTCCACGCAGTTTCCACGCAGTCACGATGCTTGTGACCTTTCAATCGGATTGTGTAAATCAGACAAATTTTAATTTTATTAATTAATTTTAAAAATGTTTTGTTTAAATCACAATCATTCGATGGCAGCGTGACTGTAGAAAATATGTGACTCAGTCAAACTCAATTCATTTCCTCTTTATTTATAAGAAAAAGTTTTTTAAAAAAAATTGCGACAAAGACTATAGGCAAGTGTGGCTTTCCTAGGTGTAACAATAGGGCGGGTGAGAGATTAGTTTTTCCCTCTCTCATATCCAAACTCAATCCTCAAACGTATTACGTTCTCCACTCCAATTACCGGCATGAATTAAAACTCAAATTCATCCCAACGAGTTTGGGTTGAATTCGGGTATTTCGGTTCCGCTATCATATATGTAAAATCAATTTTTTAAATAGAAATATTCTTTTTCTTTATTATCAAACTACATTATTTCGATATCTTTGAGTGTGTAACATATACTTATGTGTCTTATAACTTGAGAAGAAAATTTGATGACAAAATTATAATATGAACTCTTATGAGATTCAGTGAAGATACAAATTGTATGTTCCAATCAAGCAGAATATATTTATAAGCACATATGTGTTGTTTGATGAAACTAAGAAATGGAATTGAGAGAAAATGAATGAAACAAACAATCCATACAAAGTTGCCTACAGCACAAATAACCACAATGGAAGATGAAAATGAACCTGAATATCAACATATCAACATGAGATTGAAGATCAACATGAAGTTGGAGATTAACTAGATATTTATGATTTAGGAGAGAGTAATGAAGAGAATGTATAACTTAGAAAGAGGAAAATAAGAAAACCTAGCTACCTTGATGATTATGCCACATACATGAAGCAAAAGCTCTTCAAAACTTGGCGATCTTCACTCCTAGACCCTAGTTTTGAAGAGACGCGCAACCCTCCATACCAATGAGAGCTAAGAAGATAGACATGAAGTGGATATACAAGACTAAAAATAATGAGTGAGGAAGTTGAAAAATACAAAGTAATATTGGTGTCCAATGAATTCTCTCAACAATATGTAATGTACTAGAATTAAGTATTTGCATCATTGGCAAGATGAGCAACAATAATAAACATTATGGCCTAAGCTGGTAACTTGTTTCAGGACATGTTTTTATGTTTGGAACAAGAGCTATCTCATGGTCATCCAAAAAGAATATCTCAACCATAAAATGATAACTCAAATCAGCTTTAAATATTGGCTGACAAGGTGAATGATTGAAGAAAAATTTGGTACAAATTGAAAGCAATCAAGAATTTTGCACTACCATTTACTGCGATAACAAACATGTCTATCAAATTGTCTAAAAATTTAGTGATGCACGAAAGGAGCAAGCATATAGATGTTAAGTGCTTGATATTATGACCAAATCATTGAACTTGGAATCCGTTTACAAGTTTAGAGACATAAGCTGAACCTACAATGATTAAACTAAAATGTTGTATGTTAAGAGGAGAATTTGTTAAGTTTAACTAATTTATTTGGTTTAGTTAAGTAATACGGTTAGTCATTAGTTAACTTTCTATTTTGGCTGTTAGTTGATAAGTCTTATTGCAATTGCATTCTATTAATAGAGCATTCATGACATTTCCATCATCGTACATGCAAAGTGAAATATTAATCAAATACTATAATTGGAAATAAATAAATTATTCTATAATAAAAAGTGAAAATATATCATTTTAATTTATAACATAAGTTTTCGTTAAAATTTCGTTCATTTATTATGATGCAATTATTTAAAAATCAAATTTAATTAAAATACACCAATAATTTACGCTATTAATTAGTCATAATTATTAACTTTTATAAATGTTTGACGTTTCTTTAATCACACATAAATATCATTTGGGATTTATCGACTGTATAACAATTATTCTCTTAAAAGTTTTAATTATGAACATTGATTTTCTAAAAATAAATAAATAAATATAATTGTAATAAATATTTAAAATCTTAAATGATTACAAGCATCCGGGGCACCTAAAATATCAAGGCATTTTTACCAAAAATAAAATAAAATCAGAGAATAATTTATTTATTTTTTATGATAAAATGTTTATTATTAGACATCCTTTCATTTTTTATTTTTTATTTCACCCCGGAAATTACTAACTTTTTACTTATTTGCTTTTCCTTTTTCTTTATAATATTTCTGAATCCTATCACGTTGGTGGAAATCAACTTCCATTTCCCAGGTACCATAACGATCTTCATTATGTATTTATATATTATATTTCAGTAACAACTGAAATTGATTGAAATCTATTATCACATATTCTTCATTTACATTTCGTTGAAGAAAAATGTTCTCTAATTTGCAATGCATAATTTTTGGTATAAGAAACACAGAACGAACATTAAATAATGTAATGTAATAAAAGTGAGCCATAAAATCAAATGTTAGAGAGGTTATAAAAATCAACATATGAATTTGCAAAATGATGGTTTTTCATTGAATGTAAAACTGCAAAATTTCAGGATTGCCCCAATGGTAGAAGAATGATCAAGAGACACTTGAGGGAATTATCTAAGTCATTTGGAATCAAATTTGTCCTGGAAAATCTCAAGAGCTCCGAAAAACCAAAACAGGTGCAAATTCTTTTGTTGTGAACTTGAATGCATGTGTGTTACGGATGATTTATAGTACCAACAATTTGGTACCCGTTTGCCTGCTCTTTCGGAATAATCTTTGATTTTATTAATATTTCTGGACGAGAAAGAAAATAGTGCCTAAACACATTTTGATTCTCCTGAACATTAAGATGAAGCGAATAATATACAACACAACTTATTTCTCATTCATATGCTGATATAGTAAACAACTTCTCAACAGTCCTACAGCTAATTAAGAGTGAAGGTGAAGGCAAAAAGAAGACAACTCGGAGAAAGAGACCAAACTTGTGGGACTAATCGAGGACATCTACAATCAGTATCAGTCACTGGACATTCATCTTACCAGAGTATATATGAGTGGAGCTCGTCGCAGAATAAAGAGGGCTTCTTCCCTCTCTTGCTGTAGCTTAGACTCCGAGTACTTTTCTTCATATGGCACAGAATTTTCAGATTTCAGCTCAAGAATATCACAAAGGGAACGTTATTCACCATTACTCAACACGGTTGAAGCTCTCGAGACTCAAAGTTCAACAAAAACAAATGAATTAGAAGCACTGTCAGAGTTACATGCGAAACTCAAGAACAATGAAGAACGTGCAATGTCCAAAACTTCGGATTTGAGGGCACTAATCGAAGAAAAAGTAAAGCATTATAGAAACGAAGCATCGAAGCAAAAGAAGGAATTTACTGATAAAATTAATGTCATGCAGCAAAACCTTGAGTCTGTATGCAACAATAATGCCGATTTGGAATCTCAACTAGAAAATGAGAGAGAAAAAGTTTCACAATATTTGATTCGGATAAAAAACTTGGAGGAGAATTTGGCTGAAACAGTTTCAACTAAAGAGAATCTGCTAAAAGAGAAGGATAATGAATTGGAATGTCAATGCAGCAAAGAAAAGGATTTGGAAGAACAGTTAAGAGATGCAATGTGGGAGATAAATGCTTTGCATAAAAAGAAAAGCGAATTCAAGTTACAAAATGAAGAAAGTCGAAAGGAATATTCAGAAACGATAAAGAAGCTAACAGAAACAATTGATCTAACATATCAAGAGAACAAACATTTCAAAACGAATACACAATTGATGGAAAGAAAAATGGAAGAATTGGCAGAAGGAGTTCGACAGAAAATGGAAGACAATATACGCATATTGCACCGGAGGGTCCACGTGACAGAACTTCTGAATAACGAAAATAAAGACTCTTACAAATCAACAAAGGAAAAGTTCGAGGAAGAGAGCAAAATGTTTAGAGAAAAAATTGTTGATTATGAAAATGAAATTACGACGCTGAGAGAAAAGGTGTTGAAATTAGAAGGTGATAGGAGCGAGGAAGGAGAAAAAATGAAGTTGATGAAAACAGTGACACAACTTGAAAGTAAAACGATGAAATTGGAAAAGAAAGTGAAAGAGAAAGACGATGAATTGGTTAGCCTTGGAGAGAATAAGAAGGAAGCAATAAGACAACTTTGTTTTTTGACCGAGTTTCATCGCGATCGTTGTCTCATTATGAAGGATTTGATGTTAACTATGAGGATAAAGAACCAAATATGATTATGAACCAAATAGGGAATCATAGCTTACTTGGAGTACTATAATTGAACTTTTTGGCAGTGTTTGAACACAATGCAAAAGGAATATATACCTCTCATGCTTGTCTTCCCTTTTTATAAACCATAAATTTTCACGTTTTGCCTCTTTTAAAATTGTTTTTCACAGCTTCTCTAGTAAACACAAATTGGGGAGCCAAATAGAAATCACTTAAACAGAGTTCCACTTTAAGGTATTCAGATTAGTAGCCAAAAATAACCAAGCATTTACATGTCTCATTTTAGTAATCTTTCATGGCAATGAACAAGCATCCTCAGCCCATTTCTTGCACGGTTGCATATATGCCCCTTGGTGGTCTTAGTGGTGATCAGGAGGAAAAGGATGAGAGATGGGGGAAGGGAGGCAGGAAATAGATACAACATTGGTCATCTTAGCTAAAATATTTATGGTGTATAAGTAGACTTGCAATCTTTTCATAGAAAAACTAAAATTGAATCGCTACTTATTAGAGTATATTCCTCTAGTGTGTCATGTCATCCTAACTAAAGTTAGTTAGAGTGTGCTGTAGGATAGTAAGAAAGTAGTGGCACAGGATTAGATGCATATAAGTTCTATTTTGTTGTAACTGTAACCGTCACAATCATAATAACAGAATTCAGTTTGAGAGATCTCTCATTTTCTCTCTCCCTCTCTCTTTCTCTCACACTTCAATACTACTCAATCACAAAATTAAGCCTGTAGAGACAATAATAGCACAAGGATCAGTCAGTTTTTTCCCTATAAAGTTTAATGCACTATTGTAAATTGTAATATTAATTTTAAATATGGAAGGATGGTTGAAACTAATTGGAAATGAAGAATTCAAATTTCACCATTAATAATTTGATTCCAAATTATCAAAATGATTATTGTAACAGTTGGAAAAAATTTAAAAATTATTTGGACAACCTAAAAATCCACTGTATCTGTTTGCAAAAGACAATTTAGATCCTTTGCAGTGGCTGGTTGGTCCTGCTCAATCACAAGCATTCACTTCAATCTACTACATGCAGACAACAATATTAGTTAATATGTGAATGGCTACAATTGGAGCTGGAGGAAAAACATAAGAGATGCAGTCAACAATATTAGTTAATATGCGAATGGCTACAATTGGAGCTGGAGGAAAAACATAAGAGATGCAGTCAACAATATTAGTTAATATGTGAATGGCTACAATTGGAGCTGGAGGAAAAACATGAGAGGGAGCATGGGAGGATCTATTTCCAGACAATTCAGGATGCTTATATACTCTTTTCTCTAAACATAAAACATTAAAATTTATTATTTTTCAACAATGAAAGAACACTTATAATCTTATATCTAATTCTAAACATAGATGATAATAATGTTATCATTTTACTGCTCATTTTGTCAAATTTAATTCGTATCTGATTTTGGATCCTATAAAAATGGTATTGTGAAACCACTTAAAAGAAAAATAAACAAAACCAACTCTGAATTCAAACTGTTGGTGGTAAAGCATAGTTCTAGTTTAGTTCCTATTTGGTCCAACCCTACATCCTTTCGAAGCTTCACTTTAGACTAGTTATTTGAAGTTTTCACATTGAACTATACAAAGAAAGTCAAGTTTCAGTCTGAAGAACGGTCAACATACAAATACACCATATGTTAGGATAGACATGAGAAAACCCTTTATACACATGCTATCCTCTAATCATTCATCGGATAGACTACTAGAGTCTATGTTAGGATTTTGAGCAGACATATAATCTGCAACTCTTTTTGGGATGTCGGGTGTCAATGTGGTTCCACCCAGATAACCATTCATCAACAACTTCCCAATTTTAACACGCCACTCAGAAGTGTCCGCGTTCTTCCTATCATGCACAACTCTGTCGCGGTAATTAAGCATGGTTCCAAGGCCAGTGTTTGGGATCCAGCCATATCCCTTTAACACCTCTGCCTCACCTTCTGCCAAATCTTCTCCAACCTATACCGAAGACAGCATGAACTGAACAGATCAAATTTCTTTTCTAGAGAAGGGTAGAAAGCAGTGACAAGAGGCAGTTATACCGTGGATCTAAAAACCCTTGTAGAAATGAAAGATAAAGGGAAAAAACAATAAGTAGAAAAGAAAGGTTGGTCCATTAAAAATAAAAACAGTAATTAGTGTCATCTCATACTGCATCTCCCTTTTTTAGACTGTATGTTGGTATTATTAATTTTTTAAGCTGAAATTCTAAGGATCCTTCGATAGAGCTCAGGCTTACATGGCTGAACAAGCTAATTTAATTATAACAACCAAATTTAGACAAACCACTATCAGGCTTCAGACACCATGTTCAGCCTCTAAAAAGCCGACATTAAATTATTTGTTTCAACCTACTCTGCATTTAACTCTAATCTCTTGGGAAAAAATCTAAACAAATGTCTCATGGTTAGTAAAACAGTTAAAACCTAACAGATGCTTGAGTCAGTTAATTAAGCAAACAAAAATAAAAGAGAGAATGTTAATAGCCAGCAATGGGCATTAGATAGAAATTAGTCCTCCAAAAAAGATAGATTCAACAACCAATCCACTAAAATATAGATTGTTCAGGTTTAACGATTCAACTTCTCATTAACCACTATCTAACAAACATCTTAAAATAATTTCAGGGCTAACATTTCTATCAATGGTGACATTTTTTTCTAAAATATTTTTTGTTGAATAGTTAGTTGGCTAACATTTCTTTCAAGCCACGTGTTATTGACTTATTGTTATATCAAAAAACAGTAATAAACACTATTTTTCTACCCTATTGATCTATCTGAATGTTGAAGCCAACCTCCATCCTTCATTTATATTTGGTCATGTCTAAGTTCCATTTTTTTCTCCCTCACACCCATCAACCAGTCAGTCACGTGACACCCCAGTTGTTGTAGAAAAGCTATTAGGAGGCAAGTTTAATATTACATTATAGTTAAATATTAGAAGTTTAACTAGCCACTTCTTATTTTTGGATAGCAAGATATAGATTCAATTAGTATGTCACCTAACAGCAGATCATATATACATGAAGTCATTACCGTTAATGTTTTGTTTTCAATAATGGAAATTCTGCTACATGTAGTCAGCTTCATAGCAAGCACCAACCGCTTGATCTGCCATTCAACAGGTAAGGCTGATAACAATTCAAAGAAGTAGGTTGCATAGCCATATTCAGGGCGTTCCAGCACTATCCTACATTGAAGTCCAATTCAATATCAACATCATGGACTAAATAACACAGAAAACATGGACTCAAAAAGATTAAGTTCAATGCATATCAGGCACCTGTTATGCATGTGAAAAACAAAAATAAATGATTGAAGATCTCGACACCAACCCCACTCCACAGGCGATTTTTGAAGCTTCAAACATCTTGTCTGTAGCATAAATAAAACAGGAATAAGTATAGTATAGTACCAAAACATAGTATGGACACTGAGTTTGTAAGAAACCAAATACCTGCTCCACTAACGAGATTAGAGAAGCCATGCAATAATTCTCTTTTGAACCCTTTCCAGCACGAATAACAGGGAATTTAATGAAAGAGTCGCGTTGAGAGAAAATCTGTTTCCAAACAAGAGGAAATTATATAAATCTAAAGCAATAGAGAACCCACCAAATGACTCGAAAAAAATATTCCATCATCAATACTAAAAAATTGAGGCCTGCTTTACCCAAATATTTTATGATTATTAATAAATAGTTTTTAGAACCAGTAAAAGTACAGCTCATCAGAAAGATATTTATAATCATAAAACCAGAAAACTGGGAAAATATGTCAGATTCCCGGTGCAGGTGACTTGCTTCTTTTGAGCCTTCTATAAAGGTAGTAACAACAGTGACTTTGAATCATCTAGCTAAAATGCTATTTTACTTCTATTTGTTTTCTTTCAGGAATACAGGAAAACAAAGGACAGACCTGTTCCCTAAAGTTATGTTTATTATAAATGATTTAGGAAAGAAAGAAAAAACGGGGGTGAGGTATAGCGGAGAAGGACTTTAAGTCATTTGCTTTATATAATAGAAATGTGGAAGAGAGAAAGCCTGCCTGTAGGCCCCACTTATTTTAAGGGACAAACTTCATCAATTCTTTGACAAAGCATCTCTGCAGTAAGATGACCCTGGATTTGAAGGGGAGATAATAAAGTAATGGCTAAACTTAATAGAGTAATGGCTAAACTAACCATCTATGCAAGTAGAAATCCGTTTAGCCAAACAAAGCCTTAACCTTGTAAGTTGTAACTGACTTTGCTGAGTCAGTACAGTCCTGGCTGGGCATAAATACTTATTCAGTTGAGTACTGTAACTAACTTCCTCATTTAAGAAATCTAAAACAGAAAAGGAAATCTACTCTCCCTCTCTTTCTCTCAGTTTTCATTTTTGTAACAGTTTCTATTACGCGTATCAGCTAAGATTGACTGGAGAGACTAGAGAGGACCTTTTTTCTTTCCGTACTTACCCACGTCTTTTCACTTTTCCAGTTTTCCCTATCCCTAAACTAACTGCATAACTCGCTTCTGCCATAACCAAGAAATTCAACCCACATAAACCTCCTTGCATGTAACAAGCCTAAGCTGCAGCTTTAAGGTTTAACCACTCTCGACCTTCCTCGCCTCTTTTGTTCTTCTCGCTCACCGTTTACTTTTCCAGTTTTTTGTATCCATAAACTAACTGCAGAACTCGCTTCTCTGCAATAACCAAGAACTTCAACCCACATAAACCTTCATGTGTAACAATCCCAAGCTGCCTCTAAGTTTTAACTACTCTTGACCTTCCTCACTTGTTTTTATAGCTCACCATTTTGTATGCCGTGCCTCTGTCTGTGTATCAAGAAAGAAGGGGCGAGGATGCCACAGTTGAAGGTCAATAAGAAGAATAAAAAACATAGGATGAAGATTATGAAACATAAATGACATGGAGAGGGGAGAGGAGTGCAATGTCACAAATAAATTAAATTAGCTAAATAATATTGTATCAATTGAGTTCATTTGAACAACCTATATATTTGAATTAAATTAATCGATGGAAAATATTTTTATATATTTTCTGCTGTTTGATACTACCGCAATTAGTATGGGGGGAAATTCTAGAGAGGATATATGTTATGTAAACAACTTTACCCCTACAAGTGGACAACTTGTGTTCCAAGATTTGCACTCGAAGGTCACATGGCAGCAAACTTACTGTTGCACCAAGGATCACCCTCTTGCTATTTAGAAATGAATTGAGAAGCCAAAAATTTAAGATGTTATGGCCATCTTATTGTTATGTTAGATAGTTAATAGTTATAAGATCCTTACTGTTGAGTTAGTTTGGTCCTGAAATCAAATGAAAAGGCAGATTATATAGGAAGCTATTACAATTATTTTCATATTTTTCACCTTTGTTATCACAGTTTCAAACTCTGAAAAGCTGTCTTGGCAAAGTGATTCATCCAGAGCTTCATCATTCTCTGTCTCTCCATAAAGCTTAATTTCATCTACTGATACACCTTCGTCTAGCAATACCTGCCAAATGCAAAATCCATGAAACTCAATATAATTCCAATTTCAAAGTGGCTGTACACAAAGAAAAATACCTCCAAAAGGCCAGGGGCATCCTCCTCAAGCGCTGTTTTAATTGAATTCCTGCAAAACAGAAATAAATATTTGGGCTAGTTATTATACATTTATAGTGGAACAATAGATAAAATATTATTTAATAGAATCAGATCCTACGTGGCTGTTTTCTTTCTTTTTCGTGCACACTTGATGCGTGAAGGTTCTGCAGATTCTGAAAAATTAGAGCTTGACACAGGGTAGCTTATAGGAATACTTAAACTACAATCCTCTCTGGACATGAGAAACTTCAACCGATCATTTAAGATCATATGTTCCACTTGATCATCATTATAGTCGTTATGGACTTCCTGTTCATTTTTAACAACTGGCAGTTTAATGGAGGAGCTACACATCGCATTCTCTATAACATTGTGGATTTCACTGTTATCCCAAGGTTCGTCCTTGATTTTGACAGAGGCCGGACAAGCTGAACTACTTGCCCCGTTATTGTTTATAGGCATAACACCTTGTTCCTCTTGTGAATCAGAATGTGTGATCATTGCTTCGGATTTGACTATTTGGTCGTATCCTTGAGAGTATGCTGAAATTACTGGTCTTCTTGATTTAGGTGTGGCATGCTCAGTTGACAAAGATGATCCAGAGGGGGCTTCATGTGGTAACTCAGATAGTGAAGTATTTTTTCCTTCTGGAATGTCGTGACACTGATCTCTAGCAGCAGTTATTTTCCCATCAACAGAAGAAACATCTCCATTTTCTTTTTCAACAGTTTGATCCGCGATGTTTTTGAACAAGCATTCACTATTATCCTGTGACATAAATAAGTTGCAGGTTTAGTAAAAAATAAAACCATGACCATCATAAGATTTTATTAACTTTATTACCAAGAAATAGACAAAAAACTATAATAAGAGTATATGAAAACTACATTCTAATGGTGGTTACATGGAAAGAAAGGTGCAGGCATGTCAATTTAAGTAAGGAAACAAAATAAGTATATGAAAACAAGACAATACTAAGAAAATCTGGTTTTAAAAGCAAAATGTCATCTTCACAATTAACAGCCCAAAACAACTCCGTGGTTGGAACTCAGTATTCCTTGTACTCAGCAAAACAAATTCAGTTTTACACACCAAGTAAAAGCGCAGAATTTCTCTAATATCCATGTAGAACCTTTGTATCACAGAGAAGAAGCTTGTCTTCCAACGGTGTATATCAACAAACAACTAAAGGGAAAACTATAACTATAACAAATGTGTTTCTTTGCTGCTTATTTAGTATAGTATATAATTATGTGTGTACATTATGTGAAAAACTGTCTATTTGTTTACCAGTATCTGTTCTTCAAACATAGTTGATGTGATTGATTGTTCCTAAAATAGAAATAGTATAATGTTTCTGCTATTAAAAACCATTTCTGTGTTGCCAAAGAGATGAAAGATAAGATATATGAAATCAAAGAGAGAAGTAAAATGTTGAATAGTTTAATTTCAGAAAGTTGGAGGCGTTCATATGACAATCAGAATCTCGGCAATTGTGTATGCACTACAATGTACTAATTTCTTCATAACCATCAAGAATTAATAATAATAATAATAATAATAATAATAATAATAATAATAATAATAATAATAATAATAATAATAATAATAATAACAATAATAATAGTAATAGTAATAATAATAAATGAAGAAATGAGTAATAAATAAATAAAATAACTACCTTTTTTCAATCAAAAATAGCATTCAACTAACAAGGGCTAACAAAGTACCAAAAGTGAGTTATGACTAACTTGTTATCTTTCTAGTAAATATATCACTAAACTGATAAAAAAACATTAAATTAAATTACCTCAAATGCTGGACTTGGCAGCCCTGGAAGCCTCCTGCAATAATAATAGATATAATATTTAACTCAAATCCCAATATCTTCCTGACGACAAAAAGACGATGCAATAGGAAACATTCCTATCTCTATTCTTCATAAGCATACAATGGAAGAGAATATGGCCTTCAATATTTTATCAGTAAGCCATAGACTATAGATATCAAAAAGTTGATTTACTACATTATTTTCAATATTCATCAATTTCAGTTGACATTTTAAGGGAAAAAATTAAAGAGGGTAAAAATTAACGAGGGTAAATACTAATTAGACAAAAAAGTGAGTTTGATACTTTTTCTAGCAGAAAGAAAAAACAATAATTAACATTACTCTAGAAGAATAAAACAGAAGTGAACTAAAAGTAGGAGAATATCATAGCATTACTCTTCAAAGGGTTCAGATTGAAATTTATACACTTAAAAAGGAGACAACAGTTTAAAAATAATAATTCGAGGAACTTATCCCCAAAATTCTAATAGCAGACAGAATAGCGACTGCGATAGAGGTTTGCAACCGTTACAATTACAACCACTATTGTTGACAGCAGCTCGCGGACCAGTAGTGCCGTGCCAAACCCTACCCCCGCTGCTATAGCGTGCTATTGATAACATCGATATAAACAATTGTTATTTTCCGCTATTGACAACAATGCCTTTACTACCCAAATATCTTCCTTCCTAAAGACAAAAGCGATGATGCAATAGACAACATTTCTCGCGTTATCCTTCATACCTATGCAATGCAAGAGAAAATGTACTTATTATACAATGGAATAGCACGCAGCCTTCAAGGTTTTCGCACTAAGCCATAGAGATATCAAAATGTTCCTTTGCTACAATATTCTCAATAAGTATCTATTTCAATTTCAATTTTCCTTTCAAGAAACAAAATCGAAGACAGTAAATACTAAACAGGAAGAAAGAAAAAAAGTACCTAGCTAGAAGCATCCTTTGCCTTTCTTTCAGTACAACATGATCAAGATCATCGGAATCTTCAACCTTCGCGGTAACAGGAGCATCACCAATCGTCGAACATTGCTGTGAACTACTGGTATACGCCACTCCAAGATCATCATTCTGAATCTTTGAATATGCTACCTGTTTCAAACTAGGGCAAAATCATGCTTGAGCCTTCTTCCTTATGCAAGCAATGCAAATGACAGCTCCATATTGAGAAATGATATGAAGAATGAAATTGAGTATGGAATGATTTACCTGTGAATCGCATTCTTCTTTGACAGAAGCGATAATCGGAGGTGTGGAGGAAAAAGAGATACTGTGGTTGTTTTGGGAGTGAGAATCGGTGGAATTGGGAGGTGGTGATTCACGGCGTTGTGACAGGGGAATGTGGTCGAGTGACGGTGAGTCTTGAACGTCGTCGGAAGACGCCATGGCGGCGACCGTTGCGGAATGAATTGGAGGACGGAGGTGGAAAAGGGGGAACTTCGGAGATGAGTTTTTCTTTTCTTTTCTTTTGAAGCGGGTGAGGTGAAAATCGATTCCCGCTCACAGTTTTTGCTAAATATTGGAGAGGAGAGCCACTATATTGGGAAAATATTAGCCGAAAGGAGTAGAATGCTTACTTTTATTATATTTCCACTTTCTTAATGATTTATAAGGGAAAGTTAAATTTTCTCATGCGTTTTTTGAAATTTATTTTATGAAAAGGTGTAAAAACAATTTCAATTAATTGTTGTTTATAGAAAAGATAAGAGAGAAAGAAGTTTACATTTGATTTTACATTAGAAAATATGCATTTTGTATTAAATTGATGTTTTTTTGTTTATAAATTATAACAAAAAAGAGTATGTTTTTTTCCTTATAAATCGTTACAGGGTATTACAAAACGAAATTTAATTTAAAATCAAAAACTGTTCACATAAATTGTTGTTTTTATTAATTGTTCACTTAAATATATTTGTATTACTTTATAAAAGATGGTGGCTAAAATCATATAAATATTAATCAAGTATTTGGGCTCTAGCGATAAAGGAGTTTTTGCTAATGACGTAATTTGAAGAAGGAAAAAGCTACATTTTCTTGAAACACGTGCATTTATTGTTTTGAAACTTTAAATTTAATTTTATTATATTTAATTACATTTAAAATTTTGTAATTATAGTATGTTTAATATATGTCCTTATGGCACATGTTAGCATGACCATTTAGAGAATATTGGGTTCAATTCCTAAATATTTGTTCAGTGTCATGACCTCTTGACACGAGCTCTGGACTATTAGAGTTCATTTTCTCTAAGAACTAGAGTGCGGAAGTTTTTAAAAAAATCCTCGTGGTTGTTTTTTTCTCTTTCTTCGTGATCATCATGTAAACCTACAATGAGCAAGAGTAAATAAAATCTCTTTTGTTAAGGTTAGATGTAGTTTTCACAATAGTCATGTTTTCATCTTGATCATGATGTTATGTATATTCTAGTTATTCGTTAATATAGATGTTTATCCTTGTTCTTAATGCTTGTTTTGAATTAGCTACTTATAATTTGTTATAATGATTTTGAGCGGATATTAAGGAATACCCTTCTCAATAATATAAAAGATTTTCATGTCTTAGATGTTGAATTCTAATCACAAATTTAGGTTTACCATTCATATGTACTATCGAATCTTAATCTTAATGTTATAATATTAGTTGATAGGTTGAGAAATCATCTATTAAGTAATATGAATGACTTTATGTTATTGTTTAAACATAAACAACTGATGCAAAACAATATGTGATAATATTAATTAATGGTCGGCCAAGAACATGCATAGTTGATCAGTGAAATGCACGAGGATAGGATAATGAAGTATAATTAGGTCGTGCTTGTTGTTTTTGTTAGTGTGATGTAAATTAACATAACACAGTTGAATCAAGTGGAATATTTTGGTGTTTTAGTGAGTTTATTTTCAGATTTTTATGTTACAGTTATATTGTTTTATTTATGTTGAAGAATATGATATTGACATTAAGACTTGTTGAAGTTCTATTATGCGTTGTTAAAAAACAATTTTTATCAACCTCTTTGGTATTTTCCTAGGACGACCAATGAGGCCCAATAGAGCATAAGGCTCGACATATGGAGGATGTAAAGAATAATGAAGGAAAACAAATGAAAGATTAATTATTCTTGCGCTATCTCACCCAAAAACATATTCTTCACCATCAGATTCATCTAATGGTCATCCGATTTTACTATCGTTTTTCATAATTATGTTTATAATAAACTCTCCTATTTGAAGGGGATTATCACACCAATTACAAGAACAAAATTCACTTCTAAATTGAGAACACATTATTCATTTCCACGACTGACTTGAGTGCTGGAGTGTCAACCTTCCAGATTAGCCCCACTCCACTGTATCAGAACTCAAATCCATTGTGATGCAATAATTAACTTAGCTTTCTCTATCATCATTTTGTTTTTGAACTAAACATTCACGTCATATATAGGAAGTGGTGCTAGATTCCTATGATTAATGTGGTCTACTAACTTAAGATCCATATCTTCTTTAACTTTAGCATAAATATACATCTTATAAGTTAATCTCCTAAAGTTCACAATTGAACTTCTCTCACCATAATCGTCAAGAAATTGGTGAGAGGCATCACTATATATATATATATATATATATATATATATATATATATAATCATGCTTTTATGACCAATGTATGGCTTCATATTTTTTCAAGACACCTAATCATAGCCACCACTATTGGCCTTGATGCATGGATATGAATGGTGGATGGCGCATGACCTAACCGAAAAGTTTTGATACCATATTAGAATTAGAGTTTAATCTGACTTATCTTTACCAAATGTAAGGCGAGATATATCACTTGATATAAACTATTTTTTCACTTTATAATTGCAAGACAAATATAAGATAGTTTAGACCTCATTCCATGCTAAAACACTTTCTTAAATGTGCATTAAAGTTAAAGTAACTCATGAACCACGAGTATCCAATAAAGCATAAGGCTCGACATACGAAGGATGTAAATAATAATGAAGGAAAACAAATGAAAGTCTAAATATCTCCATGCCACCTCACCCAAAAACATATTTTTCACCATCAAATTCATTCAATGGTCATTCATATTTCACTACATTTTTCATATTTTTGTTTCTAACGAACTCTCTTATTTAAAGGAGATTAACACACTATTTAAAAAATGACATTCACTTCTAAATTGAGAACACATTGTTCATTTCCATGTCTGACTTGAGCGCTGGATTGCTAACCTTTTAGACCAGCCTCACTCCACCGTATCATAACTCAGATCCACCGCGATGCAACAATCAACTTAGATTTTTTGATCATCATTTTATTTTTGAACTAAACATTGATGTCATTTATAGGAGCTGTAACACTCCTTCTAAATACCCCGCGAATTAATATTTAAATCAGAGTTAACATAAACGAAAGGGCGTCACAATTATTTAATAAAACAGAAAATCTAATTCAACATGTCATGCTTTTACTGAAGAACTTATTAAATATAATTCAAAACCAATAATTATATTTTACACAGCGGAATATAGAACCAAAATGGAATAAAGTTCAATTCATAAGTATTCCAACATAAACCAAAAGAAAACAGAGTTTAATGATAACTCTAAACCAATCGTTCCCCAGTGTTACAACTATCAGAGCATGACACTGACACGCGGACAATCTAAATAGCATGGCTCAAAGCTATCCTCACCAGCTCCTAAGCGCCTAACACTTCAATCTGAAATCGTCAAAGTAAGATTGAGATTTCATCAACAATTAAAATGCATTATACGTTTCTTTAAAACAATAAAATAATCAATACATTATTCCATCCCTCATTATTATATTCAGATTTGAGTTCCCAAATACGAATCACACAAATCAATATGCATATAACACCAATCAATGAAATTATAACACTAGAAGCCATCCTAACATGTTATAATTCCATATGCAATGCAGTCTCAATGCATGTGGTACCAAAACATGAACTAAGTCACCAACGTCGATTCGTCCATCATCACCCGAACACGAATCCAGCCTCACCACCCACAATCACCCGGGAATGGTTATTGGCAATACGAGTCAAATTTCACACAATGGGAATTAACTTCACCATAATGTATATGCATGCACATCAAAAGCATGCAACATTCAAAAAGGAATATGATAACACAACACCATTCCATACATGGTCAACACCATCAACAACACATGATAACAACATAATCATGAATATATAACATTAATTACAACACATGGAATTAACATCTAGCAAGTATACACCACGTCAACGACGAACAATCACAAATCACAACGAATCGTTCCTACGGAAAGCCATATCAATCCACCAAGATTTAGTTACTGGGTTTTAAAAATGTTTTTAATAGATAGTACGTGCTCTCAGCTTTCCAACGATACCAACTACGCCTAAATCGGAGTTACGGTCGCAAAGATATGACCAAAATAGTTTTTCCAAAGTTATGTTATGTTTCTGTACAGTATGCATCGATGCATAAGCTCATGCATCAATGCATAACCAGCTTGCGTCGATACAAGCATCGTATGCGTTGATGCATACGTTTTAAAATTTTATATTTTTCCATTTTTGTTCAGTATGCATCGATGCATAACACGTATGTGTCGATGCATAGCTTCAATTTTTGCCTCATGAGTCGATGCAAGCCTCTATGCATCGATACAAGTTTTCCCCACGCCTCTGGTTTTCAAAAGTTTTGTCACTTGTATCGACTCATAGCCTCTTGTGTCAACCCATACTGTGTTTTTCACCAAAAACCAGTTTGTTTTCACTATTTTCCAATCCCCATTAATCCCATTCATCACCAACCTCCATATTACAACAGAACAGTAATTAATCATGCATTTTCACATCCAATTAACCATAGAACTACACATTCTAATTAGTCTACAATCATCCTACACAAATTAATTATTCTTATCAATTCTAATTAAGGTTATTACGTCGGATCATAGCATTAGGGCACAACCTAGAATTCCTAATTCGAGATTCCTAACGTATCAAATCATCCTACTGATTATCAAAACTTATACGGCATATTAATCAGACCAAATCACCCCTTACCTCGCGATGATTCTTCGAACTTCCGACGCCTTGACTTTTCCTCTTTCTCTTCTCTTCTCAAAAGTACGTAGAATGAAAACTTCCAATTCTCTTCTCACTTTTTCCTTTATTTATTCCTTTTATTATTCCAATTAATAAAAAATAACATAATTAGAATAAGTAGAGCCTTTTACTCCCCACACCCTCCAATACGACTTCACACCCCCTACACTCCCATTTATTTAATTATTTAAATAAATCCATTAATTCAAAAATACCAATAATTAAACCTTTAATTAAATTAATAATTAAAATTCCAATTATTTAATAATTGAATTATTTGGGGTGTCACAGGAGCCAGTACTAGTTTCATATGATTACCATGGTCTACTAACTTCATATTCATATCTTATTTAACCTAAGCGTAAATACATCTCATAAGTCAATCTCCCCAAGTTCACAATCGAACTCCTCTCGCCAGAATCATCAAGCAATTGGTGAGAGGTATCGCTCTATATAAACCTTTTTTCACGCTTCATGTTTAACCAATGTATGACTTGATATTTTTTTAATACACCCTATTACACCCACCACTATTAGCCTTTATGCATGGATATCAATGGTGCATGACGCATGACTCAACTGATAGTCTCTAAAACCATACTAGAATTAGAGTTTGATTCGACTTATCTTTACAAGATCGACTTGTAAGGTGAAATATATCACTTAATATAAAATATTTTTACACTTTATAATTGCATGACAAATATAAGATAATTTATACATCATTCTATGCTAAATCATTTCCTTAAACTTGCATTAAAGTTAAAGAAACTCATGGACCATTAGGAGAGGTATCTACATTAGGTCAAAGAGGATCACACTAGTGAGAGAGACATTGCATATTCACTCAAAATCTTAAGGCAACTAGTGTATGAATCTTTTCATTTATAAAATGTCAAACCTCCACTTTTACAAGCAACATGAGACTTATACAACTCACACCTATTTATCAAGAGTAACAATATATGATTTCTCATTTTCATGATAAAATTGTTTTGAGATGTGTAAACGTAAAACTAAACCTATATTTCATGCATTTCAATCAATGATTTAAAATTAAATCGAAGATACATTATAGTTAAACTAATTCAAGAAGTTGTTGATAAATAAAAATACATTGAAATACTTAAATAAACAAGTGCATAAGAATAAAATCTATTAAACCAACTATAATCGACTTAAAAATCCAATCGATTCAATCTCGTATCAATACGAGTCAACAAAATTATACTACAATCAAATTGAACAAACTTACAAACTAGTCAATTCAATATTCATATCGATTTCCAAGAGTTTGTTTGGTAACACTAAAAAATGAGCTTATAACTTTTATTTTTTTTAGCTCATATTAACAAAAAAACTCTATTTGGTAACTGTCATTTACCTTTTAGTTTGTAGTTTTTTTTCTCAAAAACTATTTGAAGTAGCTTTTGAGTTTGTAGCTTTTAACTTATGACTTTTTTCTTCAATTTATACCCTTATTATTTTAGCAAAAATATATTGAAACTATCAATTTCTTAATTAAAAATGACATTTTATGTCTTTTGTATTTATCAACTAGTATAACAGTTAATTTACCAAACACTTAAATTAATTTATCAGTTATCAACTACCGACTATCAGTTAATTTTACCAAACAAAACCTTAATAATAATAATAAATTTCTTACTAACTTTTGTCCTAGAGTACAACCTAACATTAGGGGTGTTCGCGATGCGGTTTGGGCGGTTTTGACGCAAAAAATCGTCCGAACCGCGAGAGAAAAAGGCATGCGGTTTGGTTTGGTTCGGTTGACTTTTAGAAAAAAAAACAAACCAAACCAATGCGGTTTGGTTCGGTGCGGTTGGTTCGATTTTTTACAAATAATTTGTTGAGTCATACATTCACATATATATGACAACATAACTTTGTATTTGGTCATTCATACATGATACACTACTAAATTATCACCAAAAAACTAATCATATTTGGACAATAACTTCTCATTTAATATGTAAAAGTTAGATTAGACAAAAGTGAAATAATAAACATAAAATAATAGCATAAAACAATATAAAAAATATTATAATAAAACAAATAAAATAGAAGAGATGAGAAATTAATGAAGATGAAAAAGAAAGAACATAAGAGAGGAGAGATTAGAGATAAAGATCTGCGATAAAATGAAATTGAAAGAGAGAAAAATTGCATAAAAAATAAGAACGTGCAAAAGAAACAATATAAGAGAGTAGATATTAGATAAGAAGAGGCAAGATGTAAGTGGTGAAGATGAAGTGATAATGTTAGAAGATATTTAAGAAGATTGAAAATGAAATCATAACTGTAAAAATGAGAAAATTGTCTATAATCAAAAGGCTAATGTATAATAGATTTAGGTTTGGGTTAGATGCGAGTTAAGTAAAATTTAAGTTGTAACATAATGCGGTTTAGTTCGGTTTGGTTCGGTTTGTAAAATACAAACATAAACAACCAAACCATGCGGTTTAATAATAACTAATAAATTGCGGTTTTGCGGTTTTGGTTTGGTTTTGCGATTTTCTATTGGGTTGGTTTGGTTTTGAACAGCCCTACCTAACATTATTGTAGTTACAAGTGACAAAACAGTTTTAATCCATCGAATATATCTGTTTTTCTTATGTTTTTTTCCAGATCGAATGAGAATTTTGAGGTCCACCCTTCTTTCAATATATTTTCTACATTTTTTCAAGGGTTTTTGGAAGACAATCTCAATTTGTCAATAATGATTAAAAACAAAGGTTGCTAATAATGGATAAATAATAAATGAGAAATAAATGAATATGTAAGTAGTAATGTAGTAATAGCATTCAAAATAAATGGGCAATACGAAATAGAGGAAATGGACCAATAATTAGGTAAGCAAAATTGGACCGTTGAGGAGGTGCATGATGGCAGTGCCTAGAGTAATGGGAGAAGTCCTTTAGTTGTCTCCATAGATGCAAATGCAACCCTTTATGTTAAAAAAAACACCCAATAAATTCAAGTTAATAAATACAGATCCAGACCCTGCTGTTATGCTAGTACAAAACAAAACAATGGTAAAAGAAAAGAAGTCACAGTACCATACTCCAACGGCTAGGAAAGCAGATCAATGTCTTCTTCCTTCACATGCACCTCCATTTCCAACACAATAATCCCACTACTTTGGTAATCATCCAAATAATAAATAGTAATATTAACACTCATTTATTGATAGAATCTTTGTCTTCTAGATCTTATATTAATGTGTCTTAGAAGACATGTCAAGATTTTAAAAATAATATCATTTTAAAAAATTCTCTCTTATTTACCAATTTTTTTCTTAGAGTAAATTCTATTTTTAAATGTAACTAAATGGTTGATATTTATAAATAAAATACTTTTATTAAAAAAAAGTAAATATCTAAACACATGCCTAGCAGATCAATTTTTAAAGAAATGTCTCTTAGACACTTGCATAGACCAATTATTCGAAAGCATTACAATAAACTATAAAATTATTTAAAATTATTTAACATGGTTAAATATTTAAAATTGAATTCAAACTCAAAATCTCTAGTTAAATTATCTCATCTTGAATACAAAGATGAAATCTTTTTATAAAACTAAATCAACTAATATTTTTTAAATAAAAACCATTCTAACTTCATTCCTTACTTGCTAGTTGCTATTCATATTATGATATCCATTTCATTCCTTACTTGCTAGTTGCTATTCATATTATGATATACATTTCATTCCATACTTACTTGTTACTAGTATTATGCATTATATATTCAACTATATTATTTAGGAATTGTAAAACAAGTTCCTATTACTAGGCTATACTATTGTTAAAGTGATTTAAACCTTGTTTAATTAACATTTTTCCAATTAAGTATTTGAAAAGATTTTAAAAATGAAAAAGTAGAAAAAATTGTGTTGTCCCAAATATGAGTTTTTTGGCTTGGGACTTCAGCTACCTGTCTACTAGGCCTATTAATGAAACTCCAATCTCTTCATTCAAACATGGACAGTTTCTCAATCCTTAGCCGTTTGATTTTTCTGACAAACTTTCCACGTGGGACTATTGTCTTCACCTTATAACCCCTTCTCTCTCTTTAATATTCTCTCCTACAGCTTTACCCCACTTTCCTCTCTTTTCATTTTTTCACTTGCTTTGCTTCTTATTTTTCACACCCCCCTCTCTCTCTCCTCTCTCTCCCTCTCATTATTGAGTTTTTTTCAGGTAGATTGAGTTGAATCTATCTATGGCTTTGCGTTTTCTTCTTCTGCTTTTTGCACTTTCTCTTGTTGCTGCTGATGATGGTTAGTCTATAGTTTTTTCTTCCTTACTCTTCTTTCCTCTTATGCTTTCTTTGTTTTCAACTGATGCTTTGTTTTTGTTTTTGTCTTTCACTTTTTGAATATATGCTTGCTTGTGTTTTGAAACTTTCACATCTCTTTAGTTCTACATTGTTTACATGTCTTGGCATTGTTCAAGAAAATCCAAGTAGCATAAACTTGCTTTAGGGTTTGAATGTTGTTTGAGATTTGAATAGTGTTGTTGTTCAAGTGTTCAAACCTAAGGTGTGAACTTTTGAAGAACATGCATTTATATTTCTTAATATGTTGTTTATTTGTTTGTTGTTGTTGTTAAACTTTTGGTTAATATTAGTAATGTGTCTAAAATAAATTCAAAATAGTATCTAGGTTTTTATTGATTGGTACTCTTGATTGTGGTCCTTCTTTTGGATTCTGATAAAGGATGGTTGTTTTGTCCTTCTCTTCAGCCTTATATTGTAATTTTCCCCAATGTTGAATGGTGTTTCTTTTTGAGGTAGCCATTGTTTTCAAAGTTTTGGTTGTAAATATTAGCACTAATGTAAACACACTAGCATATTTCTAAACAACACAGTTAGTGATAGATTACGTTTTTGTCTTGTAAATGCTTCCGAATTTGAGTTATTTGAGTGGTTAATCTTGTGATGACTTAAAATCTTATTGCGAATGGATTTTGCAGAACCTTTTGTTGGAGTGAACATTGGAACTGACCTCTCGGATATGCCACATCCTACTCAAGTAGTCGCGCTACTCAAAGCACAACAAATTCGACACGTTCGATTGTACGATGCTGACCAAGCTATGCTTATTGCTCTTGCAAAAACAGGCATTCAAGTTGTTATAACTGTGCCTAATGAACAACTCTTGGCAATTGGTCAATCGAATGCTTCCGCTGCCAATTGGGTTTCTCGTAATGTGGTAGCACATTATCCGGCCACCAATATCACTGCCATTTGTGTTGGTTCTGAGGTTTTGACTGCTCTGCCTAATGTGGCGAAAGTTCTTGTCAATGCAATTAAGTACATCCATTCGGCCCTTGTTGCGTCGAATCTTGATCGCCAAGTTAAAGTCTCGACGCCTCTTTCGTCATCCATCATCCTTGATTCGTTTCCACCTTCACAGGCTTTCTTTAACCGATCGCTCAATTCGGTTTTAGTCCCAATACTCGATTTCTTGCAGTCCACCGACTCTTATCTCATGCTCAATATTTACCCTTACTACGACTACATGCAATCAAATGGCGTGATTCCGTTGGATTATGCACTCTTCAAGCCTCTCCCTCCAAACAAAGAAGCTGTTGATTCTAATACACTTCTACATTACTCCAATGTCTTTGATGCCATGGTCGACGCAGCATACTTTGCCATGGCTTTTCTAAACTACACCAACATTCCCGTAGTGGTAACAGAATCAGGGTGGCCTTCAAAAGGTGCATCGAATGAGCCCGACGCAACAATAGACAACGCCAATAATTACAACAGCAATTTGATCAAGCATGTTTTTAACAAAACCGGAACTCCAAAACATCCGGGAGTTGCTGTTAGTACCTACATCTACGAACTATACAACGAGGATACAAAATCCGGGCCATTGTCGGAGAAAAACTGGGGATTGTTTGATGCGAACGGTGTTCCTATATACATTTTACACTTGACTGGATCAGGAGCAATTCTGGCGAATGATACCAGCAATCGAACATTCTGTGTTGCAAAGGACGGTGCTGATCCAAAGATGATACAAGCTGCATTAGATTGGGCGTGTGGACCCGGAAAGGTTGAATGCTCTCTGCTGCTGCAAGGACAACCATGCTATGAACCAGACAATGTAATAGCACACGCCAATTATGCTTTTAACAGTTACTATAATAACATGGGGAAAACTCCCGATGCTTGCGACTTCAAGGGAGTTGCTACTATCACCACCTCAGATCCAAGTAAGATACTATCTCATGATACCACTGGCTTGAATTTGAACTAGCATTAGCATTTTCTTTTGAAATTCTATTGATGACTTATAGGATAACTAATCAAGAGCTTTTTGAATGATTGCAGGTCATGGTGCTTGTGTATATCCCGGAAGGTAAAGAAATTTTGCTTCTTTGATTCATTTTCGCTATTCAATATTCATGGTAGTAAATCTGAACCAAACTGTTAATGATTCGGCTCGAATCAAAGTGTTTATATCAAGGTTTGTTGCCTCAGTTCTATGCATTATTACTGATAAATATGTGGTTTGTGAATATGTGCAGTCTTGGCAACAAAAACAGCACCTTTGGCAACTTCACAGCACCGTCAATGAATTCAAGTTCAGATTCTTCAGCCTATAACATCCACAGCCGCGAATTGAGAATTAGAAGCCTTCTAATGGTGGCAGGCTTTTTAATACTGGGAGTGGTTTTGCTGTAGTTGGGATATATTTCATGAACAAATTTTAGTCATTCAAAAATTTTGTAGTGGTGATAATGCTACAAATTTGTATTGGTGGTGGTAGTAGTAGTGGCATTGTGTTGTTCATTCATTCAATTTTGTACAAAATCCAGCCAAGGGTTTGAACTGAATGAGGTTGCAGCAAAATCATCATTATCATTCTTTAATGGTAGAATTGATTCAATCATTAATTTCCTTTTTCATTTATAATTCTGTTTAACTTATATGAATTTATGAGATGAAAATGGAACTATAAAATAAATTGCTCAAAAGCTTGCGGAAGATTCACTTGAAAGGTCTCTGCCACTAAATTAAGTCCAAAGCAATTTATCCAATTTAGTTAGTTAAATACTTGTATGTAACATAACTATTTTAACTTCCTAATACTTGTAACACAATCATCTCACCAGAAGCTCTAAATCTTAATTATATTTTCTCATTTCCTTCTAATTCAAAAACTCTATCTACACTTATTATATTGAGCATGCTTATCTCTAATCTATCTTAATTATATCTAAGGCCTTCCATAATAAAATAGTATAATTTGCATAAGTGACATTGAAATTATGAGGTGATATTTTTTAATTGTTGTCACGTCATTTATATGCAATATGTCAAAAAGATTGTATTGACAAGCTACATTTGCTAAGGAAGAGATATTCCACTTCACAGGAAGACATTTCCACCACGACTTCACAAGATGACATTTCCACCACAATTTGCATCTTGGAGCACCATGAAATTGGATGATTGAACATGGTATATTTGAAAAGGGCTCACAAGGCTAGGGTGGAGCACCATGAAATTGGATGATTGAACATGGTATATTTGAAAAGGGCTCACAAGGCTAGGGACGAGAAAAAGGCACAAGACTCAACATCTTGCCCATGGCTCCTTCGTGGTCGCCCATTTTTAGGCCTAAGTCTCAGATTTTTGAAAATGTGATTGACCTATTAGTCTATTTAAAATTATTTCACTAAAATATTTTTAAAATAAGCAATTCAACTAATGTTTAAATAAAATAACAAATTAAAAAATCAATGAGACTAAATATTTGTTTTCATTAAATTGTTTGAGTTTACATAATAGCATAAATTATATGATACTATTTGTTTGAAAGAACTTATGAAAATTACTTATTACATTGTTCATAAGATTTTTCCATCTTCTTTTCATATATTATTCAAGATAACTTATTATTTATTTTGTATTATAATTTAAAGTATAAAATATGATATAATAATAAAAAGATGTTCATATTTATTTAATAGACCGACCTGATAAATTTAAAAGGTTTTTTTATGGTCTGCGGTCTAAGATTTTTAATTAAATAGGCTTATAAAAAGTTTAGGCTTTTACTATTTTAAAAAAGCATTTGCCTTGACCCGAGCTTGTGTAGGACAGGCCGTAGGCCTATTAGTTGGTGTGACCTATTCCCATCCATAATTGGAGGTGGTTGATGATATGACTATAAATATTTAGTTGGTGTGACCTATTCCCATCCATAATTGGAGGTGGCTGAGATGGTGTGACCTATTCCCATCCATATTTAGGAGATGTTTATACTCCTAGGAGACATAGGATCTATACTCAATATGACTATAAATATCTTAGTCTTAGAGCTGAGATGGACAATCTCATACTAACACAGAAGATAATATATACAAAGCTTCTCACCCCTAATTGAGTTAGATTTCGACCTTACAATAAACCGTAAATCCTCTGACATCTTTTAACCACTAGGGATTGTCACATATTAAACCTTTAAAGAGTACTAATACACACACCATTGTGTTTCTTTTTTTAAATTTGTCTCCGCACCAATTTGAGTCACAAAACCCATACAATGTATCCCTTTGGCCATGATGTTTTTAAAATAAGATGACATGACCAGTTGTGTTTTTAAGATATCTTATGGCCTTATTGGCTACTTTCATGTGTGATAGCTTACGCTCTTGCATAAATATTCTCACCACACTTACACTATGACATACATCAGTTTTAGAATTGCAAGCATACCTCGAGTATCCCATAATTTGCTTGTAAAGAGTTTATCAACTATATTTCCATCTTCATATTTTTTAACTTTGAATTTTCTTCCATATGAGTATATATTGAGTTGAAATATATCATTTTAAGCATATTCATGATATAAAGGTGTACTTTCTTTGATGGATTACCAAGTCTTTTATGGTTGCAACAAATTTAAGGCCAATATATTATATTAGGCCTCCTAAGTCACTCATATCAAATTCAACGCTTGTAGTGATATATGTGTGAGAGTCACAAATAAGGGTGACACAAGGGTCACCTCCATGTCAAGCATTGTCAGGGCATTACATCTACATGGCATAAGGGGGCTTGTGCTCAAGATAGACGTGCACAATACCATTATCACGATACTAGTCATATAAACCGAGTCATACCACGACTCCCTAAAAAATAGATATCCAATATTACCCCTAGTCAAGGGGGAGTGGTTATCACCTCTAAGATTTTCTAAACCATAGGCCTAGTAACATATATAAATACCTTGCCCCTTGGAAATAATAGACAAATAATTATACCGTAAGCATAACACTTATACACAGAGCCTCAAACCTCATGTGAGTTATCTTTCTCTCTTACTGTAACGCCAGTTTTTAATTAATATTATATTATATTAATATTTTCGAATTACCGATCGATATTTATCTTGCGACGAGACTATTCATATTAATTAATATATCTATTAATTTATCTGGCGACGTTGTATTCGGTCCGAGTTTTATTCCGTTCGGTTCGGTAAAATATTATTCGGATCCGATATTTTATTCCCCGAAATTATTTAATTAGTGGAATTAAAGATATAATTAAGTTAAGGGTGTGGGGAGCATTTGGTGAGAATTGGATTTTCATCCTTGTTGCTAGTAAGAAACACATTATAAACTACTTTCTTTCCCTTTTCCTTCCATTTTCCTACACCAAGCAAACATAGAGAGGAAGTTAGTAAGGAAATACCATTATAAAAACTATTTCCTTTGTTTTTCTTTCCATTTTTTCCAAACACACCAAAATTGAAACTAGAGAGAAGAAGAGAGGATGTTGGAAAGAAGAAGAAGAAGAGCAAGAGAGCAAGAGAGGAAGCTTGAGGTTGAGCTTTGTAGCATCACCATGGATCAACCAAACTAGAGGTAAGGGGTTTGATTCTCCACTTCCTATAGTTAGGGTTTTGATACATATATTGTGAATTTGTGATGGAAATTGGTGTTGGGGTTTTGAGTTGGGTGTTTGATGGTTTGATTTCCATTTCATATTGTTAGGGTTTGGTGGATTTAGTTTGAATTGAGGAAAATTGATAGTTGGTTTATAGGGTGTTGTTGAGTGATTGTTGAAATGCTTTGAAGAATTGATTTTGGGGTAGAGATTATAGGTGTTGTTATTAGTAGTATGGTTTAATAAAAATATAAGATGGAAATGGAAAAGGAAAGGAAATTATGAACTGTCTGCAGAAAAGAAAATATGAAATAACACTACCTGTATCAAAGAAAATGCAGGGTTAATGGAGGAATAATCATGGAAGGTGGGACGATGGGGGAGGCGCCCACCTCATGGTGTGAGGCGGCCATCCCCCTCATTGAGGCAACCGCCTCCATCTCCTTTAAGCCCTTAGGGCATGCGTCTCAGGTAGAAGGGGGGAGCTGCAACGGAAAATTATGTTTTCGGCTTGCTTGTTGTATTCTGTTCTTTTTCTGTTTTGCTGTCAACAAACTACCTGCATAATTTACTTGATAAATAGGTTATGTTTCTTTGTTTTCTTCATTTTCCACATAGCAATGGTTTGTATCAATAAAATATAATTAGGACATGAGAAATCCGATTAAATTTAGAACCCGATGATGTTCCGATTTTCCGATTTCGGTAATTTCGACGACGGAGCAAGTTGCTTCGAATTCAATGAAAATTGACGTGCTAGCTAAGTTTGACGTGTAGAACGTAGTGGTGAGATTAGTTTTTAGAAATTACGAGTTTTTACGAAGCGACCAGAAATAGGCCAATTTACGGTAAATTGAACCGGATTGCGTTTTAGTGGATTTAAGGCATGTATGGACAATCCGATTTCGACGTTGACGATTATGATTAATGCTGATTATTAGGAATTACTTTCGCGATGATTATTGACGTTTTGACTATTTTTCCGTTTTCGGAATTTAGTGAATTAATTGATAACGATGCGGTGTTAATAAACGCAAGTTTTGCGACGGTGTATTTATTAAAGAATACTTGTTGATATGCAATGTGATGATTAAATTGATGTTGTTAATAAATGCTTCCGATTTGTGATTGCATGACTGTTGATGAATTTATTGGCGATGTTTGCATAATGCAATTATGATGCGATGATATATTTATCTTGTTTTGGATAAATTGTGGCGATGTGGGCTTTATGCCAATTTTGGATGAGCGATGATGATGTTTTTGTGTTGTGTTGTTTTATCGTCGAGTCACATACATTTCATAAGCGAAGAGGGCTTTTATGCCAAACGATGATGGCTTTTATGCCGAGCGAAGATCGGCTTTATGCCAAGTGTCCCTAATTACGGACAAAGCGATGAGTACCACATGCATAACATAGTCGTGTCTCATAGAGTCGGTTATGTTTATATTTGAGTTGTTTGGTGTTGGTTTTGTTGATTGATGGATGATATTGAATTGCGATGATATATGATGTGATGATGTTTGTGATGATGTTGTGATGATGGGCTTTATGCCACAAGCGATGATGGGCTTTATGCCAAAAGCGAAGATGGGCTTTAGCCAATTTGTGATGATTTGTTTATGTTGCTTATATTATTAGCATTATTTAATGTTGTTGGTTGATGTTGTTGTTTAAGACTGCCGTGTTAATTAGTGATGTATTAGCTCGTGACGATTTCGTGGTGACGGAGGGTTATGTGTTGTTGCGATGAAGTATCCCGATGAGGTTATGACGATATAGTGTAGATTATACACATTAGAATGACGATCGAAGTAAGTGAGGTTTGGATATGTGTTGGGATGCACTTATTAACTTATATCCTTTATAATTCCAAAACTATATATATATATATATATATATATATATATATATATATATATATTATCATGCCTTTAACTATATGTTTTGGATTATCTCACCCTTTACTTGTTTCGCCGTTACCTTTATATTGGTAACGTGCAGGTTATGAAGACGGAGTTTTTAGCTGCTGTTAGTCGAGTCGGTGTCACTCTGATACGTAGCACTCGGGGGGAATATTTATGTCGTCCTTGTTGTTGTTCTTTTGTCGTTTCCTTTTTGTGGATTAAGAACCATAATTTATATGAACATGGTTTTGATGAGGAAGTTTAATAAACAAGATATTCTATTTTTATGAATCAATTTATGTCTTCCTGCGATGCTATGTATCCGAGAGTTATACTTTAACGCAAACTGTTTAAAGTGAGTTATTTTTAATGGTGTGATGCCTCAGTATTAAATTATGAAATTTTTAAATTACTCTGATTTATACATATTAAACTTTGGGTAATATTGGGGTGTTACACTTACCACTATAAATATTTAAAATAGGGCCTTTCACCACTGTGATAAAACCCTAACCACCATCGATTACTAAGGACTCTGAGTATCTTTTACCTGCACAGGGATACCATACACTATTGTACTTTTTGACAAGTATAGTGACACTTCCATGAAAATTAACATAATCTCGGCCACCCTCATTTCATGTACCCAACCATTCCCGATTATGGTCAATAAGAGAGATCAATCCTCTACGTTGAAGGACATCAATGGTAGCGATGATGTCAAGGCCCTGGAAGAGATACGTGCCACCATCGATGAACTTCGCCACCAAAATCAGAACCTTGAGGACAACGTCCTCAACATTTGATAGTGCCAACAAGAGATCAATCCCCTATAGGAGATGAAGGTGTTAGACCCCCTAACTACTTTCAAACAAAATATGGGAAACGTTTTTCCTTGAAGTGTTCGAGTCTCAATCTCTAGCAAACATTGATGGGCATAGTGATCCTTATGAACACATCGCCTATATCAACACTAAGATGTCCATCATCAGAGCGTCTGACTCCCCGAATTTCAAATTGATGTATGGGACCCTCATGGATGCAACCATGTGATGGTATATGGTTTTGCCCAAAACCTTCATCCCATTCTATCAGTAGATGAAAAAGAAGATTGTACACCAATTTGTCGCCAATAAACTAAAACATATGTCCACCACTAACCTGTTCAACATATGACAAGGTCCCTCAAAGTCATTGAGGGACTACCTTTCCAACTTCAAAGTCTCTCCCTGAGCCGAAGACTCACAATATACATTTTGAGTTTTCAAAACATAAAAATATAGAAGGAACACTTCACTGCAACAACTCATCAGAGTTTGACTAGAACACCTAGTCTTTATCTCAGAACCTGGTTACTATCAAAACTTGATGAAGAATCAAAACTTGATTTTGAGCCTGATCGAATAATGACACACATCATTTATCAACATTTTTATTCCATGATTCTAATATCACAACCAAAACACTATATTTCTGAAGAAGTTCACGACTTCTTAAGCATCATCCTTTAATTTGATATGTTCCAATATATTATTCATTCAAACAAATCACAACTTCCGAATAGAACATACGTTGTATAGGCACACATTATCGAAACACATGTATCTGAGCACATCTTCTCAGTGGAACATACGTTGTAGTAGCACACGTATCAAAACATATATTCTGAGTGGCGTCTCTGTATTAGAGCATGCATCTGAATGTTGAATTTGGCTTCATTTTAGGAGAGCACAACTTTTGAAGATTTAAGTCTGAATTCCATACTTTCAAAAGTTCACAACTTCTAAACAATATGATATCAAGCAAGATTATCTTACTTATAGTAAGTTTATAACTACCGAATTATGTTTGGTACATCTGTTTGAGTATTCATATATTCACAAAGCATATAACTTCTTATATATGAAATCAGAGTTGATTTCATCCATAAAGTTCTCAACCTTAGACAACACGATTTCTTAAATTAAATTAAAAATTAAAATTAGATTATCGAAACTCTTTTTTGTAGTAAGAACTAGAAGAGTAAGCAATTTGAAAATTACCAGAAGAGTAAAAATTAAAATTAGATATCGAAACTCTTTTTTTTCCAACTATTCCAATATGTTAAATATTAAAATTTTAACTATCGAGATTCTTTTGTCAAGTGTTCCGGTAAGGTAAACTAACGTAATGGTACAAAAGTTTTCAATTCAAAAAATTTAATGATAAATAAAAAAATATAATTGGAATATTTTGATGAATGTGGGGTATATGAATAATGGTTGGGGTATATAGGGTAAAGTTTTTAAATCATGGCCCTGATCTATGCGAAAGGCCCAAAACAGTTTAGAAAACTGCCCCACTCTCTCCGCGTTATTCTGGCAAACTGTTACAAAACCCTAGCCCAACAGGATATATAAATACACCACTACCCTCCCTTGCTTTTTCAGATCCAATACTTGACCGCATCTTCATTTTTCAGATCCATCTTTTCTGAGTTTTGAAATCCAAATTTTCGCATCGACTATGATTCTCTATTACTTCAATTCACCATGTGATGTAATAGAGAATACGAAATGATGCAATATCGATCGGTTCCTCTGGACGGCACAGTCCTGATTTCCAATGGATTTTGCTTTTTCTCGTAGGGTCCACAGTCTGTAGTTTATCAAAAACCATTCGATTTGTTAATTTCTGTTTTTTGAATTCTGTTTGATTATGCTCGATGATGATTATTTTGCTTTAACCACACTGAAAAGAATCTGGATGGTGTTTGATGCTGTTTTCGTTTACGTCTGTGATTTGCTTTCTGTGCTTAATTTTGTTTAATGACTTCACTCTCTAACGGAAGAGGTTGAACTGTTTTTCATCTGATGTTAGAGATTGGATGAAGGCTTTGTTAAGCACTTAAAGCAGTTTGACTTAAATGAAAATCGCGTTTCCACGTTTCATGTTTCTCATGTGGAAAAACCGTGCCATTTAACTGAGAGCAATAAACAACCCCACCCCTGTGTGTTATTCTTGATTGCTTGCTTTTATGTTTTATGATTTACATGTCTATAATGAATAGTTTTAATTGTGTTCTAAAATACTTTTTTGTTAAAATTGATTTCCAATTTGAGTCCAACATTGATCACATGGAATGAATATTGCTCAGAATTTTCAAATTACAGGTGACCATTTAATATAAATAAGTCAAGTATTGATATTGCTGGCGAAAATCACTTTGATTGAGATCTTCAATCAAACGGTGTATATTTTATAAACAATACTTTTACTATTTTAAAAATTAAAAATTCTATTAAATCTCAATGGTTCATTTCTCATCAAAGGAATATAAATTTGCAACTGCAGTAAAAAAGCCTACTGCAATGAATCTAAATTCATGGCTATGCAGACATGATCCAAATTCAAAGTCTTAATTGCCGGAATTTGTTTGTCCAATATGTAGTTGATATATTTCCAACAATAATTGGTTATTTTTGAAATAAATCAAACTTTTTATATTTTTGTCAAAAAATTAATTTTTTTCTATGATATATTGACTTTTTATATTTTTGATAAAAAATTGATTTGTTTTTGAAAAAGTTGATTTTTTTATTTATTTTTTGATAAAAACTTGGTTGTTTTTCCGGAAAAATGGTTTTTTATATTTTTGAAAATTTTCAACAAAAAATTAAATTTTTGATAAAAAATTGATTTTTTATCAATTTTTTATATTTTTGATAAAAAATTGGTTTGTTTTTGGTTTGTTTTTGAAAAACTCAACTGTTCTATTCTAATTTTATAAAAATCAGAATATTACTAACTTATTATAATATTTTTTTAATAAATTTTAATTTAGTCTTGTTTTAAAATATATTTGTAACTTTCTAAAATATTTGTAATGTATTGATTTGACATTTAATTTTGTTGATGTCTTACTTTTAAGATTTAGAAGTAACACATTAAAAAAAATAAATGTTAAATCAATATATTGCAAATATTTTAGAAAGTTACAAATATACCTTAAAAGACTAAATTAAAATTTATTAAAAAAGATATTATAATAAGTTAATAATATTTTGATTTTTATAAATTTATAATTGAATACAAATAGTTAACTTTTTCAAAAACAACCAATTGTATTTTCTCTACTCCTTTCCCTATAATCTTTCGTTTTTCTATGCTCATTTCCCTATAATCTTTCGTTTTTTTTCAAATTTTGCAACCATTACAAATATAGATGGACTCAGCCATCATTTTTGTAAGCTTTGTCAATACTGTTTCTTACTTTCTCTTCATTTTGTTCGTAGATTCAGCACATTAGGATGAGATTCATGCAATGAAAGCTCTGCAAGTTTAATTTTGTCATGTTTGTGGACAAATATTTTTGATATATTTTATCATTTTTTTGGAAACTCCACTGTTCTTAAAACCTTCAACCTTGGTATACTAGTATTTATATCATAACACATATACATATAAATAATTATAGTTGTGGACAAATATTATATGGTTCATTGCTTTAATTTGAAGTTTATGAGGTTAGAAGATGATGAAAATAGACGGGATGAGTTGAAGTTTGATGATGGTTTGAGTTGAAGTTTGATGATGGCTTGGAAAGCAGATGATTCTGAAGGAGGAACTTATGAAAACGATGATTCTGGACAAGGTCCAGAAGTTAACAAAGGTGGCCAGAAAGAGATACCGTTCCAGAATCAAATGCATCTGAAGCAAATTGAAGGTCTATTAGGTGGAGACACAAATGTAGGGAGGATGGCTGAGAAGGTGTAATCCCACGCTTGGAAATGGTTGAAAGTAAAAGCAAAGGACTCAGTTTTAAACATATCCTTTTGGCGTTTGAACCCAAGGATAAGTATGGGTTTGATAGAGGAGTAAAGTTGGGGTTTAATGTTGTTGGAACGCGCAAGTCGTAATATCAATTAGGCTTCAGTATTATTCCGGAGCTAGTAGCATAATTAGGAGTGACAATTTTATGGCCATGTTGGGTGTTTGGTTGTTCTGGTATTCCTTTGTTTGATAGTGCAGTCCGTGTTGTCAAGAGTCGTAGATTTTTGGTTATCGGTGTTGGAGCAGTAATGTGTCATTGGTATTAAAGCTTATGCCGCCACCTCGTGTAACTTTTAGTGTGCTTTTTCCCTACATAAGTCCTTAGTTGTGGTGTTGTGCTGATGTATCTCTATTGTTTATGCAGTATCTAATATGTTATGGTTATTGACATCTCCTATGCCATATTAATATATTCCATTCAGCTCTTTCACAAAAAAAGTCAAACTAGTGTGATTAACAGCCTATATGAAGATCATACACTGTCCCTCTAGAGATAAGCTGCTCCCAAAATGGTCAATAAGCATAATGAACAACAAAAATAGCAGAGTACAACCTCAACAATTAATCTGCAGAATAGCCATGTGTACATGAACTAGACTGCACATAGGCAAAAGCTCCAATAAGTCACACACCAATCTCACCAGCTGGCCAGGAACCGCTCAATCATTTCTATGGACACAAACAATACAATAATCCAATAAACACCTATGAACTTCTATGTTAAGAATAAATTACTCTTTCGGTTTCTTTATAATTGTCACTTTTCGAATTTTTATACAATACCAAAACATGAAATAATTGTTGTTACTTTTTAGACAGTAACTTTCATTTTACTTATAACACTTTTAACTTTTCATTATTTTGATTTACTTTTTGTCTCTCTATAATAAATAATAGGGGTAATGTTGATTAAACAATAATCATTACTATTTTAAAATTTGAAAACGACAATTAAAAAAAACAATTTTTTCCCCTAAAAAGGATAATTAAAAAGGAACGGAGTGAGTATGATTCAAGAACCATTGGGACACACAAGTAGTTAATTGGCTAGACTTGATTTGACAACTAGGACTGATTCAAAAACTTTGGACTGATTCGAAAACTTGATCCATTGAAACCTCCCCGTTCTTGAAGATTTTGTCATTTCTTACTTTCCAAATGTTCTGAACACAAGCATGCCAAATTAATCTTAATTTGTTGAAACTCGATCTTCTGCTTCCAAGCAAACCTTCAAAATGAGCAAGATGTTGCACGCAGTCTCTATGAAGCACAAAAGATACAACTAACCAGCTTCTTACATCATACCACAGACCTGGAAAAAAGGGACACTTGAAAAATAGATGGGACATAGATTCACCTGTGTTACAACCATATATATAGGCCATAAGCCTTAAGCTCAAGTCTATATATGAGGAGAAATGATTATTGGGGAGAAATGCCATAAGCTCAATAGTCATTGGGCGAAGATTTGGCAAAGTTCAATGACTATTGTGATCTATCATACTTTCTAATAACATAGTTTTGTACCTTTTCTTGACTGAATATTTCTCATCATTATTGACTTCCACTATTCCTACATTGTAGATGTCTTGCCACCAAAATGACCCGATGCCATCCAGGAACGTACCAAAGAACCAAAATGATTAACCCTGATATTTGTGAACGGCTTGAATTGGACCCGATGCTTGAAGACCTCATACTGCTTATACTCAACTTGATATCTACTCGCCTCTAACCGACTGCCGCTATGTCTGGAGTCCCCACTGGCCACTGCAATTCTCATGTTCTTTATCGACTATTTTTCTATTTTCGGCTTTCTGCAACTTTGGTTTCCATTAGTCTCAAAATAAGTTTTTCTTTTATTCACTTTTAAGTCACACTACCACGCGGTCCATTTATGGATAATTGATTATCTATTCATGTTTTATTTTTGTATTCACTTTTAAGTCACACTACCACGCGGTCCATTCATGGATAATTGATTATCTATTCATGTTTTATTTTTGTATTTGATTTCAATGCAGTTGTTATCCAAGAGCTCAAAGTGGGCTAGGATGTTTCAATTCAATTTTATTGAATCCTTACGAAATCTCAAGCTCCAATTTATTAGACATGTGATTGAATTAAGGGTTATCTTATTTAAAAGCCCCCTTATCTTATTTAGATTCCGTTAGTTAGGTCCCTTAATGCCATATGTCCTAAAAGATTCACCTCAAATGCTTATGTGGCACGATCTAGGCGGTTTTTTTTTTTTTTTAAATTTTTATTTGTTTATTTAGTGACATGACATTATTGTCTTAGTTGTATAATACAAACAAAGAAATATTCTAAATAATTGAAGCTTTAATGGGATTCGAACCCATAACAATTGAGTATTCTAACATTGTTTCAACCGCTCAACCAACTATTGTTTGTTGAACAAGTTTACCCCATGATCGATTAATAATAAACTTAGTTAATTATAACAACTTAGAAAATTTCATTCGTATCTTCTTCCCCAATTTGCATAACTTTATTTTCTTCCCCAATTTATTGTGCTATGCTTTTCCACAAATCAAAATCCTCACTCGAAATCCTAGAATTTTCATCTCCCCAAATCAAAAATCCCCAATCTCAACATCGATGGAAATTTCACTGCAAATTGTAATATAGTGTTATTTGTTTCATGGGAAGAAAAGGGTTGTTATAAGGAGTTTGATGCCTATTTGGAAAGAAAAAAACATATCAAGCTGGTGAGTTAATAAAAACCAATAACAGTTCATAAGAGAAATTAAAGGAGATTTGAAAGAGTTTCGTGGTGTGGACAAAATGGAACGGGAAGAAGATTGGAAGAAATTGAAGGAAGCAACAGAGCGGCGAAGGAGACTTGCGAAATTGTGACGGAGAAGAAGCAATCGTGGTGACGGCGGAGGAGAAGAGAAACTTTTCTGGGTTGCATAGTGCTAGCGAAATTAGGAGGAAGAAAAACAACAAATTACTTTCTATCTCCAATTAGGTTTGAACGATGAATCCTGCAAGTTGTGATCTAATGAACTATGGGAGCAGAAGAAAAATTGGTTGATGACAAAGGTCTTTATGAAATTAACATCTAACAAGTTAACAACTAATTAATATGGCCTAGTGAAAACGTAGTGCATCTGTAACCTTTGGATCTTGTTAGTCAAAAAAATTTAATTTTTGATAATTTTGCATATGAAAATTGAAATAATATGCCAACTTGGAATTAAAAAAGATACAATATAAAAAATTGGAATAAAAAAATGAATTTTTTAAATAAAAATCCATGTGGATTTAAAAAATAATAAAAAATAAAAAATAAATGTCATGTGGCTTGCCACGCTAGAAAAATAAGGAAGCTTTGGTGAAATTTGACATTCGAAAGCCTAATTGACGGAATCTAAATATTTCGAGGGGGTGATTAAAAAAAATCTTTCACACGAGATAAAGTAAATCTCGCTAACATTGCAGGGCGTGTTGTATATTTAATCCTTGAATTAACTATCCTCAAATAAATGACTTTTTTTGAAAAACAACCATGTTGCCAATTCTTTGTAGCTTTTTAACCAAATAAATTTAATCACCACATTAATATTTTACTCAAAGTGTTAACAAATACTAATTACATATAATCCTTTGATTTCGGAATCAAGTTATTGATTGATTATGTAGTTGATTGTACTGATATGTAGTTAACAAGACATAGCTAGTCCAGTATTATTAGTTCTTATATTGGGATATTGCCATTATGATATGGTTCTTTATCTTGATAAGAAGTGGAGATCGAAAACTTAATATATATGAACTCGTATATATAGATTGTATAGTGATTGATTTTTGTTACATATGACATGGTAACATAAGTTACAAACTTGAGTATAATAATACTAATACTTGAATTAGTAGTATGCCATTATCTCTCTAGTAACAATAATTGATTATTGTTACACTTCAGACTTGGCTGCATTAGTTATTAGTTACAAAATACAATATGATTAGGGTGAAGGACTAGGTGCTGCAGAAGGAGCCGAAGAGAAAAGACTAGAGAAGAATTTATCTGCTAGAATAACATTTGCAGCATCTGAAGGATGAAAAGCATCCCAAAATACATATTCATTTCGGTTTTTGCATAACTTCGAGTTTGGCAAGCATAAACCTCCAATGCTTGTGTCCACATTGCAACAAGATGTATTTGAAACTTTAAAACCTGCGAAATCATTATAGCATAAGTCATCATAATCATAATATAAGGTTTTAGAGTGAAAGACTTACCATAAGTAGATGGATTATCGATCAAGTCAAGAACTAAAGGATAAGTATCTGCGAATACGAGTTTTGCATATGGAAGACCATGGTTTAGTTTTTTGATTAGGTTTTGTACTTTTGAGTTGAATTGTTGGATCCATTCATTAACTTGCGTCAGACATTGGCCTCGTTTCGATTTAACTCTTTGTGACGGAATGCAACCGAGTGGACCGAGTCCATGGAAGACGATTTTTTGTGCTCCTAGTTGATAGAGTCTCTGATATAATCCAAACATTTAATTTGAGTATATAAAGTAAAACACATGATGTTGGTTTAATTAACTATCATGTTCTTGGTATGTTACATATTAATTTACCTTAAATTGTTGTTCTAAGGTTGAGATTAAGAGCTCTATGAACTCATCATGAGTATATTGTTGTCCATCTGCCATGAAGGGTTGCAAGAAATTGTTTACATAATCATTGCTACCTGCATAATTCAGTGTTACCGGTTGAATTATTACCGAAGAAGTAATACCGATTCAAAACAAGAGTACTTTTTTGGACCGAAGAAGCATTACCGAGTCCAACAAAGTACATGGCTTCATTGAAATGTTTATTGGCAGCAGCTTCACCTAGTTTTGTTATGACTGCATCTTTAGTTTTATTGAAACTGTTTATTTGATCATCAAAAGACAATTTCTGAATCTGAAAAATATATCAACACATAAGTTAGACATGTGATGTGACCACTATAGTTTGAATCTTTGAATATGTTATGCTTACAAAGTAAAGTCCTGTGTCATTGAGAATTCCTGCCCCACCAGAAGCATAATTTACTCCTTTGAGAAGATCATCAACATTTTGAGAGACTGATAAATAAGCTGGTGGTGATGGAATTCCAAGCTTTGAAGCTGCAAAGTTACATACATAAAATTAAGCCAACAAATTATAACTTCATCATAGTTTATTCAATTTCAAAATTTTGAGATTCAAGAAACTATATACATATGATATCACCAATAGTCCTTCCGTTGGTGAATCGTCCGGTAGCTTGGCCGCCACTATAGTCGATTCCGTACCAAGGATAGTTAGATTTAGCCAAAGAATATTGTAGATAGTTATTATTCCCAACATCTGTCAAAGAATCACCAAATATATAGGTAACAACCTTATCTGCAAAAGCAATTTCAGCTAGTGATAAAATACATGTCACAAAAACAAGCCTTAGTATTGACATTTTGAATGTTTTCAGTATCTAAATCCAATTCTTATATTGCTGAAAACATAGAAATGGATATGAGTTTTATAGTAGTAGTATAGATTCAAGTTGTTGAGTTACACACTATTGTTTCAATCTTGCAATTATGAATGTTTGGTGGTTATTTTCCAAACCACATCAAAACTTGAGGTGTGAAAAAATGATTTCTCTATAATCTAAGTTGGTTGTTGTAGTCAATTAGGAGTTGGCCAACTCAGATAATTAAGCTTTGATTAGTTCTTTCACTTCAATGGCACTAGTGTTCTTATTTCTATAGCATTAACTATGATTTGCATCATTCATTTTATTTTCTTGTTCTTCATGCAAGTTGATTGCAGCACAAGCAAACTAACTTTGTCAAAGGAAATTGCATTAAAATTTCTGTTTACCAACTATATTTTATGTCTGTTAAAAGTGATTAATGGAAGATTTACTTTAAATTAAACTTGACCTTACAAAGTCATGGTGTTATTTGATTAATTAAGGTGTTATATAGTTTTTGGTTAATTTCCTACCACATATCTCGGTGAGAGGACTTTGAAAAATGACAAAACCAAGCCAATTTTTGCAAAGAACCAAGTAAGATGTTTCTAGCTATAATGTTTCTTAACTGCTTTGCTCACACAATTTTGAGTAAGTTGGAAATAATATGGCCAAATATTTTTGTTTTGTTTTAAATATGGCCAATTTTTTTTTATTGTTGCAATTTGTACTTTAACGCTTTTTTATTTATTAATACTCTCCAGGTTTTAATTCTATTTAAAGAATTTTGTCAAATCACCAACTTCAAATTTTACACCCTTACGTCATCAAATTAATCTTTTTTGGAGAAGTCATAGATTTGGCCAATCAAAAAGTAGTATTGACTTAGAAATTTTTATGTGTTGCTTTAGTTAATGTCGACATAAGATTATATGATATGTACCCTCTTTATATTTTATAGATCAAAATCTTTAATTTTCATCTTCTACATCTAAATTTAGATTTTCATGTTCATCTTGTACATCTGTAAATTTCTATATAAATCATTAGCCGCATGAAACACGTTTAATTAAGATTTTCGAAAAATCCATTAACTATCATGAACTAAAAAAGAAAGAAGACAAAATCATGATTCTTAACTGTTTCAAGCAAATGAATGCACCATTAGAAGCAAAATTTCACAACGAGCTCAATTCTATAATTAGTTTTTCATATAACCTCATAACTAAGTTGGAGCGAGCGTGTTTGTGTTCGAGTTTCATGCTTTTTTTGCTTTGATTTGTCAAATTATTGACTTGTTTTGCATTTTTTAATACATATTTAAAACCGTGTTGAAATTTCAGTTCGAACAATTTATAATTTGTGAATTAATTCGTTGATTTGGTGATTTTTGAATTTTTTTGTTCATGAGATATTTAATTCGTTGATTTGGTGATTTTTTTTGTTCATGAGATATTTAATTCGTTGATTTGGTGATTTTTGTTTTTTTTTTGTTCATGAGGTATAATTGAAGATGATGAACACACTCATCTCGGCGAGGTCTAAGTCTGGGTCAAAATGACAATTGTCGGTCTGAAATCGGATTGAGGTGACCCGACTAAAGGTTTAAGATGATGATTAAGATTTTTTATTATAAATAAAATAAAAATAATAAGTTCACCGTTAGATTAATCTAAAAAATGAAAATTGCACACCCTCGTGTAATACTAGATCCATCCCCGAATAACTTTTTTAAATTCATTTTTGCAACTTCACCATAGAAGCTCTCAAGTTTTAAACTCTTTATATAATTTGTACCTTACAAATTTCTTATGTAATTTAATTTGGGTGTTGTTTTGTATTCACATTTGGTCGAATTTTAAAATTCGGACGCACCTATAATACACAAAATCACTAAATTAGAGAGACACTATCATTTTTGTCAAAATTATATGCGCTTTGGATGCCGTCTAAGCTACAACATCTGGAAATTTAAGCAGAAAAAGGAATTTTCCTATCACCTTTATGTATATCAATCTTCATGCTCTTCATGATCATAACTCTGTTTTTTTGTTGTTGAAAAGACTCTACAAAAATCTCATTCTATTCTCATTCAAGATTTTTATTTCAAAATAATCTTCAGTATTTTGGCACGAAAATAAGAAAAAGAAACTGAAACTTTAGATAATATACATGTATTTAATTGATCATTGCTTGAGATCACCTCGTTTAAATTTTGCCTGAAAAGTGAAACCCGAATTGTTTTGATGTTGAATTGAATTGTTACTTGTTATGATTGGTTGTAGTTATGGTGTACCCTGATATTATCTCTGATTCTATCTGTAATACTACCGTATCTATGGATGCTAAAATTGAATGATTTCTATGTAGATGTTAAAAAAATATTTACAAATAAATAGAAGTTTCATATATTTGAACACATGCTTCAATGAGCTCGCACTCAGACTGTCAAATTAGGGTTCGTCATTATAATTGTGAGGTTAGATTATGGTTTTGATTGAACACATGCATTTGTAACGATGAGATGCAAAAGAAACGACAAGTATAGAGAACCTATCTGGAAGTTAAAACTCGACGACACCAGAACGAAGAAATATGAGTGTCACTATAATTTGTGCGGGTACCACAAGACAAATAATACATGGACATTTAATATGGTTTTTGGTATACATGATCATGCTTTGTGTTACGAGGGTTTTGGTCACCTCATTGTACGTCGTCTGAATTTTGAAGAGAAGAAACTTGTCTCTGACACGTTGTTGAACATGGTTCACCCTAAAAACATACTCTCAACTTTGAAAAGGAAAAAACTCGAAAGTGTTGCAAATATTAGGCAAGTATATAATGTTAGTACATGAAATAACAAAGTGATATTAGGTACAAGTTTTGAAGTGCAAAAATTGTTAAAATGGTTGGATGATGATCGTTATGTATCTATGCACAAAGTGTGTAAAGATGGGAAAATTATTAGAAATATATCTTGGACTTATCATGATTCCATCATGTTGTTCAAGAAATTTTCCACTATGTTGATAATTGATTCAACATATAAGACCAACAAGTATAGGCTATCACTTATGGAAATTATTGTTGTTACTTCGGTAGATGTAACTTTTTCAGTTGGGTTTTCATTTTTGGAAAGTGGAAGAGATGAATTTTGCATGGGCCTTGGAAGGATATCAAACCATGTTAAAAGACCAAGAAAATATGCCACAAGTGATCTTCAGCGATCACCATACCATATTGATGAATTCAGTTGCAAATATGTTTTCTACATCATATAGTTTACTGTGTAGGTATCATATAACAAAAATGTAAGCAGTGGACTTAAGTTTAAGCTAGGGACCAAATATATCAAGGGCAAAGATGTGAAAATAATTAAACCTAGTGAGATATTGGGAAGCAAAATAGATGTCAGGAATGTTATAATAGATTTTTTTCATAAGGTTTATATGTTGAATATATCATATTACTCAGAAGGGTGTGCGTGGTATATCTGAAAATCTTGAAATATTTTGAAAGCCCAATTCTAGACAGATGAAAGAGAAGATTATTTGTGCATGGACCAATCATGTTAGATACATCATAAATACTATAACTAATAGTAAAAGAGATTTGTGTACGAGTTATGAATAAGTAAAAAAGTTATTTGAAATAAACATAATGAGATCCAAACATCATTTGTTTGAAGTATCACATTATTAGAACAAATATTTAGAGTTGTTTTTTCCCTTTACTCCCTTACCATCAATAGGTAGACCCAAAAACATGTAAACATCCTCGAGTGTTTGATATATTCACCGGTTGAAAGATATAAAATATGTGTCTCAAGTCTTTATCTTTCTAGGAGAGCCATGATAAATTTAACATTAATAACGTAGGACATAAATTTGATAACAAGACTAAAATTGGAGTGCACCAAATAAGGTTGAATATCATTGTCGTGTTTCTCTATAATCTTCTCCCATGTCCAAGAGAGCCATTTTTCAATGATAAAATGAACGAGAAAGCGAGTAATTGAGTAAAAAAAGTGGTAAGATTAGAATGTTTGATCAATGAGAAAACTGAAGCGAGTAAGCGTAATATTTATAGTGAAGTTGATGAGTAAAAATAGTGGAGCGAATATGAGAAAATGTGAGAAATTGAATAAATATGGTTGAAGGTTCGCATGCATTCAGTCAAAATAAACTTTTGCATGTAATTAACACTATTGTTCATTCAATTGGCTTATTAAAGATTCTCCTGGACCTTCCAATCCAATTGGTATGTTGGTTCATAAAAGTCATTGGAGTGTTGGTACACTGCCCATCATCTTTTACATAGTTGATACAAAGGCGTGTACAACCAATTGACGCCTCTTTTGGTTTTTGATTATTTGTGCCAATTGATTTGGCTGGGGTCTAGGAAACGAATTTGACCATATACTTGTTTCACCCGCTCTATTTAATCATCCTTCAAACCGATCTTATACAAATATCAAACCAAAAACACCAATTTTATTACAGATATGTCTTTTAAACCAAATTATAATATTAACGCCCATAGAAAAAGAAAGACATATGTCTCTAATGTATAAGGGTTTGGTTTCTGAGATATTACCCAGTTTGAAATCAATAGAAAATAAAATTTCTTGCATTTGCAAGAGATAATATATACAAAGTTAATGTCTTCTCTAGTCTCACAAATTATATACCGAAATCTCGTTTTTTTAAACAATCACGTCAAATTTTACCAGTTAAAGGTTCGAGATGATGATGTTAAAAGTAGGTTTATTAATAGTGGGGATTAATGGTTCAAATATATTAAGTTGTATATTCAATCTCAACAGTATCAGATGTTTGATCAATCTCAAATTTTTGAACAGGATGAACTACCAGCTTCAATGACATATGTTGATGATGTTGACGACAAAGAAGAAGAAAGTGAAGCACAAGTCAATCATATGTTGAATTTGTTAGGGAAAAATAAGTACTCTGCACATAATGAACCTGTACATAACAATCAAGATCCATTACCTTTAAGAATGCATATTGTCCCTCTTAGGACATGACAAACTTTAATTTGAATAAAAATAAGACATCCTCAGATCTCTTGCACAACCCGTCTATGCGGTTGGAAGGTGGGTTAAAATTTGGAAACGAGTTTCACACAAAAGTCGATTGTGTGTGAGCTATAAAAAAGTTTCACATGAAAACTCAGTTGATTATACTATAGATAAAACTGATGTATGTGCTTCTTTGTACTAACGAGCTTTGCATGTTTCGCCTGTCAGCGTCTTACATGAATAAAAGTGATATATATTTGGGAGATAAGTTCAATGAATCCACCTCTTAAATGCACTACCACCCATCTTGTTAGGATCATTGTAAACTAAGCTCGTAATTAATATGCCAAAATATTTTGCCTCTTATACACAAGGACCCATCAATGAAGGTGTGTACAATAATCTCTATACCATTACATAACTCAATTAGACTTTCTTGTACATGAAATAATGGGTTGCAAGGACTAAGAAAATTGAACAGGTTCATGTAAGTTAGGAAAATTCGTACAACAAACTTCCACAATATTTAGCATCACTTTATAAATATATTCCCTATATAATTATAATTATGGGGACATTGCCAACATATACGCGGAATGAAATTTATGTTAATGGAACTAGAATATTCCATTGACTCTTTTAGGAATTTCAACCACACCTCAAATATTTTACATTCTACAAACCTATTATTAAAATTGATGGAACATGGTTGTACGAAAAATACAAGGGTACATTATCTATAGCAGTGACATAAGACCGAAACATTAATATATTTCCAACTTCTCTTACTTTGGTTAAAGGTGAGACTGATGATGGTAGGAGTTTCTTTCTCAAGAATCTCAGAACACACATTTCTTTGCAACCCAACCTCTATTTAATTTCAAACAAACATACATTTATTGAGAGTGAGTATAATAATCCAAATAATAGTTGGCAAAATCCTCCTTCTACTCATGTTTACTGCATAAGACACATTGCATAAAACTTCATGACAGGTATGCTTTAAACAAGCCATCATTCATAAACTTCCATGAGAAAATAAGATTGTCAAATGCCAAGGCATTTAGGTGGGAGGATATCGTTCTAATGGAGAAGTAGACAAGGGCATTTGACGAAAGTCGACGATGAAGCTACATGACAACAAATCTAGTGAAATCAAAAGTGGAAAGTGACATTTAATGAGAATCAACGATGATGCCATATGACAATAAACCTGGTGGAATCAATGAAATTTATCTTTAAAGGCACTAGAAACCATAACTATGTTGGTGAGAACAACCTATTATAGGTTGGAATCACAACTTGGTAACATGGGTTCAAAGTGGAGTTCAATGTTAGAATCAGTGCAATTGCTTAGTGAAAATTGCATGAAATTTATGAAGGAGAAATATATCAAATCTAACACACGCCTGATCACAAGATGTAAAAATCTTACTTTTAGTTTCTAAGATACAACAGACCATAATGAGTGGCAGGAATTTAGATATTATTGGGTCAAACTACATAAATGTTGATGCAACCGTAGAAAGTTCCTAACCTTTTGTCTGCCTTGCTCCCATGTCACTGCAACATATTCCAGTGATATCCATGACACATTCTTACATCTCTCCGACATTTACAAGGTCTTAAACTTATTCAATGTCGGCGACTATATATTCCTAGTGGTAGCTAGCAAGCAATATTGGCCTACATATTAAGGGAGTATAATTAGCCACAACGAACTATGAGAAGAAAGAAAAAAGGTCGCCCCACCAAAACATGTATTAGAACCGAAATGGACACACTTGAAAAAATGGAAAGAAAGTGTGGTATATGTCGTCTTACACAGTCACACACGGAGACACTGTCCCGGTGTTGGAACAAGTTATGGATAATAATTAATTAATGGGTCATGCTAACGAGTGCCCCCGGGACACTGGTTAAGGATTCCAAATATAGAAAATATCAGTTAAATAAACCAGTTACTTAAATTTCCAATGCATTGAATATAAGTATTTTAAAGAAAACATGTAACGCCCTGAAATTAATTAATTAGTTAATTAAATTATTGAAGGATTTAATTATTGGGTATAGACGAAGTTTGAGAATTTAACCGGAATGATTGGATTTATCGGAATTATTATAAGAGACATTTTGAATTAATACGTTATTTGAGTTGATAAACTGATAATCAGATAATTAGTCGGTTTAACCAGGAAAAAATATTATTGGTAAATAATAATTGTTTTATTAGAAATTAATATTAGAATAATATTAGTATTAGTAGAATTATTGATTAAATTAGTTGAGTTAAGTCGAATTTGTGAGTAAATCGTTAAATTAATGGTCGGATGAAAATTAGTCAGAAGAAGAATATTATTAGACTTTAATTATTATTTTAGAATTATTAAATTAAATGTAGAAGATTAATTAATTAGAATGATGAATTAGTATTTTAAGGGTATTAATTAATAAACCCAATTTATAATAGTGACCCACTACTACTAATAATATTATTATTATTTAGTAACTTACAGTAACCATATAAAAAGGAAAAAAAAGTGGTATAGAAAAAGAGGAAAGAGTCACGTAGCAGAGAGGAAAAGGAGAGAAAAGAGGAATAGGGTTCCTAGCAGTGTCCATTGGCTGTCCGAGATTGGTATTTTTCCGGTCGATTTTCCGAGCTCCATTCGGTCCAAAGGTAAGGAGTGAGGTTCGATTACTATAATCAATTGTATGATAATTTTTATGTGGAATTTAGGGTTATATAAATTTGCTGTCAATTCTTTATTTGTGATGAAATTGATGTGCTGTTGTTGAAATTGAGCACCCAATTTAATGTATGAAAATAGATACTGTAGTGACATTATGATTTATATTGAGAATAACAAGTCTATACTGTAGCATCACTGTGTGTAAATGTTAAATTGCCATCTTTCTATGTAATAGCCAAGTTTTAGATAATGTCATTGTTCCATACACTGTAGCGTCAATTTCAATCCACATATGAGTTCAATTTAGAAAAAACAAATGAACACTTACTGTACCGCATAGAATTGAAATTGTGAGTTAAGTGGACATGTTGTAGTAGCAGTATGAGAATCATAACTTCATGTTACTAATATATACTAGTTCTAAGTAACAATTAATACTGACTAATAATAATAATAATAAAATAATAGTTCTAATAATACTAGTAATTTATTATTATTAAATATAATAATAGTATAATATTTAGGAGTTAAGTATTTGAGTTAATTGAATAATTTAAGTTAATTTCAATTCTGATAGAGTTGTTAGAGTTGTCAATAAGGTTGTCAGAGTTGTCAATAGAGTTGTTAGAGTCACCAATAAAGTTGTCAGAGTTTGTTTTGAGTTATTATGCGTCATATTTTATTTGTTTTACGTAATTCTGACTTGTTTAGAATTGTCAGTATAGCAAGTTGGAACTGCCAAATAATGTTCAACTTGCGCTTGTTTAGCTAGAAAATGAAAATACTAAATATGACATATTAAATAAAAAGAATTAAAAATCTATCTTTTCAATTCTTCCTTTTTATTTTGTTCTATAACTTAGGAATTTATAAATAATTGACTTAGTGTGTTTGCCATGTAGCAGGATGAATATTTATAGTAGAACATAGTAGAAATTGCTAGCAGACTAGAACGTAGCAGCAACTAAAAACTCATAACAGATAGTGAAAACTAGTATAGTAGAGTAGTTTAATAATGCAGAAAAATGAACGGTGATAGTAGAATAAAATTGATAGCATTAGTTTAGTTAAGTAAAAATAATACTGGAAGAGAAACAGTCACAAATTTAGACAATAGCCAAAATTAAGCGGTATATTTAGTTGCTCGGAATCAGATAAAAATTTACAGGGCAGTTCGCGTATATGAGAAGTTAAATAAAGTCATGTTGTTTTGTTGAATTTCGCGTCGATTGTTGTAATTGCAGGTACTGTCGGAACAAGTTGTTTTGTTCCCGAATTGGACAATTTTTGGGTTGTAGGCTTAAATGGCCAAAGTTGAAAGTTGAAGTTGATTGTGTTAATTATAAGTTGCATTGTCGTTGATATTGTTAATTGTTATTGAAGTTGAAGTTTATTGTGTTGACTGAAAGTTGCATTGTTGTTGATGTTGTTAATTATTGTTGAAGTCGAAGTTGATCGTGTTGATTAAGTTGATGCAGTTAATGCATGATTAAGTTGCTGTTGTTTTAAGTTGTTGTTGATGCTGTGGTCGTTGTATCATACATAGCATTTGCATTATTAAGTTGGCTTGGATTGACGATCTTTATGTTGGAGCTATGCTCACCACGTTGGCCTGGATTGACACAAGTTGAAAGTTGAAGGCTTATGCCTTGTTGAATGCCTCGATAACCTGACATGATTTTAAGTTGGGAGTTTACTCCAAATGGATCCACATGCATTTGTATAGTCGAGTCTCATTCTAGTTGCATTTTGAAGTTGTTGTTGATTATTACGTTGTTTTGTGGTATGTCGTATTCTGTTGGTTGAAGTAGTAATTATTGTATGATTCTTTACCTAATATATGAATTATCATACTTTTGCTTATATTTTTCAATATCTCACCCTTTTCATTTGTTTCTTCGTTACCTTTTTACTGGTAACGTGCAGTTATCCCAATCGAAGATTTAGTTGCTGTTAGTTCGAGTTGGGTAGTCGCTCTGATACGTAACACTCGGGGATGAACGCTAGTTGTTTATTTGTTTTGGATTTGTTGTTGAATAACCATGTTGATTCATGAAAAGTAACTGTTGATTTTAAAATGGTTTTAAAGTTGAAAAGTTGTTATAACTTTCAAATTGAATAATGTAGTTCCACTGATTTATATTAATAAAGTTAAACTCATGTTGTTTAAGTTGATCCGAACTTATGTGTTATGTATCTGTAATAGCATGTTGTTGTTAAGTTGAATTGTAATACTCCAATTGGTTGTTGAAAAGAATTTTGTAACTCTGATTTTTCTTAATAATTACCGGGGTAGAATTGGGGTGTTACAAAACATACCTTTTATATCTTAAAAAAGTTAATTATTTTAATTTCTATTGCATTAAATATAGATATTTAATAAACTAAATATTCCTTTTTAAATTCTTAACTAGTGCCACGGGGGCACTCGTTAGCATTTCCCTTAATGATGTTGTTAAATTTTTGTAAACTTCAAATTTAATATAGATAATAACTTTTGGTTACAGCAAAACGAATATTAATCCAGCTAATACAACAAATAAAACTAGTAACATTGCAACATATCTAATAACATACAATAATCAAAATAATATTATATATTCTAGACATCATAACCCTAATATGATTGTCATTCTTAACTGGCAACCAACGACCTTGGATTTTGTCATTGTCACTCGCAATAGATATGTACGAAACAAGTTTGTCTATTATCCTAATTCTTTCACCATCTTTAATCTCTCAGAGTAATTAACCAAAGATTCAAGTTAGTCTCAAGTTGCTCAAAATTCTATTTAACCCCAAAATAGATCTTCACTAACGGCTTGGTTTTCGAATAAAAAACATGCCCATAAATAGTCATGTTAGAGATGATGAACAATTTTTTTTTTTAAAGAAATTGAGAGGAGGTGTGATAAAATGGTTCGGACGACTTCTCTATTTATACAAAATTTCATCATAAATACGTTTTAATTCAATTCACACGTGCTAATAAACTATAATATAAAATACCATATAATGATATTTTATTATATAAATTTAAATTTTTAAATAAATCAAGAAGAATATGTGTAAGATCAATTGACGCGCCCTTTGAATTTTTAAGAAGTCGTGTCAATTGGATTAACGCACCCTATAAATTTTAAAGAGGTCGTGTCAATTGAATTGACGCACCCTATAAATTTTAAAGAGGCAGTGTCAATTGAATTGACGCGTCCATATGAAATAGGGTGTGTGTGTCAATTGACTCTACTTGTCCTTTAAATGTGGATTAGTAACTCGCCAATTTATTCTATTTGTCCTCTACGACTTTGAATTTTTTGTTTTGTTTTAAACATAAGTATTTTGGAATATATGGTGAAAAGTTGGATATTAAAAAAAGGGTTAAATATGTTATTGGTCCCATAAATATTGTCATTTTCAAGATTAGCCCTTGTAAAATTTTCCTTCAAAGATTGATCCCTATAAACTTTTCCATCCACACTTTTAGTCCCCAACGTTAAAATTCACTAATGGAGGTTGAGTTGTCATTACAGGTGGAAAATATTTAGTTTTTATTTTTCTTTTTCTCATTTTAAGGGTTATGCGTGGCTTATAAGTGTTGCAATTCACCCAAACATTTGTTATCATATTTATCCCAACCCTAATTTCATTTCAGTCGTCTTCGTGAAGCCGTTGTGAGCTAGGTGAAGCACGAGAAACATTCCTCCAACCGTCTTCGTGAAGTAGTCGGCAACTAGAAGCATCATTGTCTTCTTCGTTTATTAATCGAATGTCTTATTCTTCTGTTAATAAATGAATTGGCAAGTTGTGTGGGTGCCAAGTACGGATGGTATCATATTAATGCAAGAACGGTCCAAACAAAGGAAGATTGTTTTGGAGATGTCCTTTGTGGAGGTCACCAAACACTTGTGATATTTTCATTTGGGAGGATGATTATAGAGCAAAATCTGTAAATGGAGATACAAGGCTGCAAAATCAGAGGTTGAAGGCATGACTTCTATGGGTTACATGAAAGAGTTGTACGGAGAATCAAGAAAGAAGAACAAGATTTTGAAGAGCAAGTTGAACGTGGACAAACGAAATGAAAATCTGAAACTGATGTGTTTTGTCATTTTTGTTTTTGTCAATGTTTTTTTTTCTTTAAGGAATTTAAGTGTCGAGTGTCAATTTAGTTTAGATAAGATTTATGTAAGATTGCTGAGATTAATGTAAGCCTGAATGTGATTGGTTAAGTAAATGCAAGATTGTAACAGTTTGGTTTATAATTTGAAAGATGTTATCATATATAACTATGTTGATTTGGTTTGTAAATTGAATCATGTTGATCATACATTAATACGTTGGTTGTATATTGGTTACTGTTTGGTTTGTAGTTGTACCCACTTTGAAACTGGTTTGTAATTTGACAAAGTTTGTACATAAGTAAACTTATTGGTTTGTAATTTGATAAAGTTTGTACTTAAGTAAACTTATTGGTTTGTAAAACAGTTTGGAGAAATAAAACCTGATAAATTAAGCAAGTACATTATGTGATGCATAATTGGTACATAACATAACAATTGTCTCAAAAAAGTTGGTACATAACATAACCATAACAATTGAGGTACATATATTACTCCATCCAAAATAACAGAAGTATAAAACCAAATAAAAGTAGGTTCATACACCCTATAAAAGTAGGTACATACACCAAATTAAACTAGTACATTAGGTTCATAATTTGAAATCATAATTCAATTACTGAAGCCCTTATGAATATCTTTCCATGACTTTTTTTCCCTTTTCCTTAGAGTTGGAAGCCTTTTTTTGCAGGACTAGCATCAACACTAATTGGGGCAATGTCCAGGATATCATCATCATCATCATCATTTAACAAAGCTGCCAATGTGTCAGGATCTATGCAACGGTACTTCCCCATTCTTTCATATGAACTCATAGAAGAGTGTTGTGTAGGATGAGCAGTGTGAGATGCTTGTTGTGTAGGCTGAGTAGCATGTGAAGACATATTATCAGCAATCTGAGATTTTTCTTGCGTAGGTGTTTGTTGTTTTTCCTTAGCCTTTTTGGTTGGACCACCCTTATCTTTTGGCCTGCCCTGTTAATGCATGGTACAAATAAGTAAATATAGACATAAATTAACTGTAATCAAATTGAGACATGAATAATACTTACTATTTTCTTTGCTACTGGGGCCTGACTAGCTTGAGTTGGTGCAACAACATTTCTTGCATTATTAGATCCAACAACATTTTTTGCATTATAAGCTCCAACAATATTTTCTGCATTTTTAGCTCCAACTTCTGTTGCATTTTCAGGTTCAACTACAGTCTCATTATTTGCTGCATTTTCTGGTCCAACAACTACAATTTGTTTATTCTTTTTGCATGTTATTGTGTCGTGTCCATATTCCATGCATGTCTTACACCTGTGTCTTGTGTTTGTTCGTTGCCATCTTATTTGTGAAGCCTCGTCAGGGTCTCTTCTTCGCAGTTTCTTCTGGGACCACAACCATCATTTTCGCACCTTGAATAAAGGGGACCGACCACTACTGTAAGATTCGAGGGTTGGAGAAGAACGCAGGGATCACCTAGGAGGAAATAAACTTCGTGTTTGGAGTTGTTTAATTTTGAGTTTGGGGTTGATTAAACAATTACAGTTAACACATACATGTATTTAATTGCCATGCAATCATGAGGGGAAAAAAAGAAGAAAAACTAATTATTTTTTACGTTAGTGAATTTTAACGTTAAAGACTAAAAGTGTAGATGGAAAAATTTATGATGATTAATCTTTGAAATTTTTTTTACAGGAACTAATCTTAAAAATACCTATATTTATAAGGACCAACAATATATTTAACCTTAAAAAATTAAGATGAGAAAATATTATTGAATAAAAATTTTCAAATTTTTTCACAATTAATCAATGACATCTTTTTAATTAAGTTAGCGTCTATCAATTAATTGAAACAACAATCTATATGTAGTTGAAACACTGATTGCAAATGTGCCTTAAAATTGATCCTTGAACACCGTGATAGTTAGTTTAATACATTAATCAGTTAGTTAGTTAGTTAATTTAATAGTTAAATTTTAAATATATTCTATAGTATTGATTTTTAAATATCGTTTAGGCTAAATAAATCCACCATTCTTTACATTGTATTAATAAGGTTTTAAATTTTTGTATAGGGTGTAAATTTGAATCTGGACATCTACTTGTTTGCCTAGATAAAATTAAAAAAAAACAGTACAATGAATTACTACTATTTCTCCCGAAAGAATGTCACTAACTTTCCCTTAGAAATAAAATTAAATGGAATTTTATTTCTATGACCAAAAGTAAATGGGTAATGGTGTATGTATCTGATATTTCATATGCCCCGTCCATAATAATTTATAAATAAATTTAATTTTTTTTTGCATGATAATTAATATATATAATTTATATATGGATTATATACACTAATTTTTAAATATATAAAAAATGTCAAATTTATTTATATTTTATTACGATTGAGTATATGCATATTGTGTCCCCAGACATAATATTCAAATAACACAAATTGAACTAAATATGCATAGGAGTACTACAAAGAGCAACAGAGCATTGCTTTAATTTTATTGTAGAATATAAAAAGCAGCATTGAAAAACAAAATGCCAAAATTTAATAAGCCTTTCAACCTTCAATATTATGGTTAAAAGGACAAAATCATACGTGATGACGAGTGTCGTTGAAAAGTAAAATCACTCACCTTTCATACACTATAGTAGGTATGAGATCAATTAGCATTTCCAAATTATAAATATTACATTTCTTATAATATGTGAAGAAATTGGAAGCTTAAGGGCATTTTGGTCTTCCTTCCTTTGTCTTCCAGCTGTTGTAACAAGGACAAACCTGCTTGTTTCCATATACACCCGGTGGAACACATAGACATGCAGCACAACATTTTTGGCAGAAAAACATGCATGGCTTCTTGTGTGAAGTTGCTGAACAACGATATGTACACCTTGGTTTACAATCTGTTTAAAATGTAACAATATTATTAAAGTGTGTTATTTCAATTCAACGTATCTGCACAAATATCAACTTAACTAACCTCTTGGGAGGAGTTTTGCTCGTCCATAAGCCTCAGCTACATTAGAGAATGTAACCAAAAGAAGCAAAGAGATGACAACTAAGATGGATGAGTTATAGCAACGCACTGCCATTGTTGTGAAAATGAAACTCTAAAGCAAAGTAAAGCGATATGAATAGAAAAGTTTTAGTTGTGTTTCACTTAGGAAATGATAGATAGATATTTATAGGATTGTAAGAGAGACAAAATGATTAAGAAAAAAAGTAGTTAAAACAAATAGTTTCCGATTTTTAAGGCGTTAAAAAGGGAACAGTAATAATTGCAAAACCGCAAATGAGGTTGCGTGAGATTGTTTGTAATTAGCGATAACAGCGGCGGGTTTGATGTTTAATTTGTTTTGGTTGCATTTTGTCAACTTAGTAACATGGTACTAGTAGTAACAAACCACAAGTTTGCATGTGATTGTGTTTCATTTTTCTGTTCAATTTGGTGAATGATGTAAGAAAGATTAATAGAAAAACATGACGGTGTTAGACAAAAAATATATGATACAACTACTAGTGTTAACTAGATCTTAAATTAGTCATGCTTCTTTTTGTTTCTTGTTGATTCCACGTAGATTTTGTTTGAAGGTTTTAAGTTATTGGTGTACTTTTAGTTTTTTTTTTATAATGTTGAAAATATGTTTTAAAATTTTGTTCACGAACAGAAAGAAAATATATTTTGGAGATTGTATATATTGAAAAAATCGAAAATTTTAGAAAGTCGAAAAATAAAAAATTGGACAAATCGTACGGTTGCATGGACGGGTGAATAGTGACCGTACGGACGAGTGAAAAGTGACTGTACGGACATGAATAGTAATTGTACGGGCGTGAATAGTGCTTTTGGGTTTTTTGGATTTTTTTGACCGTTTCTCCTTTTAGGTGTTTCGACCTCTTTCGGTTCGGTACATGAATCCACGTATGATTGAATTATGATTTTGGGATTTAGTTGTTGAGTATTTGCTATTATAAATATGCATCTCTTCTGTTATTTTAGAGTTTGCACCAAAAGGAAGAATAATGGTTTGAAGGCATGGTATAAGGTTTCAGAAAGGAAAAGGTTTTGGAAACCTTTGGGTTATCTAAGGTTATTGGGAATTGGAAAACACTTGTTTACATCTTAGGTTTGAGTTATTCATATATTAAAGGTTGAAGGGGTTGGGAAACACTTGAGTAGAAAATATGGTAATTCTTGGGCACCTTCAGGGTTGTTCTTGGGAACCTGAAGACGAATGCTATTTTCTTGTAACTCATATGTAATCTCTTGTAACAACTTTCTGAGTATAGCGAATTGGAGAGTGAAGCAACTCGATTTTCAAAAATCTTTTAATTCTCGAAAACTGGTGAAATCGCCACCTAATTTTATTCGTTCCAAAAAGAACGGGGAAATATAGATAAAACCCCAAAGATGCGGATAAGGCGGTCTGCGTGACCAAAAAGTGGGATCGAGTCGGTTATGTAAGGGAAGGTATTAGCACTTACATCCATCGTCTCGATGGGACCCATTTAATTCTACGCTTTTGTGTGTGTGTTTACTAAGTTATGGATGCTAAAAAAAAAATTTGTTTCTTATTATTTTGAGTTTGCACCGTTTACATATTCCTACATGCAATGGGAAAGTCAAAACTCGTAGTTCCTCTAAAAAGGCTTTAATTGGTTGCATTGATTTTATTTGAAAATCGTGCGTTTAGCGTTCAAATGTTTTGAGCTAGGACTTGTTTTGTTTGTTTGAAAAGCTTAAGTCCTCGCTCGTATTTGAAACGACTATTGCACACTCTTTGTCGGTAAAGAGTTTTATGATCGCGTATGAGCGAGAAAAGAGTTTTGCGTGAGTTGAGTTGTTTTTATGTGGGTGAAAAATACCGAACAATAGGACTAGCATCCTACGATTCAAATACTAGAAACAAGATGAGCTCAATGCTCAACGAGTCGTCTATCATCCCAAAAGTTTTCTTAAAAAAGGAGTGAAGTGAAGCAAAGTTCACGTTGTTAAGAGCCTTTAAACAATTGGACTAGCATCCAACGATTTAAAGATTAGAAGTTCATTTTGCACAAGTATTTAAACAATTAGTCTAGCAGCCAACGATTTAAATACTTGGGTTTTATTAATGAAAGAGTTTTGAAAATGCACTCGACATTGGATCGAGGTTTGTAAATTAATTATGAAAGTGTTTTGAAGTTTGATACGCGGGGGAATGCGAAATGGAGGAGAAACAATAGGACTAGCATCCTACGATTTGGTTTTATGTAAGTGTCGACTTATGGATGAAAAGTACCGAACAATAGGACTAGCATCCTACGATTCAAATACTAGAAACAAGATGGGCTCAATGCTCAACGAGTCGTCTATCATCCCAAAAGTTTTTTCTTATGAAAGAGTGAAGTGAAACAAGGTTCACGTTATTAAGAATCTTTAAGTAGTTAGTCTAGCATCCAACGACTTAAAGATTAGAAGTTCATTTTTTTGCAAGTGTTTAAACAATTAGTCTAGCATCCAACGGCTTAAACACTTGAGTTTTCTTATAAAAGAATTTTGAAAATGCACCCGACATTGGATCGAGGTTTGAAATTTATTTGCGAAGGTATTCTGATACGCGTGCTGAGATGGAATGGAAGCGGGTTATGGTTAATCAAGTATATGGACTCAATTAACCTCGTGAGGATAGGTGCTCCTATCCCCAACCATGAGACCCTGGTGCATGGTGATTGGTATATAGACCAATGTTTTTTCGGGTTATGATCGATTAAAGCAACAAGGGCTTTAACCAATCTCGTGAGGATGGCCATGCCCATCCCCAACCATGAGACCCTTTAAGAAATCGGCATATGAGCCAATCAGGATGAAATCGAATTGATTTTAATTTTGATTGTGTGCAAAGTGTACATTGGTGAATAAGTACTGAACGAGTAAATAAACAGACAAAAATACCATACAATACAATCGGAAATTTAAATAATTATTAGAGATGATTTTTTCTGTTTGATGAAAAATCGGCTAATAGTTTAATCGATAAGTCATCAAACAAAAACTATCAGATCAAATAATTATTTAGTACATCGCAACGAAATATTATTTGCGCAAAATAAATTAATTGAAAATAGAGTAAGTTCAGAAATAGCCTGGATTGCCGTGATTCTGGACGATGCGAGGAGAAATCCATCTGATCTTTGAATACTCCGCAAAAATCGCCGTGTTGCTGGCGATTCGGGTGCGTCGGATCTTCCTTCTTTGAAAATAATCCAATGGCTCATATGATAATATCACACCACATTTATATTCAATACTATCACATTTTTTGTTTAATACTACATTTTTATTCAAAAAGGAATTTATTTAAAAATGTAAATAAAACAAACAAACAGATTTTTTTATAAAAAAGCAAGGTGGTGACACTTGTCACCACCAGGTTTAATATGAAATTAAAAGAAAAAGAAATAAAAAAAAGAATTGTTTTGTATTTTTAAATTAAGAAAAGGGAAATTAAAACAAAACAATTTTCAAAGGGAAAACAATCAGTTTCCAATCAATCTCTCTCGCGTGTACCCAGAACTCGTTCTAGATTCTCATCGCTCTCCTCACAAAACTCTCGCCATTCTCACCTCACTCTCACCGGCCGCTCTCTCCTTCTCCGAAACTCATCGGCATGGCTCTTTGTCTCTCTCCCGTCGCCATCGTCTTCCTCGCCGCTGTTGCGTTTTGACCGCGATTCTGGGTTTCTCTTCGCCGTCGCCGATCGCTCTCATCTCTCTCTCGCCGTCGCGCTATCCATCTCACCGTCGCGATCTCTCTCTCATCTCGAACCGTATTGCATGTTGATTTCTATTTATTTTGATTTCGATTGTTTGATTTTCGATTTTCTGTTTGGTACAGGTTGGAACTGATTGTTGGGACCTTGAACCCTAACCTGAAGCGATTCCGGCGACGATGGGCAAACCGGAGCCTTGGAGACGCGTCAGTGAAGGCTTGATTCTAACCTTGTTCCGGGTGAGACAGTTCTTATTTTTCTCTTCTTCTTCTTTCTCTGAGTGTCAGAATATGATTTCTGAAAAAAGCAATTCTGAAGGCGTTGGTTTGGAAGATGATGAGTTTGTTTATTGCTATGTTGCTTTGTGTTCTGCTCTCTATGTTGTCTGTGCTTGCGTTTTTGATTGTTGGATGTTATCTGTTTGGTTGTTGTTGCTGGCTTTTTTCGGTTTTGAAGGGTTACTGCTAGAACAGATTTGCACTTTGGTCTTTGGTTTTTGTTTAGAGAACGGATGCTATGCTTTTTCGGTTTTGGTTTTGAGAAGCGTGTGAGTTTTTCGGAAAAAATGAACTCCTTCCTTCCTCTCTCGCCTCTATATCTCTTGAGCAGATAGTATATCATGTCTTAGCTTATCCTGTTGCTTGTGTTAGTAGCTTAACACCATGCTCGCTTATGTCTTTCGACTTCGATTTTTGTGGCTCACTTTCTTCTCACATTGTCCCGCTCGAATATTGACTTTTGTGGCTTGTAACATTGGGCTCAATCTGGCTTGTGATGATTACTACCTTTTTGCTCATCGCTATCTTGTCCCTTGTCTTAATCATTACAAATCGTTCATGCTTCTGGAATTTATATTGCTTTTTTCTTCTTACTTTCTCAATGTCCCGCTGCCTTATCATGAATCGGTTATATATGTTTGCTGCCGGAATTGAATCTTGCTTCGTATTGTTTGCTGCCCGGGCGAATTGCCGTGCAGCCCGTCGATAAACTCTTGATGTTTACCGTTGTATCTTTCGTATACTTTTGAATTAAAATGTCGCTGTTTATCGTCTGCTGCCCGTCGCGCTTTTCTGAATGCTTGCAGCCCGTTACGTTTGTTTGTGAACCGGGTTAGCCCGTGATTTGCAAACAAACATTCGCCGATGATTAATCTTCGAGATTCTGAGGCTTAAACGAAAAACCTGATTCCCGCCAAACGCCTAGTGATGAGTCCTCGATAAAAACATAATCCTTTTATAATTTCTCGCATTGTTTTATGTTTATGTTTTGTAACTTCTAACCCGATTTCTTTTTGTTTCATGTGGCAATGGATGGCAAGCTTGAAAAGAAAATGGCGACATGAAGAATATGGATAGAGCAAGAATAGGAGAGCTTGAAAAGAAGACGGCGATGATTTGAAGACACCGCTAGAACATAGTTTTTTAGGATTTAGGATTTCTTTTGTAGAACCTTGCAAACTAAGAACATGTTTGTAACAATTCTTTTTTTGTAATATTCATGACGCAAAACTTGAATGAATGATATTGAAAATTTAATCTGTGCCAATGTCGATAACAACTTCAGGACTTGTAAACTTGGGATAAGACATATGAATTTGTAACAACAAATCTTATGTAGTTTGGAAATGATATATGTAAACCATTTGAGTTTGAATGGATGTTGAAATTTTAATAGAATTTGAATCAGTACTTGCAAATGTCACAATCTGTACAACTCATAAGAATTGTCGTAACATTGTAGTAACTCGAAACAAAAATACTCAAGTTTTTCCTTTGTACCTCTTGAATCTTGTGAATTAAAAAAATGGCTTGAAGCTTGGACGGATTTGTACCAACTAGAATCTTTAGATACAACAAAACTCACATTCTCCTCGTATCTTGAAATTAATATAGGACTTTAAGCGTACCAAACACTTTGAATCCCGAACAAATTATTTGCTCTAAATCTCTTGAATCAATTGAACCATTGTTTGAAATACTCTTGGTTGAAAATGAAGCATGATGAGATATTTCAGACTTTGCTTGCATAAACATATAAGTTTTCAGACGAATCAAAAAACTTAATGTATCAGATAATCCGCCACGAACTCTAAACGTTCTCAAATTCAAACTTCAATTTCCAAATTTGACTCAAAACGCCAGATGAATTAAGCAAGAAAATTATGACCGCAAATCCAACCATTGTACTACCGCTCATCTCAAACATGGGAACTTCAGTCATATACCCGGCCACAAGGCGAGCCAACTTAGAACCAAGACATCAATAAATCCACCTTTTTGAACTCATACCCTTGCAAGAAAAATCCAAGAAGACCTATGATAAGGAGGGTAAATTTTGGGGTGCGACAGAGAGCTGCTCTCCCCCCAGAGTAGATCGTTTGATCGAACTGGGTAAACAAACCTCCGTCTTTTTTCCACCTTATTTTGTTATATTTTCTGTGTAAGAATTATTATTGCTGCATACCATTTATTTTGGTTGCTACTATTCTTTGCCGCACAAATTGATATTGAATTTTGTCGTAATTAACAACAAGATTCACAACATATAACATAATTATTAGTGTATTCATTTTTGTTTAAGGTATGTACGTCTATTGGTTGTTTGAGAATTTATCCGTTCAACCGCAAATTTTACTTGACACTTCACATATTTTTATAATAGTAAAAATATATTTTCTATTATCAATGGATTTGTCGTCCAGACCAAAGAGAAACAGAGGGCGCCATTTGTCCTAATAGTAACTATGGAGGATCCATCTCGCCCCAACACTCTTGCAAAATTGTCTTTCCAACCCTTGTAGTGATTGGAATAAGATTTGAACAAATCACTTCCAAGCAAGGCACCAAAGGTCATCTAGCCCCTGCAGAGAATCACTTTTATGTTGTATAAAGGGTATAATCTTATGGTAGGATGAACTCCTAGTAGGAGGCATATGATCCTGAATGTATGAATTAAACTCTAGCCATTGGGAGTGATTTGGGATAGGGAAATGTTGAGCACATTCCAAACCCCCATCTCGAACTAAGAGAATGGGAATAAAATCCATATTCACAAACAACAATGAGATAAAAGTAAAAATAGGGATTTAGAGAGTTGTTTGAAGTAGACATATTGGTCGTCTCTAATGTGGAACACTCATTCACGATGACTTATTCCTTGTCTCTTGAAGAGAAAAGGTTAACTTTCTGGCAAAAGGAGGATATTTTGTCCTTAGTAGTGTAATGGGACTCAATTTCCTTGACGTCCATGGGACTCAGTCGAAATTATATTTTGTACTTGTTTATTTTTAAGTCAATCGATCAATTAGATCATTACGCCAAATGATTGGCTCGTCAATTTTAGCCACAAAAAATAATAATTTTTCATGTGAACCTCTAGCCTATAAATAGAGCTCAATTCCCACATATTTTTACATCCAAAAGCCTGAACTTTCATTCTTCACTCTTCACTTTCTCTCTCTAAATTATTTTTTGGTTTACTTTCTCTCACAAAAGTTTTGTCGTAGCACTTTCAAGAAAGTCATTTTTTTTGCAACTGACGCAGTTGTAATTCTGGAAAGTAGATTTGTAAGTTCGCCAAGAAAGTCTTGTTCTTACATTGGCTGAATAGCCCATCCATTTATGGATTATTTATTTTGGGTATTTAACTTCTAAGTTACCTGGTTTGGTTTAAAGGTTCAACCCATTTAAAAGCTTTTATAGGTTTGAGATCAGCCTGGTGTTAAAATCTCACAGGTTCTAAGTTAGCATGGTATAAAACCAAGGTTCGATTCAAGCTTAGCTCGATGTTAAAATTTTTCTAAGGTTAGAGATCATCCTGGTATAAAATCTCTTAGGTTCTTGAGCTCAGTCCAATGTTAAAAGCTCTCACGCGTTCAAGACCAACCCGTGCAAAATCTTGGTTGAAGCTTGGAGACTAATCTCTCCAAGTTTCTTGTGGAAAAAAGACTAACCACTTCAATCCATCATTTGGAAGGAATACTCACCACTTCTTTCCTTGTTTGATGTTTGGTTAGAAGTTAGTCACAAACTTCATTTTCCTTATATAAGGTGGTTTGAGAGTTCAACCTATTAAAAGCTATTAAGTTTTATTGTATACTCTCAAGATCAAATGTTGGGGACGAGACTAAGTCATTTTTATTAAACCTGTACAATTTCCGGTACCTTTTAAAAACTTTTATAAAATATTTTTAAACTCTGAAATTAATTCTAATTTTTTTCAAAATCAAGTTTTTTTGAAACACTTCACCCCTCTTCTGTGTGAAATCATATGTCCAACACTATAAGGTTACCATTCTTGTTTAAATGTGTAATTGTCACCATGAAACAAAAAAAAAAGGAGAAGAAATAATATTATACATGAACTTGTAAAAGGGGGAGGGGTTAAGCTTGAGAAGTTATTGAAGAGTTATTAAAGAAGAAGGAGGGGACTTTTAAAAGCTTTAGTCAAAAAGTGTGTAAAAACTTTTCCCATCATACATGAAAGACTCTGCACGTTTTTGACACGTGCGAGAGATTAAATCCTATTTGTTCATTCATATCATTAAATAATTCATGTGCTTTTTTCTTAACTAACATTTGGGAATTTTCTTCAGCTAGCGTAGGACTTACATATTTGACACTTGGAGATACATGTTATATCTTTACAAAAAGGACTCACCTCATACGAGAGGTGTAACACCCTTTTAACCCCACATGAATTTTTCATATAACTAAATAAGTAATTCAAATAACATCACGCTAAAGTGTGTCACACTTCATAGAAAACATCATAATATCTGGCATGCTCTATAACATGGGTTACATCATATTAAAACATGCATCTGATTATAATTCATCACATCACTTAAAAACATCACAACATAATTCATCGTCATAATATAGTAATTAACATCTCAAAACTCATACTTTTGTCTCATCAATTATTAAATTAACTTAACAATCAAAACACCCACAAAACACACCAACATCAAAAGAACATAATATCCACATAGTATAGCGCTACAAGGATAAGACAAGCTCCATCAAGGCTCAGGGACTCAGATTTATTTTGATGGCAATATTACAAAATAAGGTGATTTGGTGCAATATACAACTCTCATGGAAGATATGGAACTTATTTCCTTTGAAGAAGAAATCTCAAAGAAAGTATAGAGACTATAAATGGAAGAGGAACTGAAGAGCATTAGAATAATATTTGGGATATGGTAAGCCTACCTCAAAATAAAAGGCCAATTATTTTCAAGTGGGTGTTCAAGACCAAACTTAAATCAGATAGATCCATAGCCAAACACAAGGCCATACTTGTGGCCAAGGGATTCATGCAGCAAAAAAGGTTTGGATTATGTTGAGGTGTTTACTCTAGTAGTAAGGAAAAACTAGAAACTATGGCAGCTAAATGTTAATCCAACTTTTTTTAAATGGGCCACTTGATGAAGAAGTATTTGTGCTACATGTTCCAGGTTTCATATGAAAATGTGAAGAGTAAATGGTGTTAATTTATGGCTTGAAACAAGCAATTAGAGCACGTGACAAAAGAATAGTCTCATTCCTCATCAATCTTGGCTTTCAAAAGTGTTAAGTAGAGCATGGTGTGTATGTCTAGACTGTGAATGAACATGAGTTGCTAATATTGTGTATGTATGTTGATGACCTAGTCATCAGTGGTAGTGGCGTAAATGCCATATAATTAATCAAAGGAAAACTGAAGAGTGAGTTTGAAATAACTTACTTGGGTACTTTATCTTACTTCTTGGAATTTGAATTTGTGTACACAGAGAGTGACATCTTTATGCATCAAAAAAGTACATATCAGGAGTCCTAAAGAAGTTAAAAATGATGGGGTGAAAGCTAGTTGAGACACCAATTGAGTTAAATGTGGAGCTGAAAAAGAGTGTGGATGGATGACATATTAATGGAACGATGTTCAGGCAGATAATTGACAGCTTAAGGTATATATGTCATAGCAAAATTGAGACAACTTTAAGTGTAGGTCTAGTCAACAGGTTTATGAGTGATCCTCGACATTCACATTTGATTGCATCCAAGAGAATTATGAGGTATATGAGGGAAACATTAAGTCATGATATTATGTTTCCCTACCACACTAGAGGAGACAATAGTTTACATCTTATAGCCTATTCTAACTATATTGGTGTGGTGATCTGGTTGACAGAAGAAAGACTATAGGACAACTGTTTTTGTTGTCATGTTCCTCTATATCTTGGAATTCCAAGAAGCAAAATATGGTGGTTCTATCCACATGTGAAGCTGAATATACTATAGCTTGTTCATCTGCTTGTCAAGTCTAGTGGTTACCAACACTACTCAAAGAACTGAAGTCGTTTAATGAAGTCAGTAATTGATTTGGCGAAAAACCATGTGTGCACACAACATAAGTAAATACATTGACACCAAATTACACTACGTTACAGACCAAGTAAATAAGGGATGGATCAAACTTCATCATTCTAGGATTGAATATTGCATATATATTGACAAAGTCATTGAAAAGTGAAAGATTTAAAGAGTTAAGGGAGGTTATGAATGTAGTGTCTTTGTAACAGTTTTGAATCTAGATAAGGTATTAGAAGTAATTCAAAACTATATAGTGTAATATGTGTAACTAGTTGTCCATTAGAGTTTTGCCAATTGTCATGTATTGTAAACTCACTTTAAAAAATACAATTATCATTTGTATGAAATACCGTTTGCTAATATGAAATAAGATTCCACCATTATAGTGTACGTATGTCTAACAACTTTGTCATACACTAAAAAAAAGTAGATTTGTCTAATATATCCATAACTACCTTAAAGTCTCATTATGGGTAAATTTGCTTTCTACCACTTAATCAATAAAACTCATTTTTGCTTTCTACCACTTGATCAATAAAACTCATTCATATCTTTTTTGTTTCAATGGTGAAATTTAATGATTCATTGATATACACAAACATGTGTGTAAATAAGATTTATCTCATTTGTGTATTATATAATTCTCTTGAAAAAGTCTACAGAAACAAACATAGTGTATTTGCATGACGTCAATATTTTAGCTGATATGAAGCTTGAATTAATGAAAGCTCATAAAAAAAAGGAATAGTGCATGTATGTAGTTGCAACAATTTTTATGTGGTGAAAACAAATGTTTCAACCACTGCTCTTTAATTGTAAAAAGACTAAGCTACTTCATTTTAGTTAATTAAAAATCTATATATGTTGATTGTTGATCCTGAATATATAATACGTTTTCTGTTACCTCAATAGTTTCATGGTATGGCATTAAGAATGATTGTGACACGTTGCATTTAAAGCTGGGTTGGAAAAGTATATGTTGTCAAGTTAAGTTTGGTCAAATCGTTCAACAAGAGGTGGACGTGCCGGAGTGGTTATCGGGCATGACTAGAAATCATGTGGGCTTTGCCCGCGCAGGTTCGAATCCTGCCGTCCACGCTTTATGAAAAATATTTTCTTAAAATTTGCAATTGAAGAAAACTGAAAATTTTGGAAAAAAATCATGGAAATCGCTAGAAGGAGGGGTTGAACCTCCGACCTTGTGGTTAACAGCCACACGCTCTAACCAACTGAGCTATTCCAGCTTTGTTGTTAAAAAGATTCTAATAATAGTATTCATATACGTTCTATACGTAATATGAAATGTAAATCACACAGACAACATTGCACACGCAGTACCTCCACAATCAGTGAAACCAGCTGCAATGTCATAGTTAATTCTACATAATAGTCTAGTTTAATAGCCCATGATGAATAATAATATAGAATTATGCTATCTTATACTAAAAATATGAAACAATACTTACATCATACAATATTATTGTATTTATATAATGATTAATGAACAATGTAGTTAAGACTTATGTTGGCAGTATTCATCAAACATCACAAGTTTTGTTAAACAAATACCAACATAGTGCTAAATAACTACAAGTATAGTGCAATACGGTGAAGCCTGAGTGAGAGAGAATTATGTGATAGAAGTTGAAGCTATTGATGGTGAGTTATTGCCAACAAGCTTCACTTGTGCTAAGATCTTGGAGATTACTAAGTTGAGGTTCGGGAGATGAATCCTATGCTTGAAATTGTTTCTGGTTTCCCAGATTTGGTTGATGAGAAAAATGACTGTAGCTTTCATCACCAAACCAACTTGATTAGACCTACCCTTAATGCAGTGTTGTATCCAATATTCCAAGGTTCTATTGGTCTCATTCAAGAATGGATCTTGAGGCAACTTGTGGGTTAATAAAGAGAATAACTCATTCTGGTTGGTAGGTAGGGACCATTGAACATTATGAATATAGTCCGAGAGAGATGAATTATCATTGATGCCTTGTGATAGAAGAAATGCCAAAGATGTATCCAAAATGAGAACCTGACCTGAAGTTATGGAATAATCAGTGAAAACGTTTTCGAGGGCATGCATGTTTCATATTTTTCCAATGCAAAAGACAAGGATGTCATCCGCATAAAGGATATGGGATGGAACAAAATTATTTCTAGAGGATTTTTTAAGATCAAGAACACCCTCAATGACTAATTTGGAGATGCTTCTACTGAGGGACATCTTCATCCAGGTAAAAAACAATGAGAGACAAGAGGTCTCCTTGACTGACCCCTCTAGTGCATTTGAAATAGCCATGTTGAGCTCCATTAAGGCTAATTGGAACGTTAGCTGATGAAATAATTTCTTGGATCAACCAACAGAATTTTGGTGAGAAACCAAATTAGTTGAGGACCTGCATAAGAAAATTCTAGCTTATTGAGTAAAAGGCTTTGGAACTTTCCACTTTGAGGGTAAGGTTGCCATAATAGTTCTTTTTGTCAAAAACTTTGATTGCCTCAGATATTAAACAAGTACATTCCTTGATGTTTCTTTTATGAATAAAACCTCTCTGATCCTTATAGGTGAAAATAGGCATGAAAGAGGCAAGGCCTAATGCAAATTTTGGAAAGGATTTCAAACTTGGAATTTGTTAGTGCAATTGGTCTGAACTTATTCATTGTGTGTATATTTGGTTTTTGGAATAAGGATGACTATGTTAGTTGGGAATAATCCAACCAGTTTTGTATTGGATGACGATGCACACTAGTAGTTCAAATGCATTGTATAACTTCGGGGAGTAAATTGGAGAAAATAGTTTAAAAATTAAATACTTCTGGAATGCATAACTTAGAATTTTCAAAGGTATAATCGACTACGCATAACAATGAAATCAATTACGAAAGTCTGTTCTGTTTTAGTTTTTCAATTATCAAAGTCGTATTTGATTACGACATTTAGCGTAATCGATTACGAATCAGTGTTTTGAATTTTTTGACTTATTTTTTAGTTGTTTTGTTTCCTAACATTTTTGTGTTGCCTTGTATAAATACCCTTAGATATAATGTGTTTTCGATAATTCCATTTGTGATAATATTCTCTCTCATATATATTATTAATTTTCTTCCATAAATTCGCCATAGAGTTTTGTGTATGTTCCACATTAGAGCTTATGCTTTTTATAATGCTAACCTCGTTTTATCTTAGATATTTAAAATCCACTTATTTCAAGATATACCTGTTCAACATTAATTTGTTCAAAATCATCTAAATCAATGATTGTACCATAATCAATTTGATTTGCATTAATATCATATTTGTCACCTTTCACTTATTTTTCTCCATGTGGTGACTTTGAGCACTCCATCCTTTTTAACTTTTCCTTTATCCATTTTTTTCGTGCTTTCTTCTATATTGTATGATTGCCCAATAAATAACATTACAAAAATGAAATAATTTTAGATGTTTTTCGTATTCAATCTCCACGTAGAATGCGAAAGAAATTCTTCCAGCCAAGATTTTATATCTTAGTTCCTTGAGAAGGTCAATATCCACCAGAACTCTTACATAGTGCTCAAAAGTTCAAAATGTGACCTGTTTGAAGTGGAGTCTACACATATTAGTCTGTCATGCTGCTAGTAATGGTGAATATGATGTTGGGCCTCTAATATTTTTGGGAGAGTCTGTGTATCCTCATCAAAACTTGAGCGGAGGTTTGATTGAGATTGTTTGGAATGAAGTCTCTTGTCCAAGAGAATAACTTCAACATTCCCATATTTAAGTTCCATGAGATCATTGTCCTAACCCCACGAACATCTTCTAAGCTTGAAAATAAGAACTTAAAGAATCATTTGCCATGGGAGGTGATACCTCATTTCCCAATGGACTGCCACAATGTTGTTAGTTTACTACATAAACTTAAAATTATAACAGGCGAAGAAACTTTGAACCACAAGATTCTTCCAACGAGATTGTGTTTGCAAGAATTCAAATCTAATAGGTATTCATCTCCAAGGATGGAGATTGACAATATATCTCATTTAACATGTGTGACGGAAAGTAAACTTGTTGGAATGTTTACCAAGAGCTTTCACGAATGACTTGTTTGTTTTGGTTGTGAAGGCGTTTTTGTAGTCAAGTTGATATACTTAATTTATGGGAACATGTCATGAATTTGAAAGGTATCAATGACAAGGATGATGAAAAAGAATGATCTAGGTCAACAAGATTGCAAGAATTTTAAAATCACCTCTGCGGTGTCTTATTGTTTACAAGCTCATTAAAAATAATGAATAACAAGAATAAAAGAGAAAATAAAAACCAAAATCATTGTCAAAACACCTTTTCCAAATCAAATACCATACATTGTCAAGTTTATTTTTTTCAAAAACAAAATCAATCAATTTTTTTTATTTTTAAAATTAAATTAAATTTCACATATTTCCATAGGACCACAACCATAACTATAGTAGATAGGAACATGTCTGTCTCACCCAAAAAACTGACGTGGATTTTCATTCCACCCTCTTCAGTTTCACTTCACTCCACATTTTTGGTCTCTATCCCATTATGCCCCCCGTTACTCTCTTTTGTGTTTTTCTTCCTTGTTGTCCTTCTAATGGTCCACACCTTCACCTTGTGGTTCTCAATTCCTTTCGACTTTTCTTCTCCTTTCTTTCAATCTCTTCACCCTCAAAATCATCACTCATATAAACATATTTTTACTCCACAACTTCAAAAAACTAAAAAACTACACTTCTGTTCCACAGGTCAGTTTTTATTTATCTTTCATTTCATCTTGTTAACACAATGTTTCAGCCTTTAATCTAAGTGATTATTTGGTTGAATTTAATTTCCTAATCATAGTTTTATATTTATTAACTTTAGTTTATTGTATCATGAATCTATACTCTATAGTTTAGTTTTCTACTTCAATTTTTTAGGTCTTTCTAGTCACACTTGTATTCATGATGTTCAGTATCTAGCTCTGGATCTTGAAAAGAAGGTTACACACAATTATATGTTTATATTTTTTTCAGAGTTGTTAAAATTTATGCATCTAATAATGAAAATTGTGATTGGTTAACTAAACCTAGGGTACTTCTTACCTATTTCTGTTGTTCAATGGAAATTGTGTTCAGAAAAGTACTCATAGATTGCGAAATTCACTATACTAATGTATATACCAATGTAGATTCTATGTCTTCATTCTCTTATTATTGTTTTACTTCTACAGAATAGAGATATTTCAAATGCCATGAAAGCAAGGTGTATCTCATTCTCTCTTTGATCTTCTGATGGCACTTACAACAAACAAGGTTTCCAGCGGTCCTATCTTGACTAATAGAACGACACTTTGTAAATCAAATGGAGAACATTATTTTCCCTCATCAGCCAGGATCAACAGAGTACAGTTTTCAAGAGTTAGACTGGAACATGGACATCAGAACAATGGATTTGTCCTGAATGAAAGATCAACCTTATTCAATGACCGGTTTTTTAATGGAAAACCAGTAGGTTTAATCTCCAAGATATCTCCTGTCTCGTGTAAATCAACAGGTGCAAATAATACCGAAGAGAAAGAATGTGTTACAACTTATGAGTAAGAAAAATTAAGATATCGATGATAATCCAGTTAGCATATAAGTTTCATCCATTTTGTTACAATTTTTGTGTTGTTTCCTATCCTTTTGACGATGGCATGTAGTTTTATCACAATAGAAAATTGGAAGATTCAAACTTACATATTAGAGACCCTTTCACATGTACAGAAGACATGCAGAAGATGGGAAAAATGACCGTGCTCATTCTGTTCGTGGCTTGGCTGAAGCTTATAGATTTGCCTGTAACGATGCTAGGTTTCTCTCGCGGTAATTCCAGCAACCCGATTCGGATTATATGCTAACAATACTGTTTCTGTTTGAAATCCGCCAAAAAAATAATATTATTTCTGTTTGAAATTTACTTCCACTATTTCTGTTTCTTCAGGGGCATAATGAGGATGGATGCGCGTGCACGCCAAGATGTTGCTTTTCTAGGGACAGAATTTCTCAAACTTGATGGTTAGCTCATTTACCTTGTTTAAATAATGTGTTATATTATATTACTTTAATTACTTCGCATTACTAATTTCATCCATTGAAATAACTATGTAAGTTTCGGTACTTCATAGAATGTAATATCAATAAACACCATTTTGTTCTATCTTTTGATCTAGTTTCTATTGCAAACTTATATGGTCAACTTACATTCTCCTTTATGCTGCATAGCTCGGGCGAGAAAGGACACTGAGAAAATCGACCGTGGTGTGAAGGAAAAAGCTAAGCGCCTTAATCGTATTGCTACTGTATGTATCGTCTATAATCTTTAATTTTACTGGTTTAATTTGAAAGAGTACTTATCAATGGTATAATGTTTCTATCTTTGTTTATATTTTATATGCTCTGCAGATCTTGAAGGATATAGCTCAGTCCAGATTGAAAAGTGCTGCCGATGAGCACTGGAGTGATGGGGCCTTAGAGGTAAATCTGTTGATCTCTAATCTATCAGTTTTGATTTGCAATTGATACTCTTGGTTGGTGTGATGTGTAATCAGGGCCCGGTGTGGCCAACACGACACCCAAACATGTGACTATATTCAATTAATTTGTTATCTAAATTTATTACCCGTGTTGCAGTGTGACTGAATGTGCTTCATAGTTTATAATTCATATGAATGGTCGGAAAATACAAGATTCCTTTTGATATAATCTTTAAACTTTCAGGCTGATTTACGCCTAGCCGACTTCCGTGCTAAGCAACGTGCCATGGAAGATGCCCTTATGTCCTTGGAGGTGATATTTGATGCTCTTCATGTGTTTACTTTGGAAATTTATATTTCATAAAAACCAAAGTTTTTAGCTCCAAATAAATAGTTTTGTTCTATTACATAAATATTGCAGTTGATCAAAAACATCCATGACATGATGGTTAGCAAGACGTATGACTTGTAAGTCAAGTAACTTTGAATGCCTTCTTATACTTACAGTACATGCATACATATAATAAATTCTATGATGTTTCATATGAATGCCTCCCGGAAACCATAAACTTGATTATTAGAAAGGTACGGAAGCCGCTCCCCAGTCGGAGACGTAGACACAATTGGCCACACTCCGCGATAAAATGCCTGTGTTACTTGTTTGTGTTTTTCGTATCTGTTTTCTCTTGAACCTAGGTTGCTCTGCTAACTACGTTTTGGTGCAGCCCTATATTCAGGGATAAGGGCTCTCTTTCAGAAAATAATGTCGGAGGTCGAATCATGCTTGAAAAGAACGGAAAAACGACAAATTCCTTTCTCGGGGATGTGACAGCAGAACGGATTAATGCTCTTCAGGTCTTGATTCTTCTTCATTTTCTTTTCGCGTTCAGTTTTTATACGAAACATTCCCCTAATTCAGTATGAATCCGGAAACATATCAACCATCATATAGGAAGCTTACTGGAGTATGGCGTCAGCACTTTCTGAAGCAGATGGAATTGATTACACTGATCCTGAAGAGGTTAGATTCACTAAAAAGTTTTATTCCTTTACAATAAATATTCGTATTCACTATTTAAGTATTGATATTGAATACGCGTTTCAATTTGGAGCAGCTTGAGCTGTTGATCACAACTCTTATAGACCTTGATGCAATGGATGGCAAACAAAGTGTATCTCTGTTGGCAGAGTGTTCTAGCTCCCCTGATGTCGGTACTAGGTAAGCTTCAATTGACGTTATGATCTTTGAGCAATCGTGAATGTAAAGACCGTTCTTTATATTCATCTTTCGCTCATGTGTGCATGTAAACTTCTAGACGAGCTTTAGCCAAGGCGCTGGCATCCGCACCATCTATGTGGACTCTTGGAAATGCAGGGATGGGAGCATTACAGGTGGGCGATTTGTCATTTTTTTCGTAAAAATAAATATCGGGATGGGAGCTATATAGTTTCATATTTTCCGTTCCGATAATTTGATGCATTTGATTCGTGTTGCAGAGGCTGGCGGAGGATAGTAACCCAGCCATTGCAGCTGCAGCAACAAAAGCTATTTATGAACTGAAAAAGCAATGGGAAATAGAAGAAGGGGATAGCTGGAGGTTTATGATGGATGAAAGCAGCAAAGAAGAAAAATGAAAGCTGAGAATCTAATAATTAAGATACCAATTAAAAACTGTATAGCATGAATGCCTCCCTAGGATTCTAACTAGTGTAGTTTTAGTCCAGATTTGGATTCCATGCAGTGGAAAAAACACATTTTCCATAGTAAACAATCTCGGACGTTGATATGAGATTGAATGGTTTAGATTACACAATAACAAAATCAATTTAGACGATCACGACTATTAATTTAAGATCGGACAATTGAGATTGAAAACTGCATTATGCAGTTACTGCACCAAATCCAAATCCAAATCCGGATTAAACCATATGATTGCCATGGAAAATGTGCTTGTATAAGATGCCAATATGCTAGTAACCTGCATTATAATTTGCCGAGTTTTCTTCATAAAAGAGACGAGATGCATATTTGTAACTTATATACTTATTTTATGAAGAACATTCCTACAAATGGTTTTTTTAGACTTTTTCTTTGCCATGTTTGCCATAAATATGCATTAAATCTTTTACCATTGATCCCACATGCTAAGAAAATACTATTACAAGCTGACTGCTAGTACTGCTCCCAGCCCACAATTTTGGATGGCAAGGTAAAACTATATAAAGCCCCTAATATTCTACCTGACACTCTTACGTAATATCAACAATGCTCCTCTCATACTGTTAGATTAAAACCAAAATTCGATAGTTATAACTAAATATCCAGTAAAAACACGCTTGAAAAATGAGAAGTTGAGTTTTGTATATGATTTTTATTGCAATTTATAAAAGAGCATAATATTTCTACATTAAAGTTCTTTTACACAACCGACCAATAAAAAATAAACCATCTGCCATGTCATTAAAGTTTTTTTTTTTTAAAAATAAAAGAGATATAATTAAATACATGATTGTGATTGGTTGACAATATAAAATTATGGCAAAATACTATTTTTCGTCCTTTATCTTTCGCTCAGGGTCCAGGTTGGTTCCTTAATTTTTAAAAAGTGCAAGTGAATTCGTTATCTATTAAAATGGTGTCACGTAAGTCCCTGCCGTCTATTTTATGGAAACAGGCGTTTAGAACGGTTTGCTGGCATATGACATGGATTATAAGCTTCAACAATTTCGTTTAAAGGTCTGAGCTTGCTCTTCTTCTTCTTTTCAAATAAAAAATTGATTTGGGGGCTAAGGTTATATTTTCCTTCGTATCCAGAAATTGGAAGTCATGCAATCCTCGAGGTGCTCTTCCTCTATGTTACAAAAAAGCCATGAAAGTCTGAATTCCCAGCCATGTACGATGTCGAATCTGCCATGGAAACCGATTTGTTATTGTGGAGATAAAGCTATTCTACATAGGGCAACGACGACTAAGAGCTTTGGAAAACAATTTTGGGGATGTCATAATTTTAAGGTATGTCTTTTGTTCAGTGATTCATGGTTTTTAGGTATAAGAAACTGAACATCCTTGAAATGTAGGGACCGATTCATCCTGAGTGTGAGTTTTTCGAATGGTTTTTGGAGGAAGCTGAAGATAACAATATGATGGTCAGGGTCGAAAAGCTTGCAAAGAATGTTGAAGACTTACAAATGGATGTTATCAAAGTTAGGTTGTCAATTGCAGAAATAAGGAAAAATATTGATCAATTTTAGTTGCAGATGAACAAAATGATGAATTTGAAAAAATATTGTAGCTTGATGATTGTGATAATTTTGCTGGTTATGTGTTTTGTTAAGTATTAGAGTTGTAGGTGTTGAATTATGTGTATCAATTTGAGTTTTGTTAAGTATTAGGGTTGTAGGTGTTGAATTATGTGTATCAATTTGATGTACCAGTGATGCATTGTAAATTTGAATAATATGAATGCATTATTTTATTTAGTTATAATGCATCTTTATACCTTTTAACTTTGAACAACTTGGATACAACATAATAATGCATCCTTATGTCTTTTAATTTTGAACAACTTGGATACAACATAACAACAGAGACAATATAGACAGTTTAGACAACATAGAATTGACATTGATAGACATGTTCAAAACGTTGTACATTAACCCAAAAGTGGATCCAAAAGTAAACATTCTAGACATTTGACATAAACCCAAAAGTGGTTCCAAAACTAAACATCTTGAACATTGTACATTAATCCAAAAGAACTAAATGCCCAATACATAAGTGGTTCAAGCAATCAAACATAATACATATAAAAAATAGTCTAATGATTCTTCTTGGATGTGGCTCTTTTTGTTGGGGTTGTCCTTCTAGTTGTTGGTCCAGTTTTTGATGCACTTAATCTTGTGGTTGGTCCAGGTGGTACCCAAGGAGCTGGTGCCCTTCTCACACCCAACTTCTTTGACTTTTGAGCAGCAGTTTTTCTAGTTTTGGATGTCTGACTTCCTTGAGTATTTGGTGCAGTGTACTGTGAGGTTTGAGCAGTATTTGTTGCTTTATGTTGTGATGCTTCAGGAACAATTGGTGCAATTTACGGTGAGGCTGGAGCAGTCATTGGTGCAATTGGAGTTGGTGCAGCTTGTGCAGGTCCTGTCACCTTACATGTGGCTTTGTCGTGTCCTGACTTCTTGCATCTACTGCACTTCACGAGTAGCCCTGTTCTCCTAATCTTTCTATATATGCAATCAATCTCTCCTTGTTCAAGATTTCTCTTTTTATTTGGCCTACCTGACATTCTTCTGTACTTTGGAGGATGCACATCTGGATATGGTGTCCTTGTCCATAAGTTTGAACCATTAACAGGATAAATGACTGGTTTGTATACTACTTTATACCTGCTTTTCCTAAAGTACTCAGGAATGTAATCTTCAAATTTAAAGTTCCTACTCTTCAAATCAGTTAGTTCCCACTTTCTACATGAGCATATCATGTCACTTAAGTTCACAGTGAACATCTCAACTGGATCATGCATATTCTTAACTTCAAAAATATGTTCATCAGACATCCTACATAATACAACAAGCATTTTCATATTACATGTTATAACAAGCAGTCTCAATTTATAAAGTATAATTGTTGTCTACCTAACAATCCATGTGTTGGTTTGGATACTTATTTTCTCCACCTGTTTTCTTATGTTTGGCAGCACTGCATCATCAGGTAATTTCTGAGACCTCATTCTATTAGTAACCCACCTCTCCATAAAATAAGTCCTGATCTCTTCCAGCATTATTACTAAAGGCTTGGACCTTGCCTCAAGGATCACATTATTGAAGGCTTTAAACATGTTGTTAAGTACAGTGTCACATTTGTTATTTACCTAATCCAACAACCAATTTCAGTCAGCCAATTTACATAATAAATTTAGATAAATAGACCAGATCTCTTCCAATATTTGTTATTACCTTAAAGTGTGATTTACTCCAGAATCTGGGAGATGTCTTCATCATGTGTATAAATGCATCATTATTCATAAGCCTCATACTCCTTATTTATCTTTCCTAGGCTTGCACATATGTTGACTTTGCCGCCTTAGTCTTATTAACACCCACATTCCACTTTCTTTGAGCCTTTGCCTTGATATCCTTTATCTTCATCTTTGGATTATTTTTCAATGAGTTTTGAAGTCTTTTGCTCAGCCATTTGGTGGTCATCATTTTCACATTGTAGTCTCTACCACATTCATGTTTGTCAATTATCTTTCTTAGTTGCCATGTTTCTTCATTACGAAATTTAGTACAATAAGCTTTCCATTTACATCCCTCCTTGAATCTAACCCTCACCCTCACTTTGTCATTCTAGATAAACTTCAGATTTCTTCCACTTTGGACAACATAGGAGGTAATGGCTTCCTTAAACTCAATGTTAGACCTAAAGTATGTTCCCACTTCCCAATTGAAATTTTCCATGTCCTTTTTCAAATTGAACAATGGGTAACGCTTCCTTGTAATAACCCCATTGCTATCATCACTATCACATCCACTTTGTAGTTCTTCACTATCATTATCTTGTTCCTCTTCCAAACCATCATTATCCATTTGCTTTCTACTTTGTTCCTCCTCATTTTGTGGTTCGTAGGCAATGAGATTATCCAAATCTTCTTCCTCTAAGTCATCAAAACCATCAGATTAATCATCAAATGCAACTTCCATAACACTGTCATAGTTCTCATCCTCATTATCATCTTCATTATCAGTCATAGACTCATCATGCACCCCTTCCTCCTCAGCTTCCTTATCTTTCTCAACACTCACATTACCTTCCTCCTCAGCTTCTTTATCTTTCTCAACACTAGGGGTGGAAGTAGGGCAGGCTACCGACAGAAGCCTATGACCTGGCCTATTTATGGCCTGGTTGGGCCTGACCTATTTAATAAAAAGATTAGATTAAGGCTTTTTAAAAAGCCTATTTAATTAAATAGACTAGATTTGAACTTTTAGAAAAGCCTACTAGCTCTGATAGGTCGACCTCTTTAATATTACATACATGATACATGTAACACCCCCTTCTATTTACCCGCGTTTTATAAATAATAATTAGAGTATTTTAATCATAAGCTAGAAGGCGTCACAACTTAAATAATTTAAATCAAATCAATACAGCTGTCATGCTTTCACTGAAGAAGACTTATTAAATGAATAAAGCAGAAGTTATGTTTAACAGCGGAAATGTAACATAACCAAAATTCCAAATACATTCTTCACAGTATTCCAGGATATTTTAATCAAGACACAATTCCAAATTATTAAGAAATATCCATTCAAAGGATTCAAACAACTGTTTCCCCAATGTTACATCTACCAGAGCACGACACTGACACGCGGACTAATTAACTGACTCAATGCTAGATCTATCCTCACCAACTCCAATGCAGATAATCACTTCGGATCTGAAATTGTAAAGTAAGGGTGAGATTTCAATTCAATATAACATGCGTTATACGTTTTTAAATACAATAGAATAATCGGATACATTAATCCATAACCAAGTACAAATCATAATCAATTCACAAGGCAGTTCACACGATGAACATGTATATAATCAAACAATGGATATTGCAACACTGGAAACCATCCTAGCATGTTACAATCCCATATGCAATGCAGACTCTATGCATGTGGTACCAAAACGTGAACCGAGTTCACACACCTCTCCGTTTACATGTGGATAGACAGTGTAAATTCATGATTCGCCCATAGCTATTGGGTCAAGAATCCAGCCTCACTACCTCAACCTCCGGGTAAGTCTATTGGCTCAACCAGTTCACTTCCGCACAATGGGAATGAACCAAATCAACAAATGTTTATGCATGCATCATAAAAGCATGCCATCATCATTTCACATATCATGATATCAATACGAATCACATCATGTCAAATCACCAGTGTATCTCATTCAATCAAATGAATATCAAATATATAACACTGTAAGCACCAATACCTCATCAGGTAACTCATAGCATTCATAATAGTTCCCTATTATCCTTAACTACTCATTCTTTTCAAAAATCGGGAGCGCGACTATTTTTAAAAATAATTTAGCAAAATAATGTTTTTATCTTTTCAAAAGGTAGTATTTTAAATTTAAGAAATAACGCCGAAAACGGCACTCAAATCGGAGTTACGGTTTAGAAAATATGAATCTTTAAAGTTTTGGAAATTTTAGAAAAATGTACATGGAACCCGGTTCCTACCTATACAGGAACCAGTTCCTGAAAGTTTCAAAAATGCGCTCCCTAGTTTTTGTATGGGAACGCGGTTCCTACCCATACAAGAACCGGTTCCTGAGCCTAATTTTCCCAGTTTTTGCAAATTATCACTGGGAACTCGGTTCCTCCCCACAGGGAACCGGTTCCCACGACCTATGACAGCGTTTTCTGCAACTTTTGACAGCATTTTGCATCCATTATCATTTCCCAACTTTCAAATACGATTTGGTACATTAGGAAAACCATTTCATCATCATTTCACACCATTATAACATCAAACAACATGGTTTATTCATCCCTATCAATTATTTGACATACTAATGATCCCAATTCCAACACCGACACAAAATAGGGTTTATTCCTAAAACCTACGATCATAAAAACTCAAACTCTCTAACATACCCAATTATCCCTTCGATTTCCAAAACCCATAAAACATATTAACCGAACGAAACCACCTCTTACCTCGCGATGATTCTTCGATTTCTCTCGGCGTCGGCTTTTCCTCTCTTTTCCTCTTCTCTCCAATTCTACGTGAAAGCAGTTTTCTCCAAAAATACCTATTTTTCCTTTCTTTTTCCTTTTTATATTCCTCTTATTGTTCCTTTATTTATTCCAATAAAATAAAATAATAATAATTAGTAAAGTGGAGTAATTTACTCCTCATACCCACTAATTACTCTGCACACCTCCAATTCTTTCTTTATTAAATGACCCAATTAATCCAAATAAAATTGATACCTAAGACTTTAATTAATTAAATAATTAAACTCTCGCTTATTTAATATTTGAATTAAATCGGGGTGTCACAACTCTCCCCCACTAACAGAGTTTTCGTCCTCGAAAACATACCTTAGACGAAAAATTCGAGATAAGAGTCCTTCATCTGACTCTCCAGCTCCCAAGTTACATTTCCCTCAGCTGGTCCTCCCCAAGCTACTCGTACCAATGCTATCTCTTTACCTCGCAATTGCTTCATTTTTCGATCCTCAATCCTTGCAGGTACTGCTTCAACATTCAAATTATCCCGCACCTGAACATCATCTACTTGAATTTCATGTGACAGATCCGCAATGTACCTCCTCAACTGAGATACATGGAAGACATCATGCAAATTCGCTAGTGACGGCGGTAAAGCGATCTGATAAGCAACTTTCCCAACTCTCTTGGTAATCTGAAACGGACCAATAAAGCGCGGAGTCAACTTCTTTGACTTCAAGGCTCGACCAATACCCGTCATTGGAGTAACTCTCATGAACACATGGTCTCCTTCATTAAACTCAAGATATTTCCTCCTCTTATCATGATAACTTTTCTGACGACTCTGAGAAGCCTTCATCTTCTCCTGAATCATCTTGATCTTTTCTGAAGTTTGTTGAACAATCTCTGGTCCAATCACAACACTTTCTCCAAATTCATACCAACACAACGGTGTCCGACATCTCCTACCATACAATGCCTCAAACGGAGCCATACCGATGCTCGAATGAAAACTATTGTTGTAGGTAAACTCTATCAACGGTAAATAGCTATCCCAAGCTCCACCTTTCTCTAACACACAAGCTCTCAACAAATCCTCTAACGACTGAATCGTCCTCTCTGTCTGACCATCTGTCTGCAGATAATATGCAAAACTCAATCGTAGCTTAGTACCCAGAGCTTCCTGCAATCCTGTCCAGAACTTAGAAGTAAACCTCGGATCTCTATCCGACACAATGCTAGACGGAATACCATGCAAACTTACAATCTTCTCAACATACAATTCTGCCAACTTCTCCATCGGATAATCCATTCTTATCGGAATAAAGTGAGCAGACTTTGTCAATCGGTCGACAATCACCCAAATAGAATCACAGTTCTTCGTCGTCCTCGGCAAACCAGACACGAAATCCATAGAAATTCCATCCCATTTCCATTCCGGAACAAACAACGGCTCCATCAATCCCGACGACTTCTGATGTTCAATCTTTGATTTCTGACAAACCAAACATGCGTACACAAACTCGGCAATTTCCTTTTTCATTCCAGGCCACCAAAATAATTTCTTCAAATCATGATACATCTTAGTAGCACCAGGATGAATACTCAATCCACTACGATGTCCTTCTTCCAAGATACTCTTTCTGATCTCAGCAACATCCGGAACACACACTCTATCACCAAATCTCATAACGCCATTCTCATCAACTCGGAACTCACCTCCTTGACCTTGGTTAATCAATTTCAGCTTATCCACCAAACCAACATCAGATTTCTGTCCATTTCGAATCTCTTCCAAAATACCACTAGTCAGCTTCAACATGCCCAATTTTACACTGTTCGGAGTAGTTTCACATACCAGACTTAAATCTCTGAATTGTTCCACCAATTCCAATTCACGAACCATTAGCATTGACATATGCAAAGACTTCCTGCTTAACGCATCTGCCACAACGTTTGCCTTACCAGGATGGTAAATCAAACCAAAATCATAATCCTTGAGAAATTCTAACCATCTTCTCTGCCTCATATTCAACTCCTTCTGATCAAAGAGATACTTCAGGCTCTTGTGATCACTGAACACTTCGAACCGTGAACCATATAGATAATGCCTCCATAATTTCAACACAAACACAACAGCCGCCAACTCTAAGTCATGAGTCGGGTAATTCCTTTCATGAGTCTTCAATTGTCTTGAAGCATAAGCCACAACCTGCCTATCTTGCATCAAAACACCTCCTAAACCCATCAAAGACGCATCACAATACACTACGAAGGATTCTTCCGGATTCGGAAAAATTAAAATCGGAGCACTAGTCAACCTCCTCTTCAGTTCTTGGAATCCTTTCTCACAATCTATATCCCAAACAAATACTTGACCTTTTCTCGTCAACTTAGTCAATGGTAAAGCTAACTTCGAAAATCCCTCAATGAATTTCCTTGTAGTAACCTGCCAGACCAAGAAAACTACGAATCTCTGAAGCATTCTTCGGCGCTTCCCACTGAGATACCGCTTCTACTTTTGTAGGATCAACAGCAATACCATTCTTGGAAATCACATGACCAAGAAAACTCACTTTCGCTTAACCAAAACTCACATTTAGACAACTTAGCATAAAGTTTCTTTTCTTTCAACAATTCCAATACAATCCTCAGATGCTTTGCATGCTCTTCGTCATTCTTTGAATAAATCAGGATGTCGTCAATAAACACCACCACAAACTTGTCAAGATACGGATGAAATATCCTGTTCATATACTCCATAAACACACCAGGTGCGTTAGTAACTCCAAATGGCATAACAGAATATTCATAATGCCCATACCTCGTTCTAAACGCAGTCTTCTGAATATCTCCCGCTTTAACACGAATCTGATGATATCCAGACCTCAGATCAATTTTGCTAAACACACAAGCTCCAACCAACTGATCCATCAAGTCATCAATCCTCGGCAGTGGATACCGATTCTTGATTGTCACTTTATTCAATTGCCTATAGTCGACACACAACCTCATTGTACCTTCCTTCTTCTTAACCAACAACACCGGCGCACCCCACGGTGAAACACTAGGCCGAATAAATTTCTTTTCCAACAATTCTTCTAATTGTTTCTTCAACTCTGACAACTCAGATGCCGACATGCGATAAGGCGCCATCGACACCGGACTAGTTCCAGGAATCAAATCGATAACAAACTCCACTTCTCTCTCAGGTGGTAGTTCACTAACATCTTAAAACCTCTGAAATTCATTAACCATGTAATTCTCCACTCTTAGCCTTTCCTTTCACTTCCGTCAAGAATATAACATAAACACCACAAGACCATCTCTAAATTAAATTCGCTTATCGACATAGTCTCATCTTCCACTTTAACTTCGGAAATAAGACGTCTTCTCAAAACAATTGATATGAACCTGGTTGAAGACCAACCAGTTCATTCCAAGGATAATATCGAGTTGTTCTAAAGGTAGGCACACTAAATCCATACCGAAACCTCTATCAAAAATAACAATAGGACAATTCCTACAAACATACGAAGTAGTCACTGAACCCGATGCAGGAGTGTCAATAGCCATACTTCCATCCAAATTAGAAATTTCCAAATTTAATCTCTTAGCACAATCCAAAGAAATAAAAGAATGTGTCGCTCCAGTATCAATAATTGCTATTAAAGGTATGCCATTAATAAAACATGTACCTTTAATCAACCGATCATCAGACTTAACATTTGATCCTGACACAGGGAACACCTTCCCACCAGCTTACTCTTTCTTTGGTTTAGTACACTGCGGACGAGTGTGTCCTTCTTCACCACAGTTGTAACATGTTATCCTTCTGGATCTACACTCAGCAGCTAAATGCCCAAATCTTCCGCAATTGTTGCACTTCCTCGCATCATTCTTGCATTCAGGAGCTCGGTGACCCAATTCACCACACCTGTAACACTTTACGGAAGAACTAGAAGAACCAGAGTCTCCCCCACTAGGCTTCTTCCAACCTCCAGATTTCTGATTATTCCTATCATATGGCTTACCATGATCCATATGTCTCTTACCCTTACGATCAGCATAAATCTGAGCATTTGACTTAGTACTAGCAAGATCTTCTTCCAGAATCCTACTACAATCAACCAAATCAGGAAACCTTCTAATGCGCTGATACCTGATACCCTGCTTGATCTCATCACGCAAACCATTCTCAAACTTGATAATTTGGAAAATTCTCCATCTGCATCGTTAGGATAATTAGCATAATACTTTGCTAACTCAGTAAACTTGGTCGCATACTCACTCACAGACTTGTTGCCTTGCTTGAGCTCCAGAAACTCAATCTCTTTCTTCCGAATGTCTTCGTGAGTACCTTCTCGAAAAGCTCTCTAACACAACCCAAGTCAATGCAATTCCATCTTCTTCCATTCGGTCTGGTAGCAATCCACCACCATCGCCTTCCTCCAACATGTGAGTACCATATCTCACCTTCATCCTTCAAGACAATCAATCACAAGATCCTCTCGATCTCCTTCAACCACTTCTAAGCACCCTGGATCATGTGCACCCTTGAACAATGGAGGATTATTCCCGAAAATTCCCCAATTGTGCATCGGCACAATAGCGACTCCTGCCGATTCCTCCGAGTACTCCATAACATTCCAAAGCCTCAACAATAGCATCATCATTCCTTCCGTTACCTCTTCCACCATTGTTCAGAACATTACAAAACAACCTACATCGACACAAGTATCGATGTTACTTACACTAGTCGCATACTAAAAAGGGATAACGACACTAAGACAAGACCGACTATGCTCTGATACCACTATTGTAACACCCCCTTCTATTTACCCGCGTTTTATAAATAATAATCAGAGTATTTTAATCATAAGCTAGAAGGCGTCACAACTTAAATAATTTAAATCAAATCAATACAACTGTCATGCTTTCACTGAAGAAGACTTATTAAATGAATAAAGCAGAAGTTATGTTTAACAGCGGAAATGTAACATAACCAAAATTCCAAATACATTCTTCACAGTATTCTAGGATATTTTAATCAAGACACAATTCCAAATTATTAAGAAATATCCGTTCAAAGGATTCAAACAACCGTTTCCCCAGTGTTACATCTACCAGAGCACGACACTGACACGCGGACTAATTAACTGACTCAATGCTAGAGCTATCCTCACCAACTCCAATGCAGATAATCACTTCGGATCTGAAATTGTAAAGTAAGGGTGAGATTTCAATTCAATATAACATGCGTTATACGTTTTTAAATACAATAGAATAATCGGATACATTAATCCATAACCAAGTACAAATCATAATCAATTCACAAGGCAGTTCACACGATGAACATGTATATAATCAAACAATGGATATTGCAACACTGGAAACCATCCTAGCATGTTACAATCCCATATGCAATGCAGACTCTATGCATGTGGTACCAAAACGTGAACCGAGTTCACACACCTCTCCGTTTACATGTGGATAGACAGTGTAAATTCATGATTCGCCCATAGCTATTGGGTCAAGAATCCAGCCTCACTACCTCAACCTCCGGGTAAGTCTATTGGCTCAACCAGTTCACTTCCGCACAATGGGAATGAACCAAATCAACAAATGTTTATGCATGCATCATAAAAGCATGCCATCATCATTTCACATATCATGATATCAATACGAATCACATCATGTCAAATCACCAGTGTATCTCATTCAATCAAATGAATATCAAATATATAACACTGTAAGCACCAATACCTCATCAGGTAACTCATAGCATTCATAATAGTTCCCTATTATCCTTAACTACTCATTCTTTTCAAAAATCGGGAGCGCGACTATTTTTAAAAATAATTTAGCAAAATAATGTTTTTATCTTTTCAAAAGGTAGTATTTTAAATTTAAGAAATAACGCCGAAAACGGCACTCAAATCGGAGTTACGGTTTAGAAAATATGAATCTTTAAAGTTTTGGAAATTTTGGAAAAATGTACATGGAACCCGATTCCTATCTATACAGGAACCGGTTCCTGAAAGTTTCAAAAATGCGCTCCCTGGTTTTTGTATGGGAACCCGGTTCCTACCCATACAGGAACCGGTTCCTGAGCCTAATTTTCCCAGTTTTTGCATATTAACACTGGGAACTCGGTTCCTCCCCACAGGGAACCGGTTCCCACGACCTATGACAGCGTTTTCTGCAACTTTTGACAGCATTTTGCATCCATTATCATTTCCCAACTTTCAAATACGATTTGGTACATTAGGAACACTATTTCATCATCATTTCACACCATTATAACATCAAACAACATGGTTTATTCATCCCTATCAATTATTTGACATACTAATGATCCCAATTCCAACACCGACACAAAATAGGGTTTATTCCTAAAACCTACAATCATAAAAACTCAAACTCTCTAACATACCCAATTATCCCTTCGATTTCCAAAACCCATAAAACATATTAACCGAACGAAACCACCTCTTACCTCGCGATGATTCTTCGATTTCTCTCGGCGTCGGCTTTTCCTCTCTTTTCCTCTTCTCTCCAATTCTACGTGAAAGCAGTTTTCTCCAAAAATACCTATTTTTCCTTTCTTTTTCCTTTTTATATTCCTCTTATTGTTCCTTTATTTATTTCAATAAAATAAAATAATAATAATTAGTAAAGTAGAGTAATTTACTCCTCATACTCACTAATTACTCTGCACACCTCCAATTCTTTCTTTATTAAATGACCCAATTAATCCAAATAAAATTGATACCTAAGACTTTAATTAATTAAATAATTAAACTCTCGCTTATTTAATATTTGAATTAAATCGGGGTGTCATAATACATATCATTAATTATAAATAATCTAAACTACAAAAAGATTTATAATAAATAAATGTCTCATTTTTATATATTTTAAATCAATTCTAAGAGTCAAATAAATAAAGGATCTCATTTTATATATATTTTAAATGAAGTCTAAGAGTCTTTACATATAAGATCCCAAAAAAATGAACTCTTTACGTATAATATCCAAAAAAAAATGAAGTTTAAAGGTTTTGTCTAATAATAAAAGTTTTGAAAAACTAAAATAATAATGAAGGAAATGGTAAGTAACCAAATAGTCTTTTTAATAAAGGAAATTGATTGGTCTTGTGAAACTGTGGAACATTAAATTAAATAGCCTATTCACAAATCAGAATACAATTCACTAAGTATTAAAAAAGAAGAAAATTAAATACAAGTGAACAAGTAAGATAGAAACAAAAGTTATTTGTTCCTCTTAGTATTCTCCACACCGCTTGTCACTGCTATCTAACATCGTCGCAGTCATCATCACTTCAAGCATCTCCGCTGTCATCATCATCTAACATTGTCCCGATCACCATCTTTTGCTAGGTAACATAAAACATTTTTTCATATTTTCTCTCTTCTATTTTTTCTCAGCCCTGGTTGGTAAATATTTATAGATAGCAATGTGATTTTCTTATATTATACTGGTGGTTGGCTGAACAACGTGAGGAGATAACTTTGAAGATTTGAGTCCTTTTTGTGTTTAATTATGGTTGGCTTGCTGCATATTTGTTATGGCATCATGTTTTTCTTATATTATACTGTCATATAATTTCAAAAGACTAGTTGTAGCTGGAGGAATATATGATGGGTAATAGACATGTCTGCTCAAACCAATATGCTAATTGAACTTGGTCTTCAATCTAGAACTTTTGTTATTTTTTATTTTTGTATTTTTCCTTCAAAACTTGTAAGGAGGTTCTGGTTTAAAAAGTTTTGAGCGGCTGAATTGCCACTTTAACCTTCATTTTATTTACTATGTTCTAAGTTCTCAATTTTAGAGCAGTTGAACAAACAAAATTTAAATTTATAAAATTCAAAATTAAAATTTGGAATTTATTTGACATTTATAATGAATCTATGATTAAATAAATTTAAATAATAATTTTTTAATTTTAATTGAACTAACTTAAATTATAATTTAAGTTTGACTTAGAATTTATTTGACATTTATAAGTAAATTTAAATAAGTTATAATTTAGAGTTTTATAATTTTATAGTTTTTCAAAAATTGCTCTGCTTAGATCTTTGACTAATTACTTCAAGTTATAATAAGCAATAACTAATAACCCTACAATGAAATAAACTTTTAACTAGGCTAATAGGCCGGACCAGACTTATAAAAATGTCAAGTCAGGCTTAAACTAAAGCCTATGTTCGATAATAGGCCAAATTTAGGCTTTAAATTTGGAAAATAGGTTGGGCCTATTTACGAAAAGTCTGACCTGACCTACTCTCACCCCTACTCAACACTCACATTACCCTTCTCCTCAGCTTCCTTATCTTTCTCAACACTCACATTACCCTCCTCCTCAGCTTCCTTATCTTTATCAACACTCACATCTTCCTTATATTTCTCCACGTTAACTTCAACTCCAACTACATCATTATTACCTACATCTGCCTCTATATCCAAATCACAAAATTCTGGCTCACATACTGTGTGTTGAACATACATATCAACATTTAAATGCACCCTATACAGGTCATCTATTTCTAAGACTCCTTTATCATCAACCAATTCAATCATGCCAAATGTAGGATCCCTATACCAGATTTTCTCAAACTCTTTATAACCTAACTCCTTAAGAATACCAACAAACTCAAAATATCCCCACGTGTTTGCATCAATCCTCAGGTCAGAAATATCTCCTCCTTCGTACTGACTATAGTCACAATCAATGAATTCACCACTATGGTGAATTGTTAGATACAAATACTCGTCCATTCCACCTACATCAGAAGAAACCCTAAATAAGAATTGTAAACAAAACCCTAATTTCTCCAAATTAACTTATACTCAAACGAAACCCAAATTTCTTATACCCTAAATGAAACCTAATTTCTTATACTCAAACAAGACGAAAAACAATGGCTTATAGATAACATATCTGTGTGTGAATCTTGTTTTCAATCTTGCTTCGATTTCAATCTTCACGTACAATCTGAGTTTTTGTTTTCACTCAAGTTTTATAGAGCTTCAAACTTCGATTCCTTCTCCAAGTCTTCGTGTGTTATGAACCCTACTTTGACAGTATCCAAGTCATATAGTGGTAACTTATCCATACCAGCCTTCAAACATGCCACGTGTTTGCAAAAAACAAAATACAACTAACGAACCCAAACAGAAGGATGAACGTGACTCCATTTTAATAGATAAGGGATTTACTTGCACTTTTTAAAAATTAAGGGACCCAACTGGACCCCGAGCAAAAGAAAAGGGAGGAAAATGGGTATTTAGCCTAAAATTATTTTGCACTGTCAGTGCATCACTTCTTTTCTCTTTATAAAATTCGGTGTGGATAGTGAATTTGTATCTAATATATTGAAAAATTTGGTGTGTGTTTTGTCCCTATCAAATATTTTGAAAAAACCTGGTTGTCCTTCTTCCTAAAAATTTAGTGACCTTATATATGTTGTTAAACTATTCACCATAAATGAATCTAAGATGAATGGTTCTCCATAAAAATTTCCATAATTCTTCACCACCGATTTGATATGTTTTACTTACATGCTTTACTTGTATTATTAAATTTTTTAATCGAAATATGAAATCTATGAATAATTTATTTTAGGATTAATAGTCATTTATCTTCCTGTTTCGCCCGCCCAAACCTTGACTGCTACAAGAACCACAATGAACTTTGATTTCCCGCAAGATCCATGCTACGCCCAACATCGCACCTACATGTTGAAACTAACCAACCAAGCAAAACACAGTTCGCGAAACACCAAACCTCTATCACTTCTACTCACAAAATACAAAGCCCCCAACAAGTAAATGGATTCAAAATCCATTAATGGATAGAGTAATTAATCCCCGCTGGACTTCCTTATAGCCACTTCTAAGAAGTTACTTGAACATCCTCTAACCAATGCTCCCCCATTTCAGAATTATTCTTGAAAATCTTCTCATTACGCATTTTCCATAGAGTCCATATACACATGAAGCATATGACACAAAATATGTCTGATTTAGCTCTTTTGTTATTGATCAACATTGCAAGTTGATGGTAATAATTAACATCAAAGTTATCATCACATAATAAATGTTAACCCATTTCATAATTCTCTACCAGAGTTCTACAGTCGTAAGACACTCGAAGAATAGTTTTTAAACGTTATCTTCCAAACCGTAGCAAAATGAGCATGAAGATTGGGCAGCCCCTAAAACACCTTTCTTAATTAAGTTATCACTTGTTGAAATTTTATTTTAGACGATACTAAACTATTCCAAGCCACTTTTAACTTCATATCTACGTCTCTCATACTACCTTCTATGATCACCAAGTACGCCTTTTTAACTGAATAAGCGTCCACTTATATATGCTTCTAATATACTCTTTAATACACACCAACCCTACTTATATATGCTCCTAATATACTCCTTAAGAACCTCTTCTTTTACTCTTTCCTCTTGCGATAAACACCTTCTCCACCTAATTAAATTAATCCATTTCCCCCTGCAATATAAGCATCTTTCACCACTATATGTTTATTTTCTGCTAACTTAAAGATATCGAGAGAAATGATTTTCATGTTGCTCCCTTTTATCCACAGATACATCCAAAAGGATGTTTTGTCCCCTTTAACTACATTCCTTATTAGATTATCTGAAAACCAGTTGTATCTAAATCCCCACGTCCCACTCTTGGCCTTTAGAATGTCTCGGCACCACAACGATCCTTCCTTTCTATATCAATCTAAACTTCCTAATGTCCCACCATACTTGTAGCTAAAACCTTAACCCAAATATTGTTTGTCTCCGTTCTAATTCTCCACAACCATTTTCCTAATAAAGCAAGATTGAGAGCTTTAAGATTTTTGATTCCCAACCCACCTTCCTTTTTCTCCCTACATATCTTATCCCATTGTACCCAATTTATTTTCCTCCCTCTGTCCCATAAGAATTTTTAAACATAGATTCAAGTTTAGATATGATACCTGATATATCCTTGAAGAAGGAAATAAAATAAACAAGTATGGCATACAATATTGATTTCAGCAATACCATTCTTCTTTAAATGGATAAATGTATATTATTTCATTTATACAATCTCTTATGCACTACATCCATCACTGGTTTCCAAAATGTTTCTCTCCGCAGATTGCCTCAAATTGGAATACTTGTATACTTAAAGGGTGGGTTTTTAGTTATGCAATTCAATACTTTTTCAGCTTCCAACATCCAATATTCGTTAATATTATCCCCCACAAACAAGCTATTGTAAAAATGTACCCTTAACCCAGAAGCCATTTTGAATAGGTGTATAATTTATTTGACCGCCCAAATGTTTTTCCAACTTTTCTTTCCTACAATTATTATTATTATTTTTTGCATATTGTAAATGAGAGATCCGTATACCTCATTCTATTCCAAATTGATATCCATCAAAGAAATTCCCTTGAACCCTTCCCCATCATAATATTAAAACCTTCTGCCGCCAAGAGGAATATAAATGGAGAATAACAAACCCCCTGTCTCAATCTTCTTTCAACTTCAAACTCTTCGGTGGGGCTTTCGTCAACTAAAACTGATGTTGAAGCAGACTTGAGACACTCAACCATCCACTTTATCCATTTATAGTTAAATCCCTTTTTTTCATTATATGATTAAGGTAATTCCATTCCAATGAATCATACGCTTTCTCGAAGTCTACTTTAAAATGTATCACTTCTACTTTCCTTCTTTTGGCATCATCCACCAATTCGTTTGTTATTAGAATGTTATCCCCTATTTGTCTACCTCCCACAAAAGAAAATTGTGAATATGATATTACCTTTGGTATTACCTTTTTTAGCTTACTCGCAGGAATTTTAGACAACACCTTGTACATGCACTTGATATTGACCGAAAGTTGTTTAGCTTTGTTGGATTTTCAATCTTTGAAATTAGCGATATAAAGGTGTTGTTGGCCCCTCTCCTTAAACGTCCATTTGAGTGGAATGCTGAAATTAATCTCAATAAGTCGTCTTTAATTACGCCCCAATTTTTTTTTATAAATCCAAAATTAATGTTGTCATGTGTCAGACTCTTTTAACTTTCACATTCTCACACAACATCCCTAACTAGGTGTGGACAATCGATCGATTTGCATCGAAATTGAGTCAAAAATTTTAATCCGACACAAACTGCAATTTTATTATTAAAGCTAAATTTCTATCGATAAAATTTTAATTTTTGACGGATTCAATTTAGTCGGGTTGGAGAATAAATCGGGTGGATTTAGTCGATTTAATATTTATTAAAATAAATCTATAAAAATGACTCATATTTTTATAAAATTTACAAGTATTCATCTTTTAATTTAAAAACTATCAAAATTTTAGAATAACTCAAAGAACAACTACTTTTTTATTGTTGAAAAACCGTCATTATCAAGAAATAATATTTCAAATATCATTTGATATTAATTTGTTTTTATCATACTTTAAACAATATATTAAATAATACTCAAAATTTTATATTGTCTTGTATTTTTGTGAATATTCAATACCACCATCAATTTATAAAAAAGATAATAATTCAATAATATTATGAACTTATTTTTATAATGATTCGACACTATAATAATATAAAAATATATAAAACAAATATTAATTACACTCGGTCGGGTTCAATTTCCGACGGATCCAATATAATCATCAGAGTCCGGTCAGATCAATCATATACAATTTAAATTAAGTAATTGAATCAACTCAACACCAAAATCTATCCAACGGACGATTCAAATTTCTTCCCCCATACCTCACTTCTACATTTCTACCTCTTCAAATTGTCTTGTGAGAGTTACATTGTCTTCATTAATCAAACCCGTCAACTTTGGCCACCTCAGCATTTTACTCTTGAAGTGACCTGGAAGATGTTGAAACCCTGCAGAAAAGTAGGACAAAAAAAATTTCAATCAACTAAACATGGCTTAATGCTATCTCAACCATTTTTAGATTTCATTAACATATCAATTAACAAGATTTGATTATTTGATTAACATCTCTTTACATCATAAATCCAGGAAACAACTTTCCAAAAGCTAAAGAAAAAAACTAGACCTAAAAAGCAAAAGCTGAAGAAGGCAGGACCATGATCCCCACATTACATTATTTCCAATCTTTATTTATACAAAAGACCTTAAATCACTGTCACAGTACCCTTCAAATTGATCAACTTCCTCCCTTCTTTCAACTCACTTTTTCTTTTCAATTTACCTTTTTCATCATGCCAACCACCACTTTGACACCCTTGTTCCATCATTCCCACCCTTCACTTTACATTTTTTAATACAAGAATCCCAAGTCACACCCACTGCTCCTTATGATGTTTTTCTTACATGATTAATTAGTTAATGTGGGTATTCATGTAGTATTAATTATGTTGTAAACATGTAGCTGAATATTTTCATATGGATAGTGGTGGGGACCATCTTGCGCGGGGAGTGGTCCATACTAAATTCATAGAACAAGGACTGTCTATAGTTTGTTGGTTACATTTTTTTTCTTTAGCTTTTTGATGTGTTGTTTGTTCATAATAATTGGAATCAATTCTAGATACATGTGAAGTGAAAGGAAAATCAAGTTACTACAAGGTGTTTCACAATGAAATAGAAGGAAAAAAGCAATTGAAGGCAAGATTCAAGAAGCTTCAGACATTTCTAAATATGTGTTGTCCGTGTCGTTTGATTTAATGTATTTATTTAGAAAAATGGTTTTGTTTTCTTATAGATATACCATTTGTTTCTTTTGACTTGGAGAATATAAATTGTTTCTCTCACTCTCAAATTCAACAATAGATGGTTACTAGACCGTTGCATATGATTCAAATTTATTAACTTCTTTTTTTCTTTTCTGTCACACCAGTTTCAACCATTTAGTGAATCGATTAATTTGCCTCGTACATCAAAGGTCTAAACACTGATCAAATATTGTTTCTACCTAAAAATCGAATTTGGTATTCTCCGAATTATATTCTTAACAAGAGCTCATTTATCACTGAAACTCAAGCCCCGAGTTAACTCATTAATTTTTTGATGTATTTCAAATACATTATACATTATGAAGATGTTGAAATGTTCACCTAGATATTGAAATGTAATGTTTGATTTATGTTAACATTATCTATGTAATGCCGCTTTTATGTTATTTATGCCAACTTTAGTTTGTCAAACTGCAACTTTCTGATTTTCTGTATGCTTTCTTCTTTAGTAAGCTCAAGAAATACAACTTTGTAAGGCTTAAGGAGATGCATTTTCGAAATCAAAATAGACACAAAGATGAGGCGTGATTCAAAATCTACTTTGATTATGGTGTTTAGGGTGCATCTTCATGACGAGAAGTACTAACAATTCATAGGGCGTATTAATAAATTTCTAAAATTTATTGTAGGTTATATTCAAACCTTCTAAGACAAGGCCTATTCACATACCTAACTGGAAGTGAATTGCTAAACAAAAACGTTAAAAAACCGAATTGTAATCACCAATAATCAAAACACTAACTAATTAAAACTCACAATAACAACCAATAATTAATCAGCAAATATATTCCGATCATCCACATGGAAGTGGGAAGTAAACCTAGACCAAAAACGATAATAGGGCAAATTCTATTTCATCAAAATTATACTAGTATCATATATGTAATTTTGCCTTGATGTCTTTTACATTGATATTTTACTTACAACGAATACATCTAAAAATTACAAATTTAAAAAAAAAAAATATCATTTTTTGATTTGTCTCTAATTTATCTAACCTATTCTAAAAAAGATAAGTAATAAATAATATAGTCACATTTGTGATATTATTTTCTAATTGACAATATTAATTACATTAACTTTGAATAAGAAAAACTCTGTATTTTTCAAAACCCATTATTATCTTTTAGAAAATTCAAAACAAACACACCCTTATAAGATGTAATACTTGTAGTTATTTGAAGTTACAATCACAAAGTGAGTTGTCCTCATCACTAAAATTGACAATTTATCTTCATTAAACTCTTGTAACCAAAATTTGCATGTAACAACATTAACAAGTAATTATGATGTCGGGTGTGAAACAACATAGATAAATATTACTACACCACACCACAGCTGAGATCCACTTTATCCTAAAGGTAATTATTATTCTCAATAACATTACTGCTACTGTTACAGAATCACTACCATTTTCTCAGACCATTCTTTCTTTTTCCAATTACAAACCCTTTTCTTTCCTGTCAAAAACACTACAAGACACAACACTTCTCTTTTTCTTTTCTTTACTCCACCATTCAACTCCTTCTAGTGTATGCATTTCTTCAACAAACATAGTTTGTTTGAAAGAAAACAAAATCAATGGCTTCTACCAACAAGTTTGCAACCATGTTACATAGAAACACCAACAAAATAGTTGTAATACTAGTCTATGCATTTCTTGAATGGATCTTGATTCTCCTCCTTCTTCTCAACTCTTTGTTAACTTATCTTATCACTAAATTTGCCAAATATTTTGGCCTTAAACCACCTTGTCTTCTCTGTTCAAGGCTTGATAATGTGCTTCACCAAGGGAATAGTAGCTCAAATCTTTATAGTGATGCTGTGTGTGAGACTCATGCAACTGAGATTTCAAATCTTGGTTACTGCTCAAATCATCAGAGGTTAGCAGAAACAAATAGCATGTGTGAGAATTGTTTGGCTTCAAGACCAAGTCATCATCATAGGATTGGTTTTGTTTCATTGATAAGTCATGAAAAACATGGTGAAAATGGAGAGAATGTAGATAGCTGTTCTTGCTGCAATGAGAGCTTGAATAGACTTCTTTATCCTTCTTATTTGCTGTTGAAACCTTCTTGGGAAGATGGAAACTATCTTAGCAAAGGCTCACTCATTGTTGAATCAATAGATGATGATGATGATGATGATAAAGAAGGTGATAGTAAATACATTGAATTTGAGATAAACAATGGAGAAGATCATGATCATGATGAAGAGGTGTTAGATGAACATCAGATATTTTCTGATATTGAAAGTTTTATCCTTAGAGAAGTAGCCGAGGATCGATCGAGTTCGGTTTCAAACTTGAACTCTGATGAATTTACTGATACTCCTATTATGCAGGTTTCTTACTTGGAAGATAGATCAATTGAAATCATCAAAATGCACTTTGAGTATTCCGTGGCTCGTGACGACGACCGGTTGATCCCTGTTGATTTAATAGACTCAATCACTTGTTTAAATTTTGAGTCATGCAAGTTGAATGATGATACGAAGGAGGGGATTGAGATGATTCAAACTTTTGTCACTGAGTCACTGGTTGAACCGCATTCGAATGCTGAGAAAATAAACATGAGAGAACTTGAAGAAAGTTTGAAAAATTCAATAACTTTGGAAGTTGAAGGGTTAAATCAGAATTCAGCAGTTCAATCTATTATGAATGATGATAATAGTATTGAAGAGCCAGAATATGCACAAGGTACAGAAAATTTTCTTGGTTTATAGTGTTTTTGGTAACCAAACTTACAATTGTTTTGTTACAAAATGCATGATATGCTTCTATTTGTGATCATAAATTCACAAGATTGTGGTTCATGCAGTTGATCTTTTTCGATCTCAAGAACCAATCTGCTCGTATGAATGCACACAAGATGATGAATCTGAATCAAGTGATGATGATGATGATGATGATGATGATGATGATGATGATGAAGCTCAAAATGCCTTTGAAAAGTTCATTTCTCAGAATAATCTAAGAATGTCTCACAGTGTATCCAATGATGAAGAAAGTTTGGAAGCAGATATGGAAAAAGAACAAGAAAACACTCCACAAGGTACAGATAGTGCTTATACAAAAATAGATTATACATAAGCACTTATATGATAAGCGCTTAATTAAGTAGTTTATCTGAAAAGCTCTTAATATTTATAACTTCAACATTTGCTTACACAGATGATCTGCCTCCATCTGAAGAACCAAACTGCTCAAATCAATGCATACCAGAAGATCAATCTTCTACAAGTGAGGATGATACTGAAGTTCCTAATGCATTTGATGATTTCATTGCACAGAACAAAATATGTGAGGTAGAAATGGCTGAGAAAACAATATCAGTTGAAAAAGTTGAGGAGGAAACAAGCCATCAATCATCCAAATTCTCAGAATCATGTGAAGTAGAAGAATCTATGGATGGAAGTGTTGCAAGTGAGGTAGAATATGGCGATCCGGTTTTAACAATCGAACGGCTAAAAAAAGCGGTTAAAGACGAACAAAGAGCTCTTAGTGCTATATATCAAGAGCTAGAAGAAGAGAGAAGTGCCTCAGCAATAGCTACAAACCAAACAATGGCAATGATTACAAGGCTGCAGGAAGAAAAAGCAGCAATGCAGATGGAAGCATTGCAATACCAAAGAATGATGGAAGAACAAGCTGAATATGATCAAGAAGCGTTACAGATTTTGAACGATTTAATAACGAAAAGAGAGAAAGAGAAGCAAGAGCTTGAGAAGGAAGTGGAAGAGTATAGAGAAAAAGTTATGGATTATGAAGCAAAAGAGAAGTTAAGGTTGTTGAGAAGAATGAAAGATGGAAGTGTAAAAAGTAGAGACTCTTCTTGTTCTTGTTGCAACACGGGATACACCGATGAACTATCTGTTGATCTTAACAATGAAGAAAAAGAAGAAAATGTTGAAACAGTTTCTAACTTGGAAGAGATAGCATTAGATTGTGTAAAGCATGTAAGTGAACTTGATAGTACTTTAGAAGAGTTTGAGGAAGAAAAAGCTTCTATTCTTGATCAACTCAAAGCATTAGAGGAAAAGATAATTTCGTTGGAAGACGGTGAAGAATATCTTGATGACAAAGAAGACTATTCTAATGGAATTTCATATGATGAGAACTCTCCAAGAAAAACAATCGGTTGCTTGGCAAAGAAGTTACTTCCATATTTAGATGAAGTTGATAATGAGAATGATGAAGCATTTGCATTTGATGGTGAAATGGAAAGTGAATCAAATGAAATGCAAATGCAAAAATCAGGTCCTATAATAAGTGAAATGGATAGCATGAAAGTGTGTGTTGAAGAGGAAGTTGATCGTGTTTATGAGAGGCTACAAGCTCTTGAAACAGATAGAGAGTTTCTACAACATTGTATGGGATCAATACAAAATGGTGGAGACGAAGGAAAAGATTTGCTACAAGAAATCTTGCAACATCTTCGTGATCTTAAGAATGTTGAACTTCGGTTGAAGAATTTGGACAATGATCCATCCACTATAGTTGAGTTACATTCATCATGCAAAGACTTGTAGTAGTAGGTATAAGGTATATGCATTTTATTTTGAATCTAAACCTAGTTTTCTTGTGTCATGTCATGGTTTGTTAAATTGGTAAAGACTACAAAGTTGAAGCATTTTCATATCTAAAGTGTGAGTATGGGCTTTCTACAAAAATTGTATGAGGCCCATAATTTGGCAGGGTGAGAGGAGAGAAAACATCTCTTAAAAGCATGGGCTTATAAACCTCAAGAGAAGAATCATGTGTGAATCATTGTGTATAATTGGTGGGTGGTAATGTTAATCTCAATGTCAGAATCCGGACACATATTTACATATGATTTGTTTTGTTTTTCAGAGATTTTATTGTATATTTGGCGCGTCTAGATTTTGAAATCAAATTTCTAGTATTTTTTTTATAATTTCATCCAAGTAAATGAATAAGGCATAGGGTGTAATCAAAAATCTCTATTTGATACTACTTTTGAAACTCCTAAAAAATTGCAAATAAAATTGTTTCACTTTCTTTCATTTAGACTTTAAAAGGAAGAAAGCCTTGACACTCACCCAATAAGGGAGGTTCATCTCAAACAATTTCGAATCTTGATTCTAATTTAAAAAATAAGATTCTTAATAAAAAAACTCACTATAAAAGTTATTTATTGATTTTGTAATTGGCCATTATTAATTGTTATCTATCTTAATTATTAAATTTAAAAAAAATGCAAGTAAAATATCAACAATTTCAATTTGAATAACTCATGCCAAAACACATGTCACAAAAATAGTTATTGGCTAAATAAGGTTTTGTTGATGTGTTGGATATTATTACTTTGAGGGTGCTATGCTTACACCCATTATATACACCCAAGTATGTACACTGTATAAAATACAACTGGTTTAACATGTTTGTTTGAGTGAGACCAAATAAAAAATAATGATACACTATTTTAAAAATACCAAATAAAAAATAATAATAAATTATTTTAAAAATACAAAATTGTATATTATTATGGTATGGGTGTTATATTGAGTGTAAGAATAATATTTTTCTATTCCTTTAATTTAATCATAGGGTAGTAACGAGTTAATAGAACTTAGTTACATGTATAAATCTTCTGTAACAAGTATATATATGTTTGTGTACACTTCAAGAGTATTGAAGAGTCATTTCAATCGAAGAAGGTTGTTCATATTTTTCTATTAACTAGATTAAGACTTGTGCGATGCGCGATTGTTAGCTTATATATTTTTTATTGAATTTTAATTATATAAAGAGTTAATTTTGACAAAATATAATGACTAAATTTATATTACAAATCTTTTTTGTGAATTATAATAGAGACAATAATATAAATTAATCACATAGACAAATATATAGTTTATTTGAAAAGAAAATACATGCGTGTAAATAGAGAGTAATATTCGTAATTTAAATTTGCAAACTTACATATCTATAAAATGGTATTTTTGTTTTGTTCGATTTTCAAGCTTTTTCGCACTTATCTTTTATTTAGATATTTTAATTTAATTTGTTAAATATATGTATTTATTTTTAGTTTTAAACAAAATTAAAATTTTATTTATAATTATTATCAAATAAAATTTTCAATAACTTATATTTATTTACAATTATTATCAAATAAAAATTTTAATAATTTATGTCTATAAAATTTATGTCTATTTTGTAAAATTTTATAAGATTGTTGCATAATATATTATTTTATAAGATAACTTAAAGTGATTTATATTTGAAAATTGTGTAAGAACTACTTTAAATTTAAAACAAACATTTATTTCAAGTGTTAATTTTATTGCTATAATTTTAGGAAAAACAAAAAATATTTTATTGTCTTTGGATTTGGACATCTTTTTTATTTTTGAAATTTTAGAGAAATACTCTTAATATAATTGAATATACATAGTTTGAGTAATGATTGACTTGTTAGACTATTTTCTCCAAAATAAGATAAAAACATTTTATTGTGTTTGAATTTTCTTATCTCTTTTGTGTATTATTTTGTTATTTGTCATTAGTTTATTGTTTGATATTATATAAAAAATATAGTAGTAAAGTATATAGACACTGTAAAAAAATTATTGCATAATAGATTATACTTTAAATATGTTCAAAGTGACTTATAGTTGAAAATTTTGTAAGAACTACTTTAAGATTAAAAATATTTACTTTAAGTGTTACTTTTATTTCTATGATTTTAGGAAAATAAAAAATATTTTATTGTACTTGAATTTTCACATATCTTTTAATTTAAAGAAATATATATAGTTAGATTACTGATAGGTTTGTTAGGACAATTTGTTTAAAATGATAATTTATTCCGTCTTTGCGATGATTCGAACCCATAACCTCTTATCTTTTAAAGTATAGGAGAAAATAAGTTTTTGGGTGTGACACATAGGATTATAGGGTGATTTGTCAAATTTGAAATTATGTTTGATGACGTGTCATAGTTATAATTGATGATGTGTTGCTATGATATTTGATGCTTTGGATTTAATATATTATGTAAATATAGATAGATATAGATATAGATTAAGTTACATTTCCGCTATGAGAATTTTCTTTAATAAGATATTACCTTTGTTCTTTTTTATAAGAGAAAAGTAATTTTTTAGGTTTATGGAATAACTAATATACATGGTCAGTTTATAAACTGAACAAATATATTAGTTATTCCATGAGTCTAAATCTCGGAATAATAGAAAAGTATCATAAGACTTTTGTTGGAGATAATTTTTTCTTATATCGAGATAAACCGCACTTAGGACACTCATTTAACGATGCATATTCGTTTCGAAACAAAATGCAATCATTTGGACAAACATGTATTTTATCATAACTCATTCCAATAGAGTACAACATTTTTTTGGCCTCATAGGTTTGATTAGGAAGAACATTATCCTCTGGAAGCATATCTCTCATAAGGGCTAATAACTCTGTGAAACTTTTATCCGACCATCCATTACCCGCCTTTAAGTTGTAGAACTTTAATACCGTAGACAATCTTGTGAATTTAGTGCAACCTTTATACAACGGTCTCTTTGCATCGCTAACTAACCTCTCAAACATTTTGGGACAATCCTGAAGACCTTCTTCAAGTGTTTCTGCAATCTCTTCGACTCGATCACAATCGTATGTATCTGTGACATTTGTAAGTTCCTAAATTGTATGAATTGGCAAAGTTTTAATAAAACAAATAATAGCAGCAATAATGTTTTGTATAGTAGGATTCCTAACTGATAATCCTATCTAGAATGCCTTAACATGTTGTGTTGAAAAGTTTCAACATCTGGAACAACATGTCATATGAGATGTCGAGACATCAGACATCAGGACATCACGCTACAAAAACTGTTAAGTTTGTTACAATTCTGTTTTAATGAGAGTAGAATATTTTGGGAATATTATGCATCTTATGTGGCGTGATTTTAAAGGCTATGCGGAGGTCCAAGAGCTAAGGAGAAAGATCAGCAAGGACCTTGATTGTAGCAGAAGTAATATGCTTGTTTATCTATGTAAAAAGTTTGTTACTGCAGAAGTTTGTTACAACTTATGCTGTTATTTTGAAGGCCCAAATCCAGTTGGATAATAGGTTATAAATAAGTAGTTGTAACCTAGTTTTAGTAAGCTAGCCGGTTTTAGAAAGATGTAATCTTTAGGGTTAGCCATGTAGGTGAACCACCCGGATTGTGGGATGGTCAGTGGTTTGTACCTCGGAGCGTGTAGGCAAGGGGTGTTCAAAACCAAACCAATCCAATAGAAAACTGCAAACCAAACCAAACCAAACCGAAACCGCCAAAAAACCGCATTTGGTTCAGATTAGTTTGGGTCATTTTTTAACAAAACCGCATGGTTTGGTTCGGTTTGCGGTTTGTATTTTACAAACCAAACCGAACTAAACCGCATTATGTTACAACCTAAATTTTACTTAAGTCGCATCTAACCCAAACCTAAATCTATTATACATTAGCCTTATGATTACAAACAATTTTCTCATCTTTACAGTTATGATTTCAGTTTCAATCTTCTTAAATATCTCCTAACATTATCACTTTATCTTCACCACTTACATCTTGCCTCTTCTTATCTAATATCTACTCTCTTATATTGTTTCCTTTGCACGTTCTTATTTTTTATGCAATTTTTCTCTCTTTCAATTTCATTTTATCGCACATCTTTATCTCTAATTTCTCCTCTCTTATGTTCTTTCTTTTTCATCTTCACTAATTTCTCATCTCTTTTATTTTTTTTATTTATTATATTTTTATATTGTTTTATGCTATTATTTTATGTTTATTATTTCACTTTGGTCTAATCTAACTTTTACATATTAAATGTGAAGTTATTGTCCAAATATGATTAGTTTTTTGGTTATAATTTAGTAGTGTATCATGTATGAATGACCAAATACAAAGATATGTTGTCATATATATGTGAATGTATGACTCAACAAATTATTTGTAAAAAACCGAACCAACCGCACCGAACCAAACCGCATTGGTTTGGTTTGGTTTTTTCCTAAAAGTCAACCGAACCAAACCAAACCGCATGCCTTTTTCTCTCGCGGTTCGGATGATTTTTTGCGTCAAAACCGCCCAAACCGCACCGTGAACACCCCTAGGCAAGAGGATTATTTTACTCACTCATAAGCTGTGAAGCAATGTGTGTAGTTGTGTCCTTGGAAGAAGTTGTGAAGTAATTCCAGGTTTTGTTTGTTTCACATGTGTGACTGTTTTATATTGTGTTTGAAGTGTGGTATCTTCAAACTGTTTTAGTTGTGTTTGAAGTAAGGTATCTTCAAACGGTTTTAGTTGTGTTTGGGGTGAGGTATCTCCAAGTTGATCGTGTTAGGAGCCAAGCAGTTGATGTAGTTACTGGTGTGATAGTGACTGATAGACACCACTGAGTTGATTTGAAGTGAGCGAAGGTTCTCATATCTAAGTGTGGTATCTTAGGTAGAAGGGTCATTGGGTAGTGTGATTAAGTGAGGAGTGTAAACATGGAAGTTTCCTTATGAATTAATACTACTGATAGTGAACTTCATTCCTGGCTTGGTATGCCCCCAGATGTAGGTTGGTTAGAACCGAACTAGTTAACAACTCCTTGTGTTCTTTTGTTTTTTGCACTGTTAATTGTTATACTCTACCTTGTCTATTTTACAATGTCGGATCAGATGTCACAACATCCTGAGTCTGTCAACACTACAATTTTAATTGGTATCAGAGCAGGCATTCTGTCTATTTTTGGATGAGATCCATAAGGTATACTTTCTGGTTGTATACAAGGCAGAAGATTGTTTGAACAAGGAGTTTTTATATTGTATGGTCCCTTGAAGTGGAGGATGGACCAATTTGTGGAAAGCTAGACCAACATGACCAAATCTTCTATACTTCTTGAAGAAAGAAGATAATGATGCTGGAACAAGAAAGTTAAATTCAAAGACTTCATGCGAGAGTGAGGATTTTGAATTGTATTGTTCAGCCTATAATCAGCACATAGAAAAGATTGTCAAAATCTTCATGCAGGAGTGAAGCTGTTGATAAGCTAACTTTTGTGCTTATGTGTTTCAATATTGGTCAGGATATTGGTTGGGTCTAGTATGTTGCTTGGTGGAGAGGAAAGCTTATTGTAGGGTTGATTTATTTTCAATCCTTATGTGTTATGCTTACAAGTGAATTATGGAGTAAGCATCGTGTATATTTTGTTGAAGTATTGCTATATTCCGCTGCATAGCCTCTGATGCAACCCCTAAAGTGAAAGAAGGATCCTAGGGTTATTTTTATTCAACAGAATATTGAGCAGATCTTACAACCTATTAAAAGTGTAAAAAATACTTGAGATTTCCTCAAGTCTACTCATAAAGGCATTTATTAATAGAGTTGATGAGTATTAATTGATCAATGATTCTCATATACATCTGCAAGGATGATGAGTTCAAATAAATGGAACTGATGTTCTACAGGATGTTAGAATATTACTAATGGTATGCAGCTACCAGTTGAAGAACAGATGTTTTGGGAGCTAAACAAATGTAGTGTGAGTACATATATTTGGAGCATGCTCCTGATCTGGAAGAGGAGACATCTGTATTAGTTGATCATGACACGATCAACAAGCTCTTATACTCGAGATGTCAGTTTATTTCTGACCTAAGCTTATGGGAGTATAAAAGTCAAGCTCAATGAAAGTAAAAAACTCATAAAGGTAATACCCCTCAGTTCCTTTATGTGAAATCAAGATGAGCTTATATCTAGTATATTCTTCTGATCAAAGGAACCAGATATGTGGAATTTATGACCATGGAACAGATTTTGCTTAGAGCTGAATACTATGTCCCAACCACAGTAAATCATGGTCATGAATGTTGTTTGCCCTAAATATTATCCTAGAAGGGTATTGTCAATAAGAATCAAGGAAGTCAGATTGCTTTGAAGAATCTGAATATTTCTGTGTTATGCCATAAGTAAGTCTGTTCTAGAAACCTAGTTGAGGGAATCTCCTCTATAGGTACAGACTATGGCATCCATCATCTCAAAATCAGAAGTGAAAGTCTGAAGAAAAGCTTATTGAGATATGGATCATATTATTCCTTGATGTGTAAATTGTTTGGATGTAAAGTTGATAGTTGTAGTGCTTCCTATGTTCCCCCCAAATGTTATAGATGAGAAAATATGGATGTTACACTCAGAACCACTCATGATAGATGATGTCGTATGAGATGTTGGAACATCATTTAAATGTCTTCAGTTTTGAATAGATATTGTATTGCTTGGAAGTAGAAGTGAGTGTGAAGATGTAATCAGTTAGGATGATCTAGTGTGAGTAGACAATTCTAACTCACTAAACTGGTAGGTACTTTGACGGGAGACTTAGTACTTATTAGTATGTAACCTGAATGCCAAACCACTTATACTATGTCGTGAGCTTAGTATTTGTCTGATGGATTCATGGTATTTTGTGAACTTAATATCAGTATTAAAGTTCACTATGATCTTCACAAGACTAGAATGTGCGACAATGTTATCTGGTGATTATTTGAAGAGTCGATTCAACTAAAGGGATACATACAGATGATGTCAAATATCTTAATGGGAGCTGGATATTTGTGATAACTGTATGGTAATATGAAACAAGATGAGAAGAAGTGTGTGATGAATAAAAGATAATGTCCTATATGGAGTTATAACATCACTACTATTGAAGACACCAAAGATTGAAGAAGAAGATAAGGTTTAGACTTATCTTTTGAAGATATGTAGTTAGTTATACATGATTAACTATGAAGTTACTTCTATTGCAAGGTACAAAGTGTGGCAATCTGAAACTTGTATAGCAAGCAAACTAAGGATTCCTAATTTGGAAACTGTGGCAAGTTCAAATGAAGAATGCTTCAAGTATTATAAGGACCAACATCAAAAATGTCCTTATATTGTATACAACACAATGATCAATAAAAATACATACTATTATGGTAAATTTTAATCCAATCCAAACAAGAAAGATATTTAGATACCCATGGTAGCTAGATACAAAGAGATGAATGAATAAGAACAAGCATCAATCGTGATTTCCCAGTGATTGATGCAAACCTAGATCCAGATCTTCAAGAAGCACCCGCTCTAGTTGTTTTCTTAGTGTCTCACACTCCAAAAATGGTGTCTAAGTCAGAAAAACCCAAATGCCTCCTTAAAAATTTATTTCCACATCTATATATACAAAAACTCTTTTATGATCTCGCTTGACGAATTAGCCTTTTTTCCTCAGATAAGCATGCCCAAAATTCCTAAACTGCTATTTGGAGAAAAATCTAAACTCGCCCGACGACCAAAGTCTCACTCGGTAAACTGCACACTTCAACCTAGCTCGGCGGCCATGATTTAAAAAAGTTGTTGGAATGCTTCTATTTTGACTCGCCTCTGCCTCACTGGACGAGCTCGCCCTAGTCTCTCGCCTAGCTCTCCCAACAACCTCGCTGACTTTCAAATTTTTTGCTTTGTGTTTTGCTCCTTGGTTTGTGCCTTCTTCTTTTGGTTTGATGGAACATTTTTATGCACATTAATACACAAATCAAATATACTAGAACTAAATTCAATTAAATCCAAATTCAAGAAAAACTAGGGGAATTCTATGATTGAAAATGAAAAAATGGAGCCTAAAAATGTCAAGTTTTCGTGTGGAATTATAGTCATAATTGACACGTATCACTATGTCGTCCTCGCGTGAGTCTGCAACTCTACGTTTACTTTTGAAAGTACCTCCATAATTCCATTAGTTTGACAAATATTCAAATAGTTTATACAATTACTTATCCACAGTAATGCTGAAGAAAATAACACTTCAATTCTAAATATTGACTTGTATACAGCTTCACGTCAACCTCTTATGTGCAGTATTTACTTTATCGGCGCTTCAAGAATCTTCCAATATCTCCAATTCTTCTCCAAGACTTAGTTTGTACCAATAAATCCTTTGATTCTACCGATCACTTGAGCGGTGAATTGTTTGAAGTTTTGAGAAGAACTATGCCTTATTCGTAACCTTTCCCACAATCACTAATAAGGCAATGTGGAGAGAAGAACCTCCTCCTTTTCACCGGAATTTTTCAACACTCGTTACAATTCTTCAATCTCACAATAACCTAAACAATATTTAAATAGTGTTCAAGAACGGTTAATTTCAAGATATCGTCTACCTCAATCAATCACAGATATTTCATGATCAAGATCTGAAACACAAACTGAGGTGAAAAAGAAAAAGATTAAAGTGTAAAAACTTTGAAATTTTCAAAGAGAGAGATGATTTCATATAAAATCACAAATGAATATGAAATTCCATACACAAAAAACTGTTTACAAAAGATTTCATATGTGCTTGAAAGCACAAAAATGAGTGGTAAAAGTTGGTTATATTTGAATCAAGAGAAATACATATAATGTGTCGAGTGATCAAGTGAATGGAATAAAAAAATTGATTATAACCTATATTTCAGTTGATTCAAATCAGGTATAAAGTCTAATTTGAATTAGGGACCCTATGATTCAAATCATGCATAAAATCTTATTCGAATCAAATGCTTCTGGCACAGAGAAAAATGCTGAAAGATTTGCGTGATTTCAATCATGTACAAAGTGGTATTTGAATAAAATTTGGGAAGAGGTGGCAGAAAAAATATTGATTGGAATCATGTGTAAATCCTGATTTGAATCAAATGGTTTTGAAATTTTTTGTTCACCTTTGTTGCCTTTGATTCAAATTAAATCATGTGTAAAAACTCAATTTTTCATGATTTTAAAGTACTGTGAGATTATTCTTTGCACCTAAATTTAATCAAAATCATATAGCTTTTATTCCTCAAACTCATGCAATTGGCTAAAGACATCTTGATCAAATTCAAATGTAACCATTGTTTTATGTGTGCTAAAAAGATAACGAGTCAATTTCAAACTTGACTCAAAAGAAGAGCAATCATGAGGGAAACTCAATAAACAATAATAAATAAAAGTGATAAGACAATCAACAAAATAAACGTATAGAGGATTCTCCCCCTACATGTGATAAGGACAAACATCCAACTCCCCCTATGGATGTACAGCTACATTCTCCGCCCTTTTTGATGCTTGACAAGCTTTTACTTGTAATTGAGACGAATTTGAGCTAAAAGAAATATTATTTGTGCTCCCCATGAAACATTGCACACACAAACCACAACATAAAATGCATAATGAAATTCTACACTCATTACAACTTTCTCCCCCTTTGAAAATATCAAAAATAGATACCAATTGTTAAGGATCTAGAAATCATACAACCAAACACAATCAAATAATTTCAGATGAACATATGAGCTAAATAGCTAAGAATCATATGTTATACAAAGGAAAATTATCTAGAGGGGTGTGAATAGATCCCAAGTAAAAAATCTATCAAAAATCAGTTTTAAAACTTTGTTAACTATGGCAAGTGGAAAACACTCGGATCAACTATCGTCTAATTTTGATCGTTGTCGGAAAGCTCAGATATTCGTTAAACCAATATTCTATGCAATGATAATGATAAGTAATCAAGACAATACAACACACAATATGCTTGAATTTAATCACATTAGAAACTTGTTTCCAATAAAATTTAAAACAACAAACACAAAGAGGCAGATTGTAACACCCAGAATTTAATTAATTATTTAATTAAATTATATAAGGAATTATCTATTGAAATTGTCGAAGTTGGAAAATTAATCGGAGTAATTGGATTTGTCAGTATTATTATTTAAGAGGCATATTTGAATTATTAAATCGGATTTTAGTCGGATAACCGAAAGAATCACAGTAAGGAGGATATTATTGGTTTAATTGGAATTATTCGGAGAAGAGCCGAATTATGGGTATTAGTTGATTAGTTGATTTAATCGGAGAATTTCTATTAGAATATTATTTGCAAGTTGGTGTTATTAAATCGATGGATGAGAAAATGTAGAAAATAATATTAGAAATAATATTATTATATGGGATCATTATTTAATTAAATTGGATTTAGTGGAGGTGTGAATAATAGATCCAATATATTATTATTTATTTATTTATTATTATTATTATTATTATTATTATTATTATTATAAGTTGGATCTAATTATAAGAGATATAAAAGGAGGATTATAAGGGTTTAGTAATATTTTTAGGAAAAGTTGTACGTGGGAGAAAGAAAAGAGGAACAAGGGTTTGAAGGAAATTGCCGCCGGAAGAGGAATTGTAGACCGGAAAGCCAAATAGGAATTTGTTCGGAGTTAGAACAACCGTCAGATCTAAGGTAAGGGTGGGGTTCTAACTCTCTAAACGGGTTTATGATGAATCGTATGTGGTTACAATTATATAAATTCTCGCCATGATTTATTGATGTCCCGTAACCGAATGAATTTGTTGTTGTGAATTATGAATTGTCAAATTGGGTTTAGTCGATTTAATTGAATATTATGAATGAAGGGATTATGAGAATAAAGTGTTTGGTTGAATTAGTTAAAACTGTGTAAATGGTTGTTGTTGTACGAAATATTTGGAAAAGAATTTGATCGACGAACAAAGCTGAAGATTTTGTTGGTGGGGCTCACGTGGCAAGAGAGGCGGGCACCCCATAGTGTGAAGGTGAAGGGAGGCGGGCGCCTTGTAGATATATGAGGAGAGGGCGGGCGCCCTGATACCTTAACGAAGTGAGACGATCGTCTCATTTGGTGGCGTGGGGACCACCGTTTGTGTGTGTTATCCCTTCTTTGTCTGTTTGTTCATGGTTTGTTTAATAAGTGTATGTAACTTGCAATCTATTTAATTTAGGGAGTTTAGATGGTTATAACTTATTGTGAATGCTAGTTGAAATTAATTAACCAGAATAAATCAACTTATAGCAGGTAGCAGTAGGATTTAGCTGTGTTAGTAGAGACCGATAGTTTGCGACATAGGAGGATTTTGGTGATGACATAATTAGTATAATTGGTAAACAAAAATATTAATGTTGATGTCATGATTTTAGTTGCAGTGCTAGCAAGAATGACAGAATTGGTAATTAAATGGCATTGTAATAATGTAGTAAGAATTAATGAACATAGTAGTATTTAATCTACTTCATTTAGCAATATAGAAGTATGGCAGTATAGTGAATTTTGTAGAAGGAAGTAGTTATGGTATTGTTATGAAATTAACAGAAGTTGCAGTATTAATTAACAGTGGTAGCAGTGAATAAAAATAGAGCCGAATAAGTCGAAATAGTAATTTAAGTTGTAACAATTAGTTGTCCGGAATTAGTTGGAAATTGTTGGAGAAACTCGTATATGCATGTAGTTACTATTGGTTGATTGAAGAATTGGAATGGTGTCGCGGATGTCGAATATAGCGGGCATCTTATTAATGGAAAATCATGTAGTTGACTAATTAATTAATTTAGTAGAAGATGTTTAATAAATAAGTAGTGATAGTGGTAAATAAGACGTTTTAAGTGTAGATTCGTAACACTTAAATTGTGTAGTATTTGTTGTAGTGTTTGCTTTAATTGTTGTTGTTATTAACTTGTTGTTGATTTGTTGATGAAGTTGTGGGCCTAAGGCCAATGTTGATTAAGTTGAACTATTTTGTTTTATGGGCATGCTTGAGTTGTAGGTCGAATGACCAGTGTTGATCTAAGTTGATGTCGTTGATGCATATTTTAAGTTGTTGTTGTTGTTGTTGCATTGTTGTGTATTTGTTGTTGAAGTTGAGGTCGCATAGCATAAATTGCATGATTAAGTTGGCCTTGATGGCACCACGTTCAAAGTTGAAGACTTATGCCTTGGCCTTGATGGCACCATATTGAAAGTTGAAGGCTTATGCCTTGGCCTTGATGGCACCATGTTGAAGGCTTATGCCTTGGCCTTGATGGCACCACGTTGAAGGCTTATGCCTTGTTGAATGTCTCGATAACTGATAAGTGCCAAAATATAGTTATTTTGTATATATGTTTAGTGGCACTTATCGGTTATTTTGTTGATATTCTTCGAATAAATCCCCCATTTTTTGTATAAATGTGTACATAATAGAATAATTGATTTTTTGTGTAAATATTGTATCATTTGATAGTTTTTCATCTATTTTATAGGTATTCATTCATAATTGGAGCATTGAGTAATAAAGTGTCGAAGACACGACTTCAAACGCGCGATTTTGAGCAATAAAAAAGAATGCACAAAGCAAAGAATACGTTTTTCAAATATTTAAAAGTCATAAAAGCTTGATATTTATTCATGGTTAGATATAGCATTGAATAAGCTTTCCAACTCTTCAAACCGGGCGCAATTCCGAGTTACGGTTCTCAAGATATGGCAAAAATAAGATGCTGACTTTTTTCAGGACAGCACAGACCGCGCTTAGCGCGAAAATACCGCGCTTAGCGCGCCCTGCGATATCAAAATTCTTTAAAAGGGGCTAAAAACACATGCTTAGGTCATGGGTTGGGTATTTTTGAGTCCTAACACCATCAACATCATTTTTTGATAGATTTGCTTGGAAAACAACATTGGAGCTTGCATTTGGATGATCCAGAGTCGAATCCCTCGTCGATTGGTGTTGACAAGCTAAGAAATGTTTGGTTCCTCTTCTTCTCTTCTCTTTGTAATCTCTTTTGTTGGGTTTTGTATGTATATATACTCATAACTCATGTATATTTGTCGCCCTTGACGTTGTTGTTGCACCCCAAATTTTACCCTGCTATTTTTCTTCTCGCATTATATTTAAAATAAAAAAAAACAGTCATTCACTCACTGCATATGCATCATATCGTCGTATTTGAATTGACCAAAAGTCAATTTAAATCGATGTTTGCATTGTTTTAATTATAAAATACCTGTTATCTTACTTCATGCATTTTTACCTCTCTGTCTGTTTATTGCATTGATTTTAAATTATTTATATGTCGATGATATCGATATCTCGATTTTATAAACAGACTGTTAAAAGCAATTCAATACTGTGCGAAAATTAGCGGGGAAAATATTTCAAGTTTTCATCTTTTATTCACTGCTTTATGAATCTACGTGTTGTGTAGATCATGAAAATGTGCTCTCCCTAATTTTTCGATACATTTTTGAGTCTCGTTTTTAACCGTAAACGTTTTAAAATCGGGTATTCTTTATTATCATTTTATTTCAATTTTTAACCATTTCAATAATTTTCCTTTAATTTACAAGACTCGTAGTTTATTTTAATGTAATTATTTTATTTTTCGGATAATTTATTGTCCGAACTTTTACCGTTTTTGACAATTTTAGGTGTCTAATTTATATCTAAAAAAAAATCAAACAAAAATACCTTTTGGGCTTATTATTTTTAAGTGACCCATTTTTGTGGCCCATTTAATTATGAAGGGCATTTTCGGTATTTTGAAAAATAAGTTAAACCTAATTCTTTTAGTATATATATATGTTGATAACTGTTGAAAAGGGAGGCCAATTTTGAAACAAAAAAAAAGGCGGAGGCGGATAAAAAAAAAAGAGGCAGAGCATTACAAATTATAAAACACAAAAAAACTTTGAAGAAGAACTTCTTCTTCTTCGTGATACCAACCCCCTTTAACCTCTGTTCCTTAACCCACACCACAGTTCCTTTGTTTCTCCCAGCCGCCCATTCCATCCTCTCCCTGTCGTCACCTTCTTCAAACAACCCCCATCTCACCATTTTCTTCAGTTCATACACCCCTGTTTCTCCGCCGTATTCCGCTCACCACCCCCTTCCATATCCTTTCCGTTCCCACCGTCTCAATCGCCTTCAAACTTCATCCAATCTTCCATTCATCTGCTGCTAACCCCCTTCGCCGAAACTTCCCCTGTTCTCCTAACACCATCCGCTGTCATTACACTGTTCTCTTCCAATACCCTGTACCAAACCCGCTCTCCTTCCATCTTCTCGTTTCCAGCAACCCATCCTCGCCGTCTCGCCATAACCACCAACCTCGTACTCCTCTGTTCACACCATCACCTTCATACTGCCATCGAACTCTCCCCGTCTCCATCATTCCAAAACCCCCTTTATTGCCTTCCGTTCCGGCGACACAACCCCTGCTACAGCTGCCGTACCCATCCATTTCCGACAACCTCAAGCTCATCGTCACCCTCACTCTCTTATCTCTGTCTAACACTACTGCCAGACATCAAATCCCAGCCACCGTTCGACATTGATGCTTCTCCAATCAACAATCTCGGCGACCATTCAGTGAGGTATCATCCTGTTTCGAATCCCTGTTTCATATTCTGTGTTGTGTTGTCTAAAATGCTTTGGATTGTTGAAGGAAATCATTGTGTTCACGTTGTCTTTTTTTCCTGAGATTAGAGATACACTGCCTTTGTTCCGTGGAATAAGTTTGAGTTTGATATAGTTTTCTGGATTGTTGATCTTGCATTAAGTTTAAAATGAATGATAAAGTCTTGTTGTGGATACTTATTATGCTGTCCAAGGTCAATTTTTAATAAAACTTATGCTGGTTGTGTCAAGTTTTGCTTCGATACTGTGTCGTTTCGTTAGATTTGATTATTGGAATGGCCACAACGTGTATGATATGCGTGTTGAACGGGTTAGATACTATGGTCTGGTTCTTGAGTTTTTGCATTGAAATCTATGAAGATAGCTTGGTTTCTAATTGTCATGCTTCTGAAAAATCATCTTGAAAAGCACTTTGTTTCTGATTCAACGCGTTATAATGTTGCTGTCCATGTGTGATATAGCTCGAATATTGCTGCAAATTATAGTTTTGTGAATAGATGGTTTCGATGATGGCTTGACATTTATATCGCGTTATTCGTGAAAGATATGGCCGAGAAACCATCATGGGCAGCCCTGTTAGTTTGTTTTCTTTTGAATTGGTGATAAGAATCACACTGTAGTTTCGATGAAGGCTAAATGGTAATATTGCGTTTATTCGCGAGGAACCTAGCCAAGAAATCATGCGGGCAGCTTTGTTGTTATTTCCTTTGAGGCGATTTTGAACGAGAATGTTTGTTGTAACATTGTTTTTACCGCTATTCTCAATTAAAGTGCAAACCGCGTCGATTTTGCATATATGTGTTTAGTTTCGATGAAGGTGATTTAGTTTTTCGTGTTTATTCGCGTAGAAACTAACCGAGAAACCATTAGAATATCCTCTTGTTTTCATTTTAATTTCAATTGTAGTTTTTGTTTGAATAATATTCAAAAATAGTTTCAATGACGGTTTAATGATGATTCCGCGTTTATTCGCGTGTACATCCAACCGAGGAACTTTGAGGGCAATGTATCGTTTATTTTGAGCAAACTTATGTAGAAAGACATTTTTATTTCAAGTAAAGTTGAATGAGTAGTGGCTGCCCGGATTATAATCGCTTGTCTTGGTTGGTTTAGGAATCAATTCTCCATGTTATTACTTTGTAAATAATATCTTGTTCATGTTTTCTTTGGTTTCAATTACAATTGGTTGCTTATCCATGGGCATTCATTTAATTGCATTTCGATTTCATACTGTCTACTAACCATTTTTCGATTTATTGCAATTTCATTTTATTTCTATTTCATCTCACACTCATGCTACTAATATGTTTTCTATTTGTGTAGACATTCAAGGATGTGGTTCAAACATACATTTTTTTTACTGTTGCTATTTTTTTAATTTATGTTACTATTTAATATTTAGCAATGTGTATCTAACATATTTAGTATTTTTTTTTATACTGTAAATATAATTATACATGTTTTTTTATTTCTTATATTTATTATTGTAAATATACATATTATATTTATTTCTTATATTTAGTATTATATATATTATATACATATTACTTTTATTATCATAGTTTATTTATTAATTCGTAAATAAGTTCGAATTTAATTATATTAATCTTCTTTGTGTTGCAATTTCGTATTTTTAATTCAATTTAATTTTAGAATATGTATGAACACAAGTATATTATTTAATTTCTTAGAATTAGTTCATATAATCTATTCTAATTAATAAAATAAAATACACTAATCAATATTTAAATTTCACCGTATTTAATTTCTGTTTGTATACTGTTAAATTTACCGTTTCCTCTTTAATTTCAATTTATCCCCATTTGGAAAAAAATGTACCCCAATCCCCTTGTTGCGTTGTAATTAATTTACCTCTTTCTATTTTATTTTACCGTTTAATCCCCATTTATAATTCATGTATCCCTCTCCCAAAAAACAATTCTTGTAATAATCATCTAGTGCACATCTATTTTATTTTAATTTAACTGTCACTTACACAAAACTAAAAAAATATCATTTTTAAACTAATAATTGTAAATCATTTTTAAACCCGTAAGTCGACAAAGCTATGAAGCGTCGCGATGACCACACATGCACACATGTACGCTTGATCCTGGGCCTTCTTACAGTGAGCCTATTTCGATTAATTGTTCCAATTAGTCATTATAGTAGACTAGCCCACTTTGCTAGTACACATGTAATTTAATTATTTTATTCTTAGGTTGGCCACCTTGTATGGGCTTTGTCGATTTTACTTGTGATTTACAATTATCTCAACATATTCTTTCTCCATTCACCAAGCATTTAAAACACTTTCAATAAAATTCGACCCAACGTCGAGTCTTCTTCTCAAACCTCGATCCAACGTCGAGTTATTTTCAAAAATGATTTTTTACAAAACAAAAAAAACATAGTGCTATGGTATTTAATTGAACCGTTAGAGGATAACCCGACGATTTAATTAAAATGTTAAGTATTTGGGCCATTAGAGGGTAACCCAATGACTTAAATACTTTATTCCATACACTTAATAAAAGTGAACTTTGTTTCACCTCACTCTTTTCATAATAAAGATTTTGGATGAGAGATGATCGGTTGACCTCAATCACCAATCTCGAGTATTGAATCGTTAGAGGATAGCCCAACGTTTTGGTACTTGTCATCCCCAATTTAAAATCAATTTCAACTCACTCAAACTTCTTTTGTGCTTTCAAGCACCTTTTACCTTTAAAACCTTTTTTCAAGATTAGACATGATTCATTTATAATTGAGATGCTTCTTCCTCTATTCCCAAGGTTCTCGACTTCTCCACTTGAGTACTAGAGGCGTTCTCAGACCCTCCCTCATGTTGGTGCGTAGTCCTTTATTCTTTATCACATCTTGTGGACGTTAGACGAGTCTTCTCCTTTAAAAATGACGACTTGTCTTTTCATTTAAAATCAATCAACAAACAATCATTTTTTAGAAGAACTACGGAGTTTTGACTTTCCCATTGCACGAGGGAATACGTAGGCACACGGTTTCAAAACCGTGTCAAACTCAAAAATAATAAAAATATTTCTTCTCCCTTTCTCTCTCTTTTCAAAACTTAGAAGATCGTAAAATTTTTATACTAACACACAACCACACTTTGAACTAAATGGGTACCATCGAGTACGATGGATGTAAGGGGTGCTAATACCTTCCCCTTGCATAACCAACTCCCGAACCTACAACTCTTAATTTTGTAGACCGTCTTATCCTTTCTTTCGTGGGTTTTATCTATATTTTCCCGTTCTTCTTTTAGAACAAATAAAATTAGGTGGCGATTTCACTCATTGTTTTGAAAATTATTTTAATCAAATGATTTTTAAAAAACGAGTTGCATCAGTTGTATAAAGTTTGCTTTACGAATTTGTGTTGGTGATTGTCTTAGGTTTTTACTCTATGTTAGGGATTTGAGCTTTACTAGAGATAGATTGCTTAGATTCTTTCCTAGGATGATTATCTACTAGTTTCTGAATGCTAGAAATGGGTTTAGAGTTGACAGTCACTATAGAGTATCTGATCTTAATGCCTCTGCGTTGGTGAAGTATGCCAAATATGGGTATGGAGGTGACGCAGTTGGCTTCTATGTTGTTGAGTGTTGCACCCCAAAATTTGCCCTCCCTATATCAATTATTACCTGGCTTAGGCTTTGCATTCATTTTGCATATGTTTCCATTGAGTCACTCGCTTTAGACATTCATTCGCCCATCACATCTGCATCATTACTGGCATCTGAGGCGGTCGGATTTCAAACTCGTATCATTTTGTGTTTGGGAGCTACCCGTTGTTGCACATATGTGCATTGATGTCTTTGGTTCTGGGTTCTTAGGGTTTGGACTGGCTTAAGGTAATCATGTTACAAGATTTAGAAGGTGTTCACTCGTTTTAACCAACCCGGAATTTGGGAATGGCAAAGGCAGTTTGGATGTTTGGGGTTTTTCTTTAGATTGCAAGTTCAGAGCTGTCCCATTGTATATTCGATGCTTTGTTGAGTTGGAAGGAGGATTTAAAAAGTTGAACGTGTTCAGAAGGTTGTTTTTCTCAGATGTTCAAATTTTCACTCATGGTGTTTCTCAAGACCTTTTATCTCTAAGAACGCGAATCAGGAGCGTACTTAAAGTTATGTTTAGCAACCATGTCTTTACTTGTGTACGAGATTTATGATTTGGTTTGAATTTGGATTTAAATACGCATTTTAATTGATACTTCGCCATGTCGAGTATAAACCATTCATTTTAGTACGGTAAGTGTGGTTTCCAAATAATAACTACAAGTATTATGACAAAGAATTGCATTAGTGATGTGTTAAGTTTCAAAATCAAGAACTCGTTTGGTTATGCTATTCTAAACTCATTTGTGAGCATAGACCAAGTTTTTGAGCCAATTAATTTTCAAGGAAAAGCTGCTGTGCAAGTTTCAATTTTCTTTTGTCATATAACTTCTAATCCTCTTACCTTCTTTTCAACTCTACAAAATTGCACAATACCGCATTCAAATTCTAAAGCCGTGTGTTGGGTACAGAATCCATGTTTTTATTCAATGGTGACAAAGGAATTGTTTCTTTACAAAATTTGAGGAATCTACAAGTTATAATTCACACATTTGTAGTTTCACAAAATTCCAAATTTCTATCCTAATCCTATTTACAAAATGCAAACATACAAGTAAAATTACAAACGTTATATCCTATCCTATCTTCTATTGGAAATCCTTGTTGTTTCTTTGCCTCAAAGCTTTCTTGCTCCATCTTCAAACCTTGCCTTCTCGTCCAAAGCTCTCATTCACCATTCTTTCCAAGCTCGTACCATTGCTCATGTTCATGAAACAAACAAGGAAATAATTAGCAAATGATCAAAGAATTCAAACATGAACATAAACAAGATACAAGATAATGCATTGTTTTCAAATCATCATTAGGGTCTTCTTTCTGGAATCAGGTTGCAAGGGTTTCGATCGTAACAAAACCGAGGCCTCATGTACAAATCATCGGCCATAAACTCGCTATTGCAAATCCACAAGGGTACCCTTGGTTCACAATAGGAGGTGTGGAAAGAAGATGAGGAAAAGCAGTAAAAAGCTTTGGGCATGACAAGACAAGAATTTTATATGCAAGGGTATACACCTTTTCGCAAGTTTTACCAAAACAAGATTACACAACCAAGACATCGAACACATAGCGAGAAAGATCAAACAGCCAGAAGAATCAAAATTATCAGCCCAACAACAAAAGGATGCAAGCCCATCAAGCAAACAAAGGCCTTGTTTTTCAAAATCAGAACAACCAAGGTTCAGCCAAACCCTAAACACTGACAGTATAAAAGCATTCAAGTTTATAACATAAGGAGGCAACTGTTCACAACCAGAGAAAACCCTAGCCGCATACTAATTACCGTCAAGCAAAAAACCCTAATCCCAAAAACAACATCCAAACGAAAAACCCAGAACAACATCTATCTATCTACAAATCATCATCATTTTCCGAAAAAGAAGCCCCTTCAGAAATTCGAAAAATAGCCAGAAAGCAAAGATTCGAAAGGTAGTACCCGATTCGCAATGGAAGGAGGAGGTTGCGAACACTGTGTCGCCATCCTTCTCCCTTCCTCATCTCAGTTTTTATGTTTCTGCATCGTTAATGCCATCATCACCGTTTAGAAACCTAGGGTTTCATTCTTTCCCCCTTTCCATTTTCGAAACCTGTAAAACACAAACAACCAAATCTGTTTTCAGAAATCACAACATGTACAGAGTGAATCGAACGAGAGAGATGAGAGATGTGCAAGAAAAGCGACGGCGAGACGAGAGAGAGGACGAAATCGCGAGCGGAACGGGTGAGAGGAACGGCGAGATCGTCAGAATCGAGAGTTGAGAGAATCGGTGAGGGCGTGAACGGTGAGGCGTGCAGGATAAACGAGAGATCGCGTGAGAGAGAGAGAGAGCCTTCTGGGAATCGCGATGGAGACGAAGAGGACGAGAGAGGCGAATGATAGAACACGGATGAGGGTCTGACCCTCTCTCTCAATTTCGTTTCATTTGATTTAGGATTAGGATTATATTTTCCTTTTTTTTTAGTTTTAGTTAATAGGATAACACGTTTTTAGTTTGGTTAATTAGTTTAAGTTTATATATTTAGTTTTGTGATCATTTAGAAGTAACAGGTCAGTAAATATAATTTAAATATAAGTTTTTTTTTAAAAATGTTATATTTAGTTTATTATTATTATTCAAAAAAAAAACACAAGGTTAATACATGATTTAATAGAATAGTTAAGGTAAGCCTTGTTGGTTAGTCCAGGCGGTGACACTTGTCACCGTCTGTATGGTTTATTCGAAATCTGGTGTAGGCATGTCCATGGTATCAAGTTTGCACCCTCCAGCTTAAGCCACCAGATCTGCCAAAGTCCAGATCCAACGATCCAGAATGGTGGACCACAGCATGCCTCCATGGAGCTTCTACACAAGATCCAGCAGCATTGTTTTGGGCTTGGGCTCAAGATTGCTACTCACACCCTCCGGTTTAAAGCTTCAAACAGGCCCATCTCTAAACCTTCTCTTTAAAATTCAATATATTGCAAGTTTTTTTATGTAATGATGTATTAAATAATGTTTGGCGTATGATAGTTTTTTATTTGTTGAATTATCAATTAAATTGTTAGTTGATTTTTCATCGAGTGAAAAAATATCTATACTAATAATTATTTAAATTCCGATTTGTATTGTGTGTTAATTTATTTTCTTTTATTATCCGCTATTACATTATCCGCTTGCATGTTTATTACGCGATTGCACACTCCGCTCTCACATTAATATAAAAACAACAACGCCTCCGCTCTCTCATTTTTGGTTACCCACACCAAATTCTCTAAGGGTCTCATGGTTGGGGATGGGCATGGCCATCCTCACGAGGTTAATTAAGGCCCTCGTTGCCTTGATTAATCATAACCCGAAAGATAATTGGTCCATATACCAATCACCATGCACCAGGGTCTCATGGTTGGGGATAGGAGCACCTATCCTCACGAGGTTAATCAAGTCCATATACTTGGTTAATCATAACCCGAAATATCATTTCTCTACGTCCAACGCCGCAATTTTCAACACACTTTCAAATAAAAAGTGTTATGGTACTTAATTAAATTGTTAGAGGTTCGCCCAACAATTTAATTAAAAACGTAAAGTATTTGGGCCATTAGAGGGAAACCCAATGACTCGAATACTTTATTCCATACACTTGGACATTTAAAACACTTTCATATTAAATTAATTAATTGAATTTGTTTTCAAAAAATCAATTTTTCTACAAAAGCAAAAAAAACATAGTGGTATGGTATTTAATTAAATTGTTAGAGGTTCGCCCGACGATTTAATTAAAATGTAAAGTATTTGGGCCATTAGAGGGTAACCCAATGACATAAATACTTTATTCCATAACACTTAATAAAAGTGAACTTTGTTTCACCTCACTCCTTTCATAATAAAGATTTTTGGATGAGAGAAGATCGGTTGACCTCAATCGCCAATCTCGAGTATTGAATCGTTAGAGGATATCCCGACGTTTTGGTACTTGTCATCTACAATTAAAAACAATTCAACCCATTCAAATTCCTTTTCCGCTCATACGCGGTCTTCAAAAACATTTCAATTAAAATCAATACAACCAATCCAAGACATTTTCAACAAGAACTACGGAGTTTTGATTTTCCCATTGCACGAGGGAATACGTAGGCACGCGGTTTCGAAACCGTGTCAAACTCAAAATAATAACAAACAAATCCATTTTCTTTTTATTTATTCATAATTTAGAAATTAGCGATTACACACACACAAACACATTTTGAACTAAATGGGTCCCATCGAGTACGATGGACGTAAGAGGTGCTAATACCTTCCTCTTGCGTAACCGACTCCCGAATCCATCCTTTTCGGTCTTGTAGACCGCCTTATCCGATTTTTGTGGGTTTTATCTATATTTTCCCGTTCTTTCTAGAACAAATAAAATTTGGTGGCGATTTCATTGTTTTGAAAATTCATTTAAATGATTTTTTGAAAATCGAGTTGCTTCAGTTGGCGACTTCACTGGGGAAGGTTTTAAAACTTTTTTTTGACTAAGCGAGTCAACCCTAGTTTAGTTCTTCGCATGTTTGTGTGTTTGTTTATCGCTTTCTTCTTTATGCTTATCTATTGATTATTTGCTTATTTTTCTCTATGCTTTATATATATTAATCTGTTGATATATTATTGTGATGGGAATTCATGGGCATTGTTACATAGATAAGCCCACTACCAAGGCTTCTAGGTCACCTTTTTAGGAATAGAGGGGTTGCGTAGCCTAGATCCACTTGACTCCATTGTCTTGTTGGCCCGAAGCGAAGACTCCGGCTTAGAGTTGGTCGTTTTAAGGAGGTTGTTGGCCCGCGTTAGCGCAGGACATCAATCTTTGGACAAATGACCTATAACTCTAAGTTTGTTCATGTTTGTCCTAACCAAGACCAAAACGCTCAAATGTTGGATTTCGAGCACCCCGTTAAGAGCCGTTTCTTGGGGTATACTTTTACAAATACTATCGCCACGTAGGCCTCTCGCGCGATGATAGTGTTTGTAAAAGGGGATCTGAGACCCCAAGAAACATTTAGCCAAAAACATAAGATTAGCCTTACCGGGAATTGTTGGGTAGACGTGAAACCTTGACCGCCGATCCTATGAACCAGTTCTATTTAATTTGCAACATGCATTGCATACATTTGCACAAAACCATTTAGCATATAACTTTTATTTTCGTGGAACCTTATAGATTTTGTTGGTGCGAAGCGAAAGGAAGAATGAATCCAACTGTGAAGATCATTCCATGTCTCAAATTCAAAGAACTGAAGTTGGGAAAGCTGATAACTCAAAGTGAAAGAATTCCACCTGTCAGTAGAGCTTATTTTGGGAAGAGGTTTGGGAATATCCTAGATCTTTTGACTACCAATGTGGACATGGAAGCTTTGATTGCTCTAGCAAAGTACTATGATCCTCCTCTTCGATGCTTTACATTCCAAGACTTTCAGCTCGTTCCTACAATTGAAGAGTTCGAGAGAATCCTTAATTGGCCTTTGAAGGACGACATTCCTTTCCTCGACATAGGGCAAGATCTGGATAAGGCTAAGGTAGCTGCTTTGTTTCTTCCTGTAAGGGAGGTGGCACCCTGGATTACAGACAAAGGTATTCTGAGGCAAAACTTGGAGGATAAGTTGGTAAGTTTGAGTGTACAAGACGATTGGCCGACTTTCAGCTCTATTCTTGCTTTGCTCATCTTTGGGGTGGTTTTGTTCCCAACTAATGAAATTGGTTACTTGAGCCCGTCTGCTATTGGTATATTCATGTCAAAGAACCCTGTTCCGCATTGTTGGTCGATGTTCTTTACCATCTCCATGAGAGAAATCAAGAAGGGTGGTTCGTGTTGTTCTCCATCAGTATTTATGGTTGACTTCTCATATTCCTCAAAGTGGACCGTGGGAGAAGATCCGAGAAACTTATCTTGGTCTCAAAATTGGCTTCACTAATACCGATGGTGTGATGTGGCATTCTCTGTTGGGGATTCGTTGATGTTATCACTCACTGTGGTGGATATTCTAATGTTCCTTTGATTGGGTCTATGGGTTGCATCAATTATAACCCGAGACTTGCAACGAGACAATTGGGGTATCCGATGGAAAACGAACCAAGGCCTGAGCACTTGGAAAGCTTTATTGTACACGAGCTTGGTAAAAAGGACTGCAACGAAGTATTGAAGATCCGAAGAGCTTGGAGTCAAATCCATAGGGAAAGCCGAGAGTTAATCAAGAGGGGCGGAATTGATGGAAGATCTTATCGCCAATGGGTGATAGAGAGAGTCCAAGAAATCAAGCTGCCTTACTTTGTGGAGGTACCCTTTGATCATCCTGAACCTGTAATCACTCATGTGCCAATAGAGGAGAATATGAGGCTTGAAATTATCGAAAGATGGAGGAGGAAAGATTGAAGCTCTAAGCTCTAATTTTTCTCAGAGCGTAAAATTTAGAAGCCAACCTCAAGGAGGTAAAAGAAGAATTAGAGGGAGAAGAATACGTAATGAAAAGGATGAAGAGGTCCGATGAGATGTTAAAACTTGAGGATTGCAAGTGGGGCAAAGGACCTCCGTCGACAATCAAGACCGCCAACAACAAAGGGCCAGCTTATCTAGATGAAGGAAAGGCCGTTGAAGAAAAGAGAGCATTGAAAGCACGTCTCAAGCAAAGATTTCAAAGTTAGAAGCTTCTGCACGAACCAATAAAATGCTAGAGAATGAGATCGCAAAAGAAGAAATCAGATCGCCGAGAATTGGAAGCAATTGAATTAGAAAAAATTCAAGAGAACATTGCGAGGAAGAAAGAGATAGCAATAGGGATGCTTACGAAGGCCTTAGAGAGCAATGCCAAGGTTGGATTGATGAGATCCAAAAGTGAATCGTTGTTGGATGAAAAGGATGAACTAGTGTCCTTTCTAGAAGAACAGAATGGGCATTTCTATTGGAAGTAAAGAAATGGTTGACATGTGTAACCGCTTGATTATTGACCAGGCTCAGTCGGCCCTAGAAGACCTCAAGGCAACCCGATACCTCCTGAGTGATTTCCTCTTCCTCAAGAAGAGGTGGTTCAAGCAAAATTTGAAGCCTCGCCGTGGACAATTTCTAGTTTTTATCCACTTATCTTATTTGAATATTTGAATCTAATTATTATTGTAATGATTTAAATTCCAGACGAATCTTATTGCTCTATTTGAGCTTGAAAAAGTCACAACTAACACTTTGAGTTTCTATGAGATTTCGTTGAATTGCGCTTAATCGGCTTTTTTCTCTAATGTTTATTGTTAACTAACGAGTCTTCAAAGAGTCCCCGAAAATAAAATGTACATATCATGGGCATGCATGCATACTCCCATAGCATATCATACATAATGGTTTTGAGATCACCATCTTACGCGTGGTTTTCTTCTCCACACGAGAGACTACGTGTTTTCGCTCATCATCGTTACAAGTAACTTGAAGAAACCGATGGAGAAGATGGAAGCGACATGGCTGCCTTGGGGACAAGAATGGATACTCGTATAGGGCAATTGATGGAGATAATTCAAAACATGGCTCGCAACAAGAGGAGCTTGAGAGGCCCGCTGCAACCACCAAGCCGCATTGTTCCTCCCTCATGGGAATGCTTTGTCCGAATTAGCTTAGAGGTCAACACCGGTCTTGTGGATCTTACCAGAATCAAGCTCAAATGAATCATGCCTCCTCCTCCCCCCACACATCGCCACCGAGCGATGGATTCCTCCACCAGCGAAGGACTATTCGATTCCCGCTCCCAAGATTGAGGAGGACAATTTTGAGGATTGGTTTTCCAATGTGGAAGAGCCGATCAAGCCGATCGGAAGTTGAAGATGCTCGAGGCGCATGCAAGCCTTTGAGAATCGGATGTTTTGGGGTTCGACATGTCCAACTTGGGTTTGGTCAAGGAAAGATTCCTCCAAATTCAAAATCCCAGCTTTCAAAGTACAAGGGCAACTCTTGTCCTAAAACTCATTTGAGGTATTACTATAGGAGGATGTACACGAAGGATGAGAAGCTCTTGATGCATTTCTTTCAAGACAATTGATGGGCCATGGGCCATTGGTATATGGGCCTTGATAGCTCCAGTGCGAACTGGAGAGAGTTGGTTGTAGCTTTTGTTCAACACTATGGCACCGACATGGCGCCTACGAGAACCCATTGCACAACTTAGCTCAAGAAAACCAATCTTTCAAGGAGTACGCAAAGGTGGCGCGAGGTATGCTAAAGTTCAACCCCAATGGTGGAACGAGAGATGGTGGAAATGTTTACCGCACACTAGATGGGCCGACTATGCCTCTTTCCCCACCGACATGGTGATGTTTGGTGAAAGAGTCGAGATGGGGATCAAGTTAGGAAAGATTCAAGATGTTGGTACCGACAAGAATCAAGTTGGTGGCGCCAAGAAGTCTTTTGGTGGTTACCAAAAGAAGAAGGAAGGCGAGTCGAGCGCCGCCGAAAGCAATCGCCAATTCAATCGCCACCCCGCTAGTGTTCCAAAACAAGATGTTGTTCGAGACAATACCACCAAGACCCATGAAGAAGTTTGACCTTTGCCAATGTCTTATGCGGGTATTCGCCCATTTGCAAATATATGATTGAAGCCATCTAAAGATTGACCCGATAACCCCCAAGTAAATGCGAATGCCCCGCCTCTATCATTCTAATGCTCCGGCATTCCATTGAGAATTGCTATGCTTTCAAGTACAAGGTTACAATTTAGACACCGAGGCAATCAATTTCGGCCTCCTCCCACTCCCAATGTCATTCAACACCTACCTCCTCATGGTGGGAACGCATTAATTTGCAAAGATGGAAGTTTGGACCGATAATGGATGTTAATGATCCGACCACCCCATTGTGGTGGGTAAAGAAGCAATTATTGTTGAAGGATTTCCGTTCATGATGATGGTAAACAATGCTTAATTCAAGTTGAAGGTTGTGATAAGTTGAGAGACGAGATTCGCCCGACATCAAGGGACTCTTCGATTCGTCCAAAGAACTTGATATGAAGAATGATGAAGATGACGTTGACGTGGTCACTATCCCCGCCACTTCTAGAAAGATCCCGTACAATCCCGCCGACTAAGAAACCTCCGTGATCATCACTTTGCGTCCAAGACCCTACACTAGCGAAAAGGCCATCCGTGGAATTATGGGTCCGAGTACTACCGTGACGGCAAGAAATTGAATGTGGAGACCTCAAGGAGGAAAGTCCGATGAAAAGAAGATTGGAAGATTTGAGCATGCATGACATTGCGGAAGAAAGTCGGATTACCCAAGTGGACGAATCTTCTCTCCACCCAATCTAGTTGAGAAAAAGTCCAAGGCTAAAGCAAAAGGGAAAGGAGTCATGATTGGGGTGAGTCAACAAAGATTTGTAACCTGCTCGAGCCCCGAGTTGACCAAAGATGTTGAAGAACCGATGATATATATAAGAAGACAAGATAATCGACCAACGCCCGCCAAGATTTCTATCTTAGCGTTGAGGATTCGAGCCTCACCGCAACGCCTTCAGTTGCGCTTCGCCCCCGTCTCTTTCCCAATCCATTGTGAGGCATTTCGGCAAGTAAGTGGTCTCGGTTTTATCGACTTGATTTACCTCCCGGAAGGAAGCATAACAAGCTACACGCTTCCGTGGAGATAGCGAGAACTACTTTATCCCGCAGGCTGGTCGACACGGATCATCCTCAATGTTCTTCCAAAGTCTACTCTTTTGAAGTTGGATTATGAAGGGTTGTCCGAGACCCGTGATTTGATAGTTAAGGAAGAGGTCTGTTTGGCGAGGTGGACTGCCTATTAAGATAGGCCCACAGGTTTTGATGCGACTTTTTCGTCATGGATATTAATCCTCCATCGTTGTTTGCTTGACGCCCGGATTCATGGGGCTGGTGTTGTGACATCCACTTTGCACCAAAGTTCTTAATTAATGGGAAGGTGGTCACCATTTATGGTGAAGAAGATTATGTCGTCATCATCGAGCAACTTTCGTATGTTGAAGGAGAGATCCACGAAACTCCATGCCAAGCTTTTGAGGCGATTACCGATAAGATCCCTTTGCAAAAAGGTGAAGTCTCCATGGCATCCTACAAGCAGGCTCAGGCTATTGTCAAGTCAGGACATCCCGAAGGGTGGGGAAGAGTGCTAGAACTTCCTACCCAGACGGATAAGAGGGTTTGGGTTTTGCCCTGAATGAAGGTCTCGCCTCCACCCAGTGCAAAGGGTGTCTCCTCCTGTCAAGTTTGTCAAAGGTGGAATCCAGATTGAAGATGTTGATGCCATTGATGGTGAAGCGGATGGTGACTATGATGTGGACAAGTGGATCTACCCAAATGTCCTAGGACGTGAGCTTTCAAATTGGCTCGTTGAAGATGTTGCTGTGGTTACCCGTTTTGAAGAGTAATTTTCTGTTTTTATGTCATTCCATAATTCCTACGTTATGCCCAAGACGTAGTGATCATGCTGTAGGGCCACCATGTTTTTAACTTTCAAGTTTATCATTAATGAAGGACGTCCTTTTTTGCATTCAAATTTTTCTCTCTTTGTTTTTTTTCTTCACTTATTTCTTTTAAAGGTGACAATATCAAATTTTACTTTCTTTTTTATACAAACCTTTTGTCTTTTCTTTTTATTAAAAAAAAAACTTAATTAAAAAATAATAATAAAAATAAAATTACCAACAACGCAGATGTGGTCCTTCGACGGACCCGGATTTTGTCGACGATGATTCCTGTGGCTCATTATGATTTCGACGAACCGATTTATCAAGTCAAGAGGAAGTCAAGAGGACTGTGAATTACCAAGAACTAGCCAGATGTTGAGGCAAGAAGAAAAGGTCATCCACCGCACCAAGAAGCTCTAGAAGTGATCAATCTAGGAACCGAGGATGCTCGAAAGGAGGTCAAGATCGGGGCAGCATTGAAGATGGAGTTAAGCAAAAGCTTGTCGAAATGCTACATGAGTACATGGACATATTTGCTTGGTCTTATGAAGATATGCCCGGTTAGATATCGACATCGCATGCATAAATTGCCCTCAAAGAAGGCTGCCCACCCAGAAAGGAAGCTTCGCAGACACATCCAAATGTCAAGAAAAATCAAAGAAGAGGTTCGTATGATGGAAGTGTTTCCTAAAGGTTGTTTCTTATCCCCATGGGTTGCCAACATCGTATCAGCATCAAGAAAGACGGCAAGGTAAGGATGTGTGTTGATTATAGGGATCTGAATAGAGCTAGCCCTAAGGATGACTTCCCTCTCCCGCACATCGACATTTTGGTCGATAATACTGCTCAAGCTAAAGTATTCTCATTCATGGATGGTTTCTCTGGCTACAACCAGATTAAGATGGCGCCCAATGATATGGAGAAAACTACTTTCATTACACCGTGGGGAACCTTCTGTTACAAAGTGATGCCTTTGGTTTGAAGAACGCAGGGCAACATATGCTATGGTCACTCTTTCACGATATGATGCATAAAGAGATTGAAGTCTACGTGGATGATATGATTGCCAAGTCCCGCATGTAAGAAGAACACCGTTCACTTGTTGAAATTGTTCGAAAGGTTGAGAAAGTTCAGCCGAGGTTGAACCCAAGTAAGTGCACCTTTGGGGTGAGATCGTGGAAACTTTAGGCTTTATTGTGAGCGAGAAAGGGATCGAGGTGGACCCCGCAAAGATAAAAGCGATACAAGAAATGCCGAGCCAAGGATGTAAAAGGAAGTGCGAGGTTTCTTGGGAAGACCGAATTACATCGCTAGGTTCATTTCTCATCTCACACCACCGTGAGCCTATTTTCAAGTCGTTAAGAAAGAATCCAACGACTGTGTAACGGCGATTGTCGACGGATTCGACAAGATAAAGAGGTACCTACAAGAGCCTCCAATTCTCTCACCCCTGTGGAGGGTACCGCTGATTATGTACTTGACCGTGTTGGAGAATTCCATGGCGTGTGCTCGGTCAACATGATGAGACAGTAAAAGAGCACGCCATATACTACTTGAGCAAGAAGTTCACGTAATGTGAATCGAGGTATTCATTGTTGGAAAAGACTTGTTGTGCACTCGCATGGGCAAAGAAACGGCAAAGATATGTTAACTCACACTACTTTCTTGATCTCCAAAATGGACCCGATAAAGTATATCTTTGAGAAGCCACTCACAGGAAGGATAGCCCGTGGCAAATGATCCCGACGAATATGATATCCAATACACTACTCGAAGGCTATCAAAGGTAGTGTGGTGGCGGACTATCTCGCTCAACAACCATTAGATGATGACTATCACCGATGAAGTTTGAGTTCTCGATGAGGACATTATGTATATCGTAGATTGTAACATTCCGTGGCTCGAAGAGGGACCCGAGCCCGCTCATGGTGGACAATGGCATTCGATGGAGCTTCAAATGCATTAGGAAATGGCGTTACGCCATTATCACTTCTCCAAGGTTTTCATATTCCATTCAACGCGTAACTGCTTTGATTGCACCAATAATGTGGCCGAGTACGAAGCTTGTATTTTGGAATTGAACCATTGATCCGAGAATCAAGATCTTAGCGGTATATGGAGATTCCGCTTGGTAATTAGTCAAATCAATGGAGATTGGGAGACCCGCCACCGAATTTGATTCCATATCGAGATCATGTCTTGAAGTTGATCCCTTATTTCGACGAGATCACTTTTGATCACATCCCAAGGGAGGAGAACAATTTGGCGATGCTTTGGCTACTGTCATCCATGTTTAAGGTCGATGGGCGAATGACGCCCGCCTATAACTATAATGAGGTTGGATGAGCCTGCTCGCTATGAAGTAGAAGGTGAAAGATGAAAACCTTGGTTCTATGACATCAAAAGGTATCTCGAGACAAAAGAATACCCGATGATGCTTCCATCGTTGATAAGAAGGCCCGCAAGTACTCACTAAATTTTTCCTCAATGGCGTGTGTTGTACAAAAGGAACTATGACTGCTTTTGCTCGATGCGTGGATAGACACGAAGCAAATAAGATTATAGAAGAAATTCATGAAGGTTCCTTTGGGACACATTCTAGTGGACACACCATGGCCAAGAAGATCTTGAGAGCAGGCTATTATTGGTCCACCATGGAGAATGACTGCTACAACCATGCCAGAACATGCTACAAATGTCAAATCTACGCTGATAAGATGCATGTGCCACCTTCTTCATTGAATGTTTTGACTTCTCCATGGCCTTTTGCGATGTGGGGCATTGATATGATTGGAGAAATTAAGCCCACCGCTTCTAACGGACATCGATTCATCCTTGTTGCCATTGACTACTTTACCAAATGGGTTGAGGCAGCGTCTTATGCCCGTGTCACTAGACAAGTGGTCACACGTTTTATCAAGCATAATATCATTTGTCGCTATGGGGTTCCCGAGAAGATCATTACTGATAACGGCTCGAATCTCAACAATAAAATGATGAAAGAGTTGTGCGACGATTTCAAGATAAGACATCATAACTCTTCTCCATATCGTCCAAAAATGAATGGTGCTGTGGAGGCGGCAAACAAGAATATCAAGAAGATTGTACAAAAGATGGTTGTCACTTACAAGGATTGGCACGAGATGCTGCCATTTGCCTTACACGGCTACCGCACTTCAATACGCACGTCAACAGGGGCAACTCCCTTCTCCTTGGTATACGGTATGGAAGCAGTCCTACCCGTGGAAGTTGAAATTCCTTCCTTAAGGATTTTAACAGATGTGCAACTCGATGAAGCTGAATGGGTTCAGAACAGACTTGATCAATTGAATCTCATCGACGAGAAGAGACTGACAGCTATTTGTCATGGACAGCTATACCAGAAGCGTATGAAAAGGGCTTTCGACAAGAAAGTGTGTCCTCGGAATTTCCAAGCTGGTGACCTTGTGCTGAAGAGAATTTTTCCTCCCAACAGTACGGACGCTCGGGGCAAGTGGGCTCCAAATTATGAAGGACCGTATATCGTGAAGAAAGTTTTCTCTGGAGGAGCTATGTTGCTCACGACTATGGATGGAGAGGATTTCCCTCACCCGATTAATGCAGATGTAGTCAAAGAATACTTCGCATAAAAGAGACCTGTTAGGTTGACTGGCCTAAGCAAAATAAGGGCATCCCGACGAACCAAGAGGTTCGGGCAAAAGTTAGGGATAAATGTAAAAGATTGTACACCCGGCAAGTCGAAAACCTGAAAGGGCGGCTTGGGCAAAAAAGGGTATCCCGGTGGATTGAAAACCCGAAAGGGCGGTCCAGGCAAAAATTAGGGATTCAAGGCGAACGACTACAATCTGCACCACACCTGTTTGGGTCAGCTATCTACAATAACTTGATAATCCAGGGGGATTGAGGGTTAGTCTAATCGGAGCATTTCAGATAGCTCGATGTTAAGGGATGTTGAAGTTGTAAAGGGCATGGCGGATTCAGAGTTCGACAAAATCCATGATTTTTATTGTCACCTTTTCTTTTAACTTTGATGTATAAGCAATTGCCTCTTTTCAGGATTTGCTTCTTGATGTAAATGCTCATTTACGGGCTAATCAATCAATAAAATTACTTTCATCCAAACTGTGTTTTTCTATCTCTGTCTTATTTTTATGTTTTTTTTAACTGTTTTGTTTGCAAAAACAACGTCCGATGTTTTTAATAAACTTTGCACATAAAAACATCAGTGCCCCAACGGCACGTGGCATAATATCTGAGGTTACTCGGAATTTCGGGTACACCACATTAACGAATGAAACAGTTGATCTCTGTAGCAGAATTATTGTTATGTCTCCTGTTTTACATTTTCAATTATGCAAAGGGCACCATGCGCATGGGCATCGGTCACCGACAAGGTTTCTTTCTCTCCAACAAGAGTTATCTATGGCATATGTGCGCCCTTAGATGTTATTACTCTGTCCCCGACACGGAAGATCGTAAAGAACGTGCCACCAGCAAGATCATTTTCAAAGGCTCACTTGTGCCAGAAGATGTTGTCGACCCCTCCTATGCAAGAGCTCGTATCCCATAGCTATTGGAATCAGGAACTCTACGCAACATGATTGTCATCCCAGATGAATGTCAATCTCTAAGAGTTACTTCCCCAGTGATGTTGATCATTGAAAGGATACTTCTATTCTACAATCCCCTGTCAGGGTCCAGACTATCATCTCTTTGACAAAGACCAGATGATTTATATTCAATTCATGGATGGTTTTTGCCCTCACATTGCCCTTAGTTCCGGACGAAATGTTAAAACATGCATCATTGCATTGCATTCTCAAAAAAAATGCGTAGCATTTCCATTGATATGGAGCATTACGCTAAAAAAAAATAATCTCAAACATGCATCTAAGCATAGGCCAGATTAAAGTGTTTCTCGAGAACCTTTTGCGTCTCCGAAGAGAAATCATTCAATTAAAAAATCCCCAAGTGGTATTCCCAGTCAGAGTTCCCTCAAGAAATTCTTCTTGTTGTTGCTATCTGCCTTTTTGACCCTGTGTCGGTCTCCTACATCGTTCAATTCAATTCAATTACCAAGCGTCTTACTTTTTGCAAATTTTTATTTTGGTATTCTTACCCATGGTTGCCTCTATCGTTAGAGTGTGAGTAAGAGTCAGTGTCTAACCTTTCTTGCTTCTCAATTGTTTGAGTATCCATACTTGGTGTGTGGTAATTCATATAATTGCCACTCTTGAAGAATTACACCCCGCCTTTGGCACGAGGGATATTGTATTTTTGCATATTTGCAAACTTTTAAAGCCCAACATAGCCTAGCAATCCTCGCTAGAGTCTCTTGTTGCCCTTTTTCCGTAAATTGCCTTCGATCGACGTTTTACCATTCCATATATTTTCTCCCTGAGTCTGCTCCACGGTCTCCTTCTGTGTGTGTCTAATATCTTTACTTGACATATACCCGTCTTCTCATTTTTGATCTGCGATGCAACTTGAAGTACGCTTCCAAAGATCTATGAGTTCTTACTTTTCGATCTCGAAGCAACTTATTGAAGTATGCTCGCTCCAAAGGTCCGATTGGTTTCGTTTTGATCTGCGATGCAACTTATTGAAGTATGCGTGTTCCAAAGATCTACCGTTTCATTTTTGATCTGCGATGCAACTTATGAAGTATCGCGTTCCAAAGATCTATGAGTTCTTACCTTTCGATCCGCGAAGCAACTTATTGAAGTATGCTCGCTCCAAAGGTCCGTCTGTTTCGTTTTTGATCTGCGATGCAACTTATTAAAGTATGCTCCAAAGATCTACCGTCTCATTTTTGATCTGCGATGCAACTTATGAAGTATGCTCGTTCCAAAGATCTATGAGCTCTTACCTTTCTGATCTGCGAAGCAACTTATTGAAGTATGCTCGTTCCAAAGGTCTGTCTGGTTTCGTTTTTTGATCTGCGATGCAACTTATTGAAGTATGCGCGTTCCAAAGATCTATGAGTTCTTACCTTTCTGATCTGCGATGCAACTTATTGAAGTATGCTCGTTCCAAAGATCTGTCAGTTCTCATATCTAATCCGCGAAGCCGCTTATTTAAGCATATTCGTTTCCTGATGTTCTGAAATCTTTCTAAAAAAAAACACCAACAAAAAATAGAAATACGAAAAATTCAAGAAAAATCAATCAAAAAAGGCATAAATTTTTTTCTACTTGTTCTTTGGAGCGCAAATTTTAGGGTTCTTTTAGTATTTAATCTTCTTCTACCTTGAAAGTTCAAAAGGCTAGCGCCAATTTCACTTTCAGATTTAAGACGATTAAATAGGGGCAACTGTTGCACCCCAAAATTTGCCCTCCCTATATCAATTATTACCTGGCTTAGGCTTTGCATTCATTTTGCATATGTTTCCATTGAGTCACTCGCTTTAGACATTCATTCGCCCATCACATCTCGCATCATTATCGCATCCGAGGCGGTCTGATTTCAAACTCGTATCATTTTGTGTTTGGGAGCTACCCGTTGTTGCACATATGTGCATTGATGTCTTTGGTTCTGGGTTCTTAGGGTTTGGACTGGCTTAAGGTAATCATGTTACAAGATTTAGAAGGTGTTCACTCGTTTTAACCAACCCGGAATTTGGGAATGGCAAAGGCAGTTTGGATGTTTGGGGTTTTTCTTTAGATTGCAAGTTCAGCTGTCCCATTGTATATTCGATGCTTTGTTGAGTTGGAAGGAGGATTTAAAAAGTTGAACGTGTTCAGAAGGTTGTTTTTCTCAGATGTTCAAATTTTCACTCATGGTGTTTCTCAAGACCTTTTATCTCTAAGAACGCGAATCAGGAGCGTACTTAAAGTTATGTTTAGCAACCATGTCTTTACTTGTGTACGAGATTTATGATTTGGTTTGAATTTGGATTTAAATACGCATTTTAATTGATACTTCGCCATGTCGAGTATAAACCATTCATTTTAGTACGGTAAGTGTGGTTTCCAAATAATAACTACAAGTATTATGACAAAGAATTGCATTAGTGATGTGTTAAGTTTCAAAATCAAGAACTCGTTTGGTTATGCTATTCTAAACTCATTTGTGAGCATAGACCAAGTTTTTGAGCCAATTAATTTTCAAGGAAAAGCTGTGCAAGTTTCAATTTTCTTTTGTCATATAACTTCTAATCCTCTTACCTTCTTTTCAACTCTACAAAATTGCACAATACCGCATTCAAATTCTAAAGCCGTGTGTTGGGTACAGAATCCATGTTTTTATTCAATGGTGACAAAGGAATTGTTTCTTTACAAAATTTGAGGAATCTACAAGTTATAATTCACACATTTGTAGTTTCACAAAATTCCAAATTTCTATCCTAATCCTATTTACAAAATGCAAACATACAAGTAAAATTACAAACGTTATATCCTATCCTATCTTCTATTGGAAATCCTTGTTGTTTCTTTGCCTCAAAGCTTTCTTGCTCCATCTTCAAACCTTGCTTTCTCGTCCAAAGCTCTCATTCACCATTCTTTCCAAGCTCGTACCATTGCTCATGTTCATGAAACAAACAAGGAAATAATTAGCAAATGATCAAAGAATTCAAACATGAACATAAACAAGATACAAGATAATGCATTGTTTTCAAATCATCATTAGGGTCTTCTTTCCGGAATCAGGTTGCAAGGGTTTCGATCGTAACAAAACTTAGGCCTCATGTACAAATCATCGGCCATAAACTCGCTATTGCAAATCCACAAGGGTACCCTTGGTTCACAATAGGAGGTGTGGAAAGAAGATGAGGAAAAGCAGCTGTAAAAAAGCAGTTTGGGCATGACAGTACAAGAATTTTATACAGGGCAGCAAGGGTATACACCTTTTCGGGCAAGTTTTACCAAAAACAGCATTACACAACCAAGACATCAGAACACATAGCAGCAGAACAGCATCAAACAGCCAGAAGAATCAAAATTATCAGCCCAACAACAAAAGGATGCAAGCCCATCAAGCAAACAAAGGCCTTGTTTTTCAAAATCAGAACAACCAAGGTTCAGCCAAACCCTAAACACTGACAGTATAAAAGCATTCAAGTTTATAACATAAGGAGGCAACTGTTCACAACCAGAGAAAACCCTAGCCGCATACTAATTACCGTCAAGCAAAAAACCCTAATCCCAAAAACAACATCCAAACGAAAAACCCAGAACAGCATCTATCTATCTACAAATCATCATCATTTTCCGAAAAAGAAGCCCCTTCAGAAATTCGAAAAATAGCCAGAAAGCAAAGATTCGAAAGGTAGTACCCGATTCGCAATGGAAGGAGGAGGTTGCGAACACTGTGTCGCCATCCTTCTCCCTTCCTCATCTCAGTTTTTATGTTTCTGCATCGTTAATGCCATCATCACCGTTTAGAAACCTAGGGTTTCATTCTTTCCCCCTTTCCATTTTCGAAACCTGTAAAACACAAACAACCAAATCTGTTTTCAGAAATCACAACATGTACAGAGTGAATCGAACGAGAGAGATGAGAGATGTGCAAGAACAGCGACGGCGAGACGAGAGAGAGGACGAAATCGCGAGCGGAACGGGTGAGAGGAACGGCGAGATCGTCAGAATCGAGAGTTGAGAGAATCGGTGAGGGCGTGAACGGTGAGGCGTGCAGGATAAACGAGAGATCGCGTGAGAGAGAGAGAGAGCCTTCTGGGAATCGCGATGGAGACGAAGAGGACGAGAGAGGCGAATGATAGAACACGGATGAGGGTCTGACCCTCTCTCTCAATTTCGTTTCATTTGATTTAGGATTAGGATTATATTTTCCTTTTTTTTTAGTTTTAGTTAATAGGATAACACGTTTTTAGTTGGGTTAATTAGTTTAAGTTTATATATTTAGTTTTGTGATCATTTAGAAGTAACAGGTCAGTAAATATAATTTAAATATAAGTTTTTTTTTTAAAAAGTTATATTTAGTTTATTATTATTATTCAAAAAAAAACACAAGGTTAATACATGATTTAATAGAATAGTTAAGGTAAGCCTTGTTGGTTAGTCCAGGCGGTGACACTTGTCACCGTCTGTATGGTTTATTCGAAATCTGGTGTAGGCATGTCCATGGTATCAAGTTTGCACCCTCCAGCTTAAGCCACCAGATCTGCCAAAGTCCAGATCCAACGATCCAGAATGGTGGACCACAGCATGCCTCCATGGAGCTTCTACACAAGATCCAGCAGCATTGTTTTGGGCTTGGGCTCAGATTGCTACTCACACCCTCCGGTTTAAAGCTTCAAACAGGCCCATCTCTAAACCTTCTCTTTAAAATTCAATATATTGCAAGTTTTTTTATGTAATGATGTATTAAATAATGTTTGGCGTATGATAGTTTTTTATTTGTTGAATTATCAATTAAATTGTTAGTTGATTTTTCATCGAGTGAAAAAATATCTATACTAATAATTATTTAAATTCCGATTTGTATTGTGTGTTAATTTATTTTCTTTTATTATCCGCTATTACATTATCCGCTTGCATGTTTATTACGCGATTGCACACTCCGCTCTCACATTAATATAAAAACAACAACGCCTCCGCTCTCTCATTTTTGGTTACCCACACCAAATTCTCTAAGGGTCTCATGGTTGGGGATGGGCATGGCCATCCTCACGAGGTTAATTAAGGCCCTCGTTGCCTTGATTAATCATAACCCGAAAGATAATTGGTCCATATACCAATCACCATGCACCAGGGTCTCATGGTTGGGGATAGGAGCACCTATCCTCACGAGGTTAATCAAGTCCATATACTTGGTTAATCATAACCCGAAATATCATTTCTCTACGTCCAACGCCGCAATTTTCAACACACTTTCAAATAAAAAGTGTTATGGTACTTAATTAAATTGTTAGAGGTTCGCCCAACAATTTAATTAAAAACGTAAAGTATTTGGGCCATTAGAGGGAAACCCAATGACTCGAATACTTTATTCCATACACTTGGACATTTAAAACACTTTCATATTAAATTAATTAATTGAATTTGTTTTCAAAAAATCAATTTTTCTACAAAAGCAAAAAAAACATAGTGGTATGGTATTTAATTAAATTGTTAGAGGTTCGCCCGACGATTTAATTAAAATGTAAAGTATTTGGGCCATTAGAGGGTAACCCAATGACATAAATACTTTATTCCATAACACTTAATAAAAGTGAACTTTGTTTCACCTCACTCCTTTCATAATAAAGATTTTTGGATGAGAGAAGATCGGTTGACCTCAATCGCCAATCTCGAGTATTGAATCGTTAGAGGATATCCCGACGTTTTGGTACTTGTCATCTACAATTAAAAACAATTCAACCCATTCAAATTCCTTTTCCGCTCATACGCGGTCTTCAAAAACATTTCAATTAAAATCAATACAACCAATCCAAGACATTTTCAACAAGAACTACGGAGTTTTGATTTTTCCATTGCACGAGGGAATACGTAGGCACGCGGTTTCGAAACCGTGTCAAACTCAAAATAATAACAAACAAATCCATTTTCTTTTTATTTATTCATAATTTAGAAATTAGCGATTACACACACACAAACACATTTTGAACTAAATGGGTCCCATCGAGTACGATGGACGTAAGAGGTGCTAATACCTTCCTCTTGCGTAACCGACTCCCGAATCCATCCTTTTCGGTCTTGTAGACCGCCTTATCCGATTTTTGTGGGTTTTATCTATATTTTCCCGTTCTTTCTAGAACAAATAAAATTAGGTGGCGATTTCATTGTTTTGAAAATTCATTTAAATGATTTTTGAAAATCGAGCTTCATTGAGATAGTTGACATGACTATTGAGATGATTGAGGATTGATAGGTTGAGAGGTATGTGATGATACGGACAGTATCGGGTCGAGTATAACGGTGGTGCAGACGGTTTCATGTTTCATCTTTATACTTTTGTTCATTTACATTTCACCATTAACGGTTTTCGAACGACAATCACACCATCTGGACACGATATAATAACGTATATATCACCGCAAAAATAATACCAAACTCTTTGTTTGCCGCTATAATGAGTTATTTCTTTGCCGCTATACCGCAACAAAATGGCGCGCTATATGCAAGCAAAGAGTTTGGTATTATTTTATCGGGTGATATATACCGTTAGGTTATATCGTATCGTGTCCACGAGATTGGTTATTGATTCGCTCAACAATTTGCTAATGAGTTCGATTAAAAGAAATGAAAATAAAAGATGAAAGTAAATGAACAAAAGTATAAAGGATAGACTTGTCCGAACGAATGTAAACCACCCGGACTTAAATCTACCACCCATGTTATACTCGCCCACGATACTCGTCCGTATCATCACATACCTCTCACAACCTAAGCTATTTCTAACCCAAATTGAGAATCCTCCCGAATCATCTCAATAGTCATGTCTGGCCTATCTCAATAACACATAAGTCAACTGCGTCACCTCCATACTCATCTTTGGTATACTTCACCAATGTAGAGGCATTAAGATCAGATACTCTATAGTGAATGTCAGCTCTAAACCCATTTCTAGCATTCAGAAACTAACAGATAATCATCCTAGGAAAGAATCTAAGCAATCTATCTCTAGTAAAGCTCAAATCCCTAACATAGAGTAAAAACCTAAGACAATCACCAACACAAATTCGTAAAGCAAACTTTATACAACTGATGCAACTCGTTTTTTAAAAATCATTTGATTAAAATAATTTTCAAAACAATGAGTGAAATCGCCACCTAATTTTATTTGTTCTAAAAGAAGAACGGGAAAATATAGATAAAACCCACGAAAGAAAGGATAAGACGGTCTACAAAATTAAGAGTTGTAGGTTCGGGAGTTGGTTATGCAAGGGGAAGGTATTAGCACCCCTTACATCCATCGTACTCGATGGTACCCATTTAGTTCAAAGTGTGGTTGTGTGTTAGTATAAAAATTTTACGATCTTCTAAGTTTTGAAAAGAGAGAGAAAGGGAGAAGAAATATTTTTATTATTTTTGAGTTTGACACGGTTTTGAAACCGTGTGCCTACGTATTCCCTCGTGCAATGGGAAAGTCAAAACTCCGTAGTTCTTCTAAAAAATGATTGTTTGTTGATTGATTTTAAATGAAAAGACAAGTCGTCATTTTTAAAGGAGAAGACTCGTCTAACGTCCACAAGATGTGATAAAGAATAAAGGACTACGCACCAACATGAGGGAGGGTCTGAGAACGCCTCTAGTACTCAAGTGGAGAAGTCGAGAACCTTGGGAATAGAGGAAGAAGCATCTCAATTATAAATGAATCATGTCTAATCTTGAAAAAAGGTTTTAAAGGTAAAAGGTGCTTGAAAGCACAAAAGAAGTTTGAGTGAGTTGAAATTGATTTTAAATTGGGGATGACAAGTACCAAAACGTTGGGCTATCCTCTAACGATTCAATACTCGAGATTGGTGATTGAGGTCAACCGATCATCTCTCATCCAAAATATTTATTATGAAAAGAGTGAGGTGAAACAAAGTTCACTTTTATTAAGTGTATGGAATAAAGTATTTAAGTCATTAGGTTACCCTCTAATGGCCCAAATACTTTACATTTTAATTAAATCGTCGGGCTATCCTCTAACGATTCAATTAAATACCATAGCACTATGTTTTTTTTGTTTTGTAAAAAAATCATTTTTGAAAATAACTCGACGTTGGATCGAGGTTTGAGAAGAAGACTCGACGTTGGGTCGAATTTTATTGAAAGTGTTTTAAATGCTTGGTGAATGGAGAAAGAATATGTTGAGATAATTGTAAATCACAAGTAAAATCGACAAAGCCCATACAAGGTGGCCAACCTAAGAATAAAATAATTAAATTACATGTGTACTAGCAAAGTGGGCTAGTCTACTATAACGACTAATTGGAACAATTAATCGAAATAGGCTCACTGTAAGCAGGCCCAGGATCAAGCGTACATGTGTGCATGTGTGGTCATCGCGACGCTTCGTAGCTTTGTCGACTTACGGGTTTAAAAATGATTTACAATTATTAGTTTAAAAATGATATTTTTTTAGTTTTGTGTAAGTGATAGTTAAATTAAAATAAAATAGATGTGCACTAGATGATTATTACAAGAATTGTTTTTTGGGAGAGGGATACATGAATTATAAATGGGGATTAAACGGTAAAATAAAATAGAAAGAGGTAAATTAATTACAACGCAACAAGGGGATTGGGGTACATTTTTTTCCAAATGGGGATAAATTGAAATTAAAGAGGAAACGGTAAATTTAACAGTATACAAACAGAAATTAAATACGGTGAAATTTAAATATTGATTAGTGTATTTTATTTTATTAATTAGAATAGATTATATGAACTAATTCTAAGAAATTAAATAATATACTTGTGTTCATACATATTCTAAAATTAAATTGAATTAAAAATACGAAATTGCAACACAAAGAAGATTAATATAATTAAATTCGAACTTATTTACGAATTAATAAATAAACTATGATAATAAAAGTAATATGTATATAATATATATAATACTAAATATAAGAAATAAATATAATATGTATATTTACAATAATAAATATAAGAAATAAAAAAACATGTATAATTATATTTACAGTATAAAAAAAAATACTAAATATGTTAGATACACATTGCTAAATATTAAATAGTAACATAAATTAAAAAAATAGCAACAGTAAAAAAAATGTATGTTTGAACCACATCCTTGAATGTCTACACAAATAGAAAACATATTAGTAGCATGAGTGTGAGATGAAATAGAAATAAAATGAAATTGCAATAAATCGAAAAATGGTTAGTAGACAGTATGAAATCGAAATGCAATTAAATGAATGCCCATGGATAAGCAACCAATTGTAATTGAAACCAAAGAAAACATGAACAAGATATTATTTACAAAGTAATAACATGGAGAATTGATTCCTAAACCAACCAAGACAAGCGATTATAATCCGGGCAGCCACTACTCATTCAACTTTACTTGAAATAAAAATGTCTTTCTACATAAGTTTGCTCAAAATAAACGATACATTGCCCTCAAAGTTCCTCGGTTGGATGTACACGCGAATAAACGCGGAATCATCATTAAACCGTCATTGAAACTATTTTTGAATATTATTCAAACAAAAACTACAATTGAAATTAAAATGAAAACAAGAGGATATTCTAATGGTTTCTCGGTTAGTTTCTACGCGAATAAACACGAAAAACTAAATCACCTTCATCGAAACTAAACACATATATGCAAAATCGACGCGGTTTGCACTTTAATTGAGAATAGCGGTAAAAACAATGTTACAACAAACATTCTCGTTCAAAATCGCCTCAAAGGAAATAACAACAAAGCTGCCCGCATGATTTCTTGGCTAGGTTCCTCGCGAATAAACGCAATATTACCATTTAGCCTTCATCGAAACTACAGTGTGATTCTTATCACCAATTCAAAAGAAAACAAACTAACAGGGCTGCCCATGATGGTTTCTCGGCCATATCTTTCACGAATAACGCGATATAAATGTCAAGCCATCATCGAAACCATCTATTCACAAAACTATAATTTGCAGCAATATTCGAGCTATATCACACATGGACAGCAACATTATAACGCGTTGAATCAGAAACAAAGTGCTTTTCAAGATGATTTTTCAGAAGCATGACAATTAGAAACCAAGCTATCTTCATAGATTTCAATGCAAAAACTCAAGAACCAGACCATAGTATCTAACCCGTTCAACACGCATATCATACACGTTGTGGCCATTCCAATAATCAAATCTAACGAAACGACACAGTATCGAAGCAAAACTTGACACAACCAGCATAAGTTTTATTAAAAATTGACCTTGGACAGCATAATAAGTATCCACAACAAGACTTTATCATTCATTTTAAACTTAATGCAAGATCAACAATCCAGAAAACTATATCAAACTCAAACTTATTCCACGGAACAAAGGCAGTGTATCTCTAATCTCAGGAAAAAAAGACAACGTGAACACAATGATTTCCTTCAACAATCCAAAGCATTTTAGACAACACAACACAGAATATGAAACAGGGATTCGAAACAGGATGATACCTCACTGAATGGTCGCCGAGATTGTTGATTGGAGAAGCATCAATGTCGAACGGTGGCTGGGATTTGATGTCTGGCAGTAGTGTTAGACAGAGATAAGAGAGTGAGGGTGACGATGAGCTTGAGGTTGTCGGAAATGGATGGGTACGGCAGCTGTAGCAGGGGTTGTGTCGCCGGAACGGAAGGCAATAAAGGGGGTTTTGGAATGATGGAGACGGGGAGAGTTCGATGGCAGTATGAAGGTGATGGTGTGAACAGAGGAGTACGAGGTTGGTGGTTATGGCGAGACGGCGAGGATGGGTTGCTGGAAACGAGAAGATGGAAGGAGAGCGGGTTTGGTACAGGGTATTGGAAGAGAACAGTGTAATGACAGCGGATGGTGTTAGGAGAACAGGGGAAGTTTCGGCGAAGGGGGTTAGCAGCAGATGAATGGAAGATTGGATGAAGTTTGAAGGCGATTGAGACGGTGGGAACGGAAAGGATATGGAAGGGGGTGGTGAGCGGAATACGGCGGAGAAACAGGGGTGTATGAACTGAAGAAAATGGTGAGATGGGGGTTGTTTGAAGAAGGTGACGACAGGGAGAGGATGGAATGGGCGGCTGGGAGAAACAAAGGAACTGTGGTGTGGGTTAAGGAACAGAGGTTAAAGGGGGTTGGTATCACGAAGAAGAAGAAGTTCTTCTTCAAAGTTTTTTTGTGTTTTATAATTTGTAATGCTCTGCCTCTTTTTTTTTTATCCGCCTCCGCCTTTTTTTTTGTTTCAAAATTGGCCTCCCTTTTCAACAGTTATCAACATATATATATACTAAAAGAATTAGGTTTAACTTATTTTTCAAAATACCGAAAATGCCCTTCATAATTAAATGGGCCACAAAAATGGGTCACTTAAAAATAATAAGCCCAAAAGGTATTTTTGTTTGATTTTTTTTTAGATATAAATTAGACACCTAAAATTGTCAAAAACGGTAAAAGTTCGGACAATAAATTATCCGAAAAATAAAATAATTACATTAAAATAAACTACGAGTCTTGTAAATTAAAGGAAAATTATTGAAATGGTTAAAAATTGAAATAAAATGATAATAAAGAATACCCGATTTTAAAACGTTTACGGTTAAAAACGAGACTCAAAAATGTATCGAAAAATTAGGGAGAGCACATTTTCATGATCTACACAACACGTAGATTCATAAAGCAGTGAATAAAAGATGAAAACTTGAAATATTTTCCCCGCTAATTTTCGCACAGTATTGAATTGCTTTTAACAGTCTGTTTATAAAATCGAGATATCGATATCATCGACATATAAATAATTTAAAATCAATGCAATAAATAGACAGAGAGGTAAAAATGCATGAAGTAAGATAATAGGTATTTTATAATTAAAACAATGCAAACATCGATTTAAATTGACTTTTGGTCAATTCAAATACGACGATATGATGCATATGCAGTGAGTGAATGACTGTTTTTTTTTATTTTAAATATAATGCGAGAAGAAAAATAGCAGGGTAAAATTTGGGGTGCAACAACAACGTCAAGGGCGACAAATATACATGAGTTATGAGTATATATACATACAAAACCCAACAAAAGAGATTACAAAGAGAAGAGAAGAAGAGGAACCAAACATTTCTTAGCTTGTCAACACCAATCGACGAGGGATTCGACTCTGGATCATCCAAATGCAAGCTCCAATGTTGTTTTCCAAGCAAATCTATCAAAAAATGATGTTGATGGTGTTGGGACTCAAAAATACCCAACTCATGACCTAAAAATGTGTTTTTAGCCCCTTTTAAAGAATTCTGATATCACAGGGCGCGCTAAGCGCGGTATTTTCGCGCTAAGCGCGCGGTCTATGTTGTCCTAAAAAAAAATCAGCATCTTATTTTTGCCATATCTTGATAACCGTAACTCGGAATTGCGCCCGGTTTGAAGCGTTGGAAAGCTTATTCAATGCTCTATCTAACCATGAATAAATATCAAGCTTTTATGACTTTGAAATATTTGAAAAACTTATTCTTTGCTTTGTGCATTCTTTTTTATTGCTCAAAATCGTGCGTTTGAAATGGTGTCTTCGACACTTTATTACTCAATGCTCCAATTATGAATGAATACCTATAAAAGATATGAAAACTATCAAATGATACAATATTTACACAAAAAAATCAATTATTCTATTATGTACACATTTATACAAAAAGCGGAGGATTTATTCGAAGAATATCAACAAAAGAACCGATAAGTGCCACTAAACATATATACAAAATAACTACATTTTGGCACTTATCAACTCTCCCCAACTTGACACATTGTTTGTCCTCAAACAAAGTCAAGTAAACCTAAAGAAACAAAAGATGATAATCAAAGAATCACGAATCAACAAGTTTTTAAAACGGAAAACAAATGTATGGTTCAAACGAAAACGTACACGACGAATACTTACTTACCACTATCCTACAACGATAACATATAAACGAAACAAATCTTAAGTACAAAAATCATGCAAAACATTCTAAAACCAAACAAACTCAATCATGAATCACACCTAGCAAAAATTCATCGGTAGATGAAGAACATACAAATGTGAGGGATAAAAAACACTCCTCCACAATCTTGCAAACAATAGACTAAATTATGCATTCATCCAAAAACGTATTGAAAATACAAATGCAAGAATCACAAGGGCTTTTCAAGGTTGTAATGTGGCTTGGTTAACAAATAAGTGATAAGTCCTAAAGTTAATCGAAACAAAAACTTGCCTAAACCTAAGGGAGTGATCAACTCACAAAGTTCCTAACAATATAATTTCAATCAAACTTATTCTTCATCACAAATTTTACACCAAACACACCTCACTTATTAACATAACATTATTCCTACTCTTTTGTTTTTCTTTTTCAAAGCTTTTCTCTTTTTTCTTTCTTTTTCTAATCTTTCTTTTTCACATTTTTTTTCTTTTCTTTCTTTTCTCTTAACCTCATATCAACCACAATATAAGTACATAAACATTCCTCTCCCCAACTTGAATTCAACCAACATCATTATGTGAATACTCCCTACTTTCTAAGGTAAGGTAAAAATTCATACAACAACATATAGTTAAGGGTTCAAGAAACAAAGAAATCAACATCCATACAAAAAAAAAAGTGAATTGACACTCATAGACAAGCATCAAGTTCAAATAAAAATGGATGTTGATAAAAGTTCAAAGGGGCTAACAAAGGATCACACACTCACAAGGTGAATTTAATATTTGGCCAAGGTAGTTATGCTCAAAATCAACAAAATGCCTTGATCATTTTCTTGCAATCATACAATCAATACAAAACTAAAGATTAAGCATAATAAAATCTAGTTAAAACAAGAATGTGGACTCTCAACATATGTAAACAATGGAAAGCTTCCTCACATTTATGGTTAAAAATGGTACTAAAGTGATTCAATTCATGAGCAAGTAATGCAAAAAGAATGAATAGCATGGTAATTATACAAATGATAAATTTCCTAAACATGTTATGCTATAGAAAGCGATAAACGAGTACCTGACATGTACCAACTTTGAAACTATCATTACCATACATCCGCGAGTTGAAACGATCAAACTCGGAAAATCACCTCAAAAGTCTTCAAGTTACCGGACCAAAATTTGAGTCCAAACAACAACAAAAGAATTAGAAAAATAAAATTTACAATATTTACAACCAACAAAACTCCTCAAGCTAAACACGGCAAGCTCGAGAAAAACACAATTTACGTACGAAACAAAAGCAAATTATGATACGAAAACTTGGTGACAATGAATTAACAAGTTGAAAAGTGAAGATTTAAAATTATGAACAAGTCCTATTTCAACTTGTTAAAACACAAGTCACCACACACATAAACAAACATGCTTGTTTTACGTCGTAAGCTCGATGCCTTTATTGTACGAGCACTAGTAACCTCCTCTCGTCATGCCATGGTATTGCCACACCATGCAAACCTAAAGAAAGTGTCCTAAAAACCACAAAATAAACGTTACAAATACGAGACAACTTACAACAATACTTGAAAACAAGGAAAAACACACATATGTACAAGTATGGAAAGTAAACACAACATGTACAAGTAACATATACAAATTCATATACAAAGTCTATACAACATATACAATAATTACAAAACTCAAAAACAACGGAATTATCGCAATACAAAAACAATAAAACCAATCCCCGGCAACAGCGTCATTTTGTTGTTGCGGTACCGCTGCAACAATAACCTGGCATGATTTTAAGTTGGGAGTTCTGCTCCAAATGGTACCATATGCATTTGCATAGTTGAGTCACATATTGAGTCGCGTATTAAAGTTGTTGGTATTATTTCGTTGTTTATTGATTGTCGTTGTGTTGTTGTTGATATAAGTTGTTGTTGCTATAAATTGCTATTGTTGTGGGTTGTTGTTGTTATAAGCTATTATTGTGAGTTATTGTCGTTATAAGTTTTGTTGCTATAAGTTGTTGTCGCTAAAGTGGTTGTTGTTATAAGTCGGTGTTGTTATTAAGTTGTTGTTGTTATGTTGTGTTGATTTAAGTTTCTACTTTGATGATTATGTTGTTATTAACTGTGAAGCGAATTATGTTGCTGCTAACGGTGAAGTGATTTCATGTTGTTGTTAATTGGGAAGTTGTTGTGATGTGATAATTTTGTATGATTTAATCCTAGCATATTATTTATAATACACTTGTTTATATTGTTGGATATCTCACCCCTTCTGCTGATATTTCTCCTACCATGGGAAATAGGCAAGTACCCAAGGATAGTTGTGAAAGTTCGAAGTAGCATTATGAAGTTGTTAGTTGTTGTTAGTTCGAATTGGTGTCATTGCTCTGATACGTAACACTCGGGGGGATGAACGTTGCTTAATTGTTGTAGTTGTTTAAATTATTGAAGTTTATGAATAATGTGAATACTTGATCATGTTGATTATTGAAGTTGGTTTGGTTGAATAATTATGCTACGTGAAGTTAAATAATATTAATAATATTGTGAAATATTTTGAGGTTGAATAAAAGATGTATTGTTGTTACTATTGAAGAATTATGATTCTGTGGTTAGTTGATTAGTTGATTTGATTGAATAGTATTGTTATAAGTTCATCCTTGATCTAAGTGTTATGTATATGTATAGTTGTGACTAAATGCATGTTATTTTGCGAAGAAATTGTGACATCCCTTCTATGATTATCTTTTCCGCACTTTTATTTAAATAATATTCGTTGGGTAGATTTGGGGTGTTACACATATTATCAAACACTTGGTGTGCAATTGATTTTTCTTTTGACTTTGTTGATATGAAAATCAATTAAAATCCTAAGAATTGTAATTTAATCAACAAAGCAATTTCAAGTTTGATAACAAAGGATTTGTTTATACATATCAATTACATAATCAATAAACTTAACAATGTGCGATTAAACATAAATGAGAGAGATAAAGAAAGAGAAAGAAAGAGAAAGGACACGAGGATGTGTTTAAATAGTTCACCAATTGTCATATCTATGACTACAATTGCCCCTTATTCCGTTCGAAATTGACATAATCGATCATACTTTGCAAAAACAATTATAAGAGAAAAGTAGTAATTCAACCCTACAATCCCTATGTTTTATGTTGATTTTGACTCTTTCTCTTCCCTTGATCTGAGCTTGATCAAGTCACCCAAAAATACAAATTTGATCCAGCGCCTCACGTTACTCCTTTTCAAGAAACCTCATTATTCAAAGCTTTCACTCGGCCGAATCCAAATTGCGAATTGTTGTCTCCCAAGATTTTTAATCGATCCTCCGGTTATTGTTACTTCTTCGATCGAACCCAACATTTTTTGAAGCTTTCACTTGGTTGAATCCGAATTGCAAAATCTTGTATAATAACCCTCCAAATCAACACGTTGATCTTGGTGGACAAATTCTAAGGGGTTTTTTTCGATGAACCCCTCAAAGATTCTCAACCCAATTTACCGATACACAAACATAAATTGGACGTTATCGCTCTAAACCTAGGTGGTACCCAAACAAAGAATGATTATGTGTCGCTTGTGTGTGTGCATAAATGAGAAAGTGGAGATGAAGAGCAATAATTTGTATGTTATGATTTCATCAAGTTTGAAATGATGCATGTAGGAGGTGTATATATATATATATATATATATATATATATATATATATATATATATATATATATATATATATATATATGTGTGTGTGTGTGTGTGTGTGTAACTGTAATGAGTAATACGACACAGACTTATAGAGTTGCTTCTAGACAAGTATGTGTCGATTGAAAGTTTTTATCTAAATGAAATAACTCATATGTGTTACATATCTTTTTTCGCATTAAAACTTGTTTTTAATGCATGAAACCTTTTCTAAACTATTCCTAAGTTTTCTAATATTAAGATACGCATTCAGACTCAGAGAATATTGTCTAATATACATAAATGCTAAAATGTCCTACTTTTGACATCATACAAAACATCTCTAATTGGAAGGTGCAATCACAGAATATACAACAATGAAGATCGAATACATAATAAGAAGATAACATGCTACATGCAACAAAATGAAAAATAGACATGCAATACAAACATATAACAAGTGATCAAAGCTATCATGAAATGGAATGCATTAACAACTTAAATAATGTATGAACAAGTAAATTGATGCTCTAATGCACATAACTAATGATACCCATTTAAAAGACTTAAAAGCCAACTATAATAACCAAAACATGCTAGAGATAAATGAGAAAATTAAAGATGGTAGTAGACAAACCAATGAACATATCTAGAACAAATGCACAAACAATTATACAAACCGAATACAAGAGTTATAGAGATATATCAATTTGTCGTAAGAGAATGAATAGCTAAAAAATAGTGAATTGCTACAAAATAGTGTTTGTTAAAACATAATTTATATAGCAAATGACACAATATAATTCTTATTCTATTTAAAACACTAGGAATCCAATATTCTCAAATTCCTACATATCTTGTGAAAAGGGTCTGAGGACAATGGTTTCGTAAAAATGTCAGCAGGTTGACTTTTAGTATCAATGTGTTCAAAAATAAAATCCTCTTTTTCAACATGGTCTCTAAGAAAAATCTTTATGTGTTTAGTTCGTGAATGAAGTTCTAGATTCTTAGTGAGGTTAATCGCACTAGTACTATTGCACTTAATCGGAACACAACCAAGTTTTGAAGGAGATAAGTACAACCTACTGCATTAATAAGATCAAACTTGAGGAAGAATTCAAACCAGTCGTCCAACCATAATGAGGACTTAATCTTATAATGAAATAAGTAGTAAATAAAGATGTGCTTAAGTTTCTTGAGGTTGGGATGATCTATCAAATTTCAGACAGAACATTTGGTCCCTAATAATAGGGAATGATAATAGTCCGAAATAATTAGAATGAGTCGATACTGACTTGTACAGTTACATGCTAAATGATGTACATAGATTACAAAAGGTTGAACCATGCAACGAGGAAATATCATTTTCCTCTACCATTCATGCACTGGATGCTAGAGAAGTTAGCAGGTAAGACATTTTCCTCTACCATTCATGCACTGGATGCTAGAGAAGTTAGCAGGTAAGACCTACTACTATTTCCTTAAGAAGTATTCTAGTTACACTAAGATTGTTATTGACTCGACAGATCTAGAAAAGAGTGATTTCACATGTCCATTTGAGATACTTTCTTATTAAGAAGATGCCTTTTGGTTTATGTAACTCTCCAGCTATATTTCAATTTTCAAAGGTTTATGCTCTCTATCTTTTTTGACATGATTGAAAATTTTATAGTGGTATTTATGTTTTTAGATAAACTTATTGTGGTATTTATTGATTATTTTTATATCTTTGATAAAATGTATGATATTTGTCTTGATTCCTTAAATATTATTTTGAAAGATGCATTGAAATCAATATTGTTTTAAATTGGGGAAAATGTTATTGTATGATAATGGAAGAAATTGTCTTAAGAAATAAAATTTCTTCAAAAGACATTGAGGTGAATTACATTCCAATGAGGTCACTTGGTAGGAAAAGAAGAAATTTCATAAGAAAGCCAACTTTTATCTAGGAGATGACATTTACTTGTTTTGTTTGAGGTAATTAGGAGGTGTCTTGCTGGTGAGGAAACAACCATATGGACAGTAACATTTTGTTTTAGATATAGATACAAATTTCCATTTATTCATTCATATAAACTCATATGCATCATGTGACACTACTATAGCTCAACTTAGATAAAGTTTATGTGGCCTACTATGTTCACTCGAATCCCTTTCAATGTTCCATAGCCCTAAAACCACATAATTTGGAATGACATAAAAGTTATAAACTAAGGATAAAAGGTGTCAAGTCATAATTTCAGCCCAAAGTAACTCTCTTCATTGAGATTAGAAACACCAACAAACCATCTCATAAACTAAGCTACCACTACATAAATTTTACAAAGCAATTACATTAACAACATAACACATAATAGAAACAATAAACTAATATAAAACCACACCCACTTCTATTCCATCTTCAAGAATTGCACTTCATATCTATGACACACTCACTTGAGTCAACTGAGGCTTCACCTTAGGAGGCCTGCCCCTTGGCCGCCCACTCGAAGTAGGAACAGCAGCAACACATGGCACAACATCATCAACATTCACAGCAGCAACACTAACACGAGTTGGAGTTGAAACATCAACATCCTCAGTCTCAGTCCCAGTCTCAGTCCTCGCAATCTTCTTCGGTCTACCCCTTGGCCTCCCACTTCCAGAAGTCTTGGGAGTCTTAGGTCCTGCATTTGGATCCTTAGGCGGACGACCCCTTGGCCTTGGTGGAGACACAACAGCTGAAGGTGGTGGGGCTAATGGATCCTTCGCCTTTGGAGGCCTACCACGTCCTCTCTTCGGTGGGGCACTTGGATCAGGCCTTGAGTAGTTGTTCTTGGCGAAAACAAGGTCACCACTCTCCTTCATCTGGTTCAGATGATAGGTCAGAAGAACTGCATGGCCTTCTGGTAGCTCACCGTAAATTGACTCTATGTAGTTTGCTATTGCTGATTTGTTTGACCCATTTGGTTCATTCAATGCATCAACAGCCTTCAGTATCATCTACAGCAACAAAAATCATTTTTTTTACCATCAACAAAGCTACCATATTGTGAAAACCATGCAAGGTACAAAGAACCCATAAATTCTTCAAAAACCCAAAACAAAAAATTGCTCAAAAACAGAATTTGGTGAGGAAAAAACACAACCCAAGTAAGTGAAAATTGTAGGATTCAACAGATCAGTGAAAAAATTTCAACTTTACTAAGAAAACAGTGCAAAATTAACATTCATGACAAAAGTAAAATTTAGGGTTGAAACTTGAAATTACCTCAGGGTAAGGAGGAAGTGACAGAGGCTTATTAACCTCTTTTGTTGCCATTGAAGGTTGCAAAAGAGGGAAGAAAAAACTTGAAAAAAATTGGGCTAAATTTTTGAGAGATAGAAATTTTGTAATGAGAAATGAGATTGTGAGTGATTGAAGCAAGAAGTAAGATTGAATTTAAAGGGAGATAAATGTATTAAAAGATTGGAAAGAAATAAATATATTAAAAAAAGTTTCCTCCTCTTTTTCCCAAGCTATATCTTGTGTTTGTCTGAAAAAGAGAATGGACGGCTAGGAATCAATAGAATCATGATGATCTAAGGGTTGATATTATAGTATGGAGAATTTCACATGGATTGATGACATGGCAAAGATGTGTTAGTTCATAGAAATATTTGGAGGTACCTACTGTTTTTTTTGTATTCTTTGTTCTTTTGGATGAGGATTTGTGATGTAGACTATCTCAATTTTTAATATTCTTTATTTATTTTTAATTTATGATTTTTTTGACTAAAATTTATTGAGAGTTGAAATTGTACTCATTGTTTTTCATTTTAATGATATTATTCATGAATTCAAATGAATTATATGATTTTTTAATTGAAAATTATATGCTTTTCACATCCATGGCTATCAAAATTTCATTGAATATGATAAAATAAATAAGAAAAAATTTATTTAAAGATTAAATGAATAAGTAAACATTGTATTCTATTCAATATATGAAAAGAAAATAATAATTATAATTGTAAATTTTATTGCTAAAATAAAAAACGGTTTGACTCGATTTGGTTATTATCAATAATTACAATTTTGATATTGAATATTTTGTGTCGGGACGCGCCGACCTCTTAAATATATTCGTGGAATTTGATTTGAGAAAGTAAAAAAGTTGAAATCGTATCCATTATTTTTAATGTGATTATATACTTTTTTGTAAAAGAAATGATAGATGGCTAATATATTAATTTATAGTTGATAAATTGCTTTTTATAGTTTATAAATTGGTTAATCGGTGATGACAAATAAGTTAATTGATTAATTTTATTATTTTTAATAAGATTAGTAGTTGAATTGACTTAAAATTGTAAAATGATTTAAAAATGTGTTTAAACAATACTTTATTTTTTCAATTAAGATTATAAGAGTAAAATTGAAAGAAAAAATAATAAATTATAAGTTACTACAATTTTTGAGTATATTTTTATCATCTTCAAAACGCGGATGTGACAATTTAATTCATAAGTAATTGTTACTATTTTAAGCAATTTAAGATAATTGTCATATTAAGTGAAATTTTAAGTAGTGAGATGCCTATATATATATATATATATATATATATATATATATATATATATATATATATATATATATATATATATATATATATATATATATATATATATTGTCCAAGTGAAATATTAAGATGTAATTACATGTCTAAACAAAATATGATAGAATTAAAAGTTTTTTTTTTGTTGAGGTAATTGTTACTATTTTAAGCAATTTAGAATTTGATTTTGAAAGATGTGTTGTTTGAAAAATTAAAATAGTAACAAATTAAAATAAGAGAATAATGATGATAAAAGAATGTTTATGATTAGATTGCTTCTCCTATATCTAAATGTATCCATAATGGTCAGTTATAGCCTTTTAAATTGTCAATTCATATTATCACATCGTGATATCAATTATATTGTGTATTTGACGATATCTCAGTTTAATAAATAATACAATAGTATTAGATTTCAATTATTATCATTAATATCAAATATAAATATATTTTTAGAATTTAACTTTTGATAAGTTATATAATAATATATGAATATAATCTCAATAAAAGAATTTTTATTTACTCATAACAATAATAGCTGAATTAAAGAAATAGAAGAACAATCGCATTGGATAATCTCTCAACCTTTTATTGAATCCACTTCAATATGTCTTCAACTTATAAACACTTTAGCTAAATCTCACTCGTATTATAGTAAAGAAAAACTAAACTATTTTTATTATAAAAAAACTTACCAATGACACGAGACTCATATTTATAACTTTTCAATCTTGTCTTTGTTCACTAGGCAAAGAACGGATCTCTCAACAAACTATGTGTTTTGGACTGGCCCAATGGCTAGACTGGGTCCAATCCACTTTTACTCTCAATATGGTCCAAATGACTTTGGCCCACTAGTTTTGACCCTGTATTGGGCAAGCATGGTCGTTTGCTCCCCAGAGGCAGCAACACCAGCTACGCCCCGAGCCAGACATCTACCCATGTTGGCAGCTTCCTCTCAGCCTGCTCGACACACGTTGAGCAGACAACCAAGAAATGCACATAACGCTTCTTCCCGCAAACCCCCTCTTTCCCAGAGAAACGGCTAGTTAGGGGCATGACCGCCCATTTTGACCAAGTCCTGGCAGTTAATTATTTTTGCAGACGCGAATATTTAGGCCCAAAAACAGGGACCAGTGGCCAAATGCCGGAGGAAAACTATATAAACCTTCACACTTGTGAGGATCATGTATCTGATAGTCACTCTCAAAAACCCTAAATACTTTCTTGTACCACATTGTGCTCTTTCTTACTTCAGCATCAATGTGCCTTATAGGTACACTTCTCCTCTCCCACAGTTCCACCTCAGCAGATCATCACCTTCTCGGCCCACATCAGATTCTGATCAGCAGCTCTGAATATTATGCATTTTGTTTTCTTTGTGCCAAAGTAATATTAAAACCGCTCTTGAAACACGTTAAATTCATTGGATGAAACTATGACTCGTACAATAAATTTTCCCTAGTTTAGAATCAAAACTTTTGGTGTTTGTTTTCTTGGTCAATATGAATTCTCTCATATAATTTGCTATAGTTTGCAAACCAATCTTATTTTATCTTTGATTAACTAGTCAAGAAAATTTTCTCCCAACAAATTATATTTGACTTTGGCCTTCAAGTCTTTAGGCCACTTTCTTTTTTTTCTCCTTGGATTTTTATCATTTCTTATTGAGTTTTTCATCTATAAAACCTATTATGCTCAAAAGTTTATAAAATAGGATTAATTCACTTTATAACATTTGTTGTAAATGTGCCTTAAAATATTTGTTGATAAAGAGAAAGAAAATATATTTTGGAGATAGCATATACTGCGGAAATTGAAAGTTTCAGAAAGTCGAAAAATAAAAAATTAGACAAATCGTATGGTCGTACGGGCGGGTGAATAGTGAGCCTGTGGACTGATGAATAGTGGTCGTACGGACGTGAATAGTGATTTTGGGGTTTTCAGACTTTTTTGACAGCTTCTCTTTTTGGGTGTTTCGGCCTCTTTCGGTTCGGTCCATAGATTCATGTGTGATTGAATTATCATTTTGGGCTTTAGTTGTTGGGTATTTGCTATTATAAATATGTATCTTTTTTGTTATTACAATGTGACAATCTTAGAGCTTACACCAAAAGGGAGAATAATAGTTTGAAGACATTGTATAGGGTTTTTCCTATTCTCAAGAGAAACCTTAGAAGGTAAAGATTTTGGAAATCTTTGGGGTTACCTAAGGTTATTGGGAAGTGGGAAACATTTGTTTACCCCTTGAGTTTGAGTTATTCATATATTGAATGATGAAGGGGTTGGGAAACACTTGGGTAGAAAATAGGATAATTCTTGGGCAACTTCAGGATTGTTCTTGGGAACCTGAAGGCGAAGGCTATTTTCTTGTAACTCATTTGTAATCTCTTGTAACAATTTTCTGAGTATAGTGAATTGGAGAGCTGCTCTCTCCTCCATAGTAGATCGTTTGATTGAACTGGGTAAATAAACCTTTGTCTTTTTCTCGCCTTATTCTCTTATATTTTCTGTATAAGAATTATTTTTATTGCAGACTATTTATTTTGGTCAATACTATTCTTTGTCTCGCAAATTAATATTAAATTTTTTCATAATTAACAACAATATTCACAACAACATCAAAAGATACAATCAAAAATTCTAATCAATAATCATTCCAAACAGTATCACTATCTTATAAGTGTATAACTCAAAAAAATAATTTTTTTTAAAACATTTTACTTCAATCAAATTTATTTTTATCTACATCAATGAAATCAAGTTTTCAAACATGGATCCCTAAAGTTTTTTACACATACTCTTTTTTTTTCTTTCTCTGTTCTCTTCCTCTATTTGCCCATTATCTTTTCATTTTCTTTTTTCTTTCTGTGATGATTTTTGTTTTTCATTTGGCATTCTTTCATTTTCCTTTTATTTATTCTGCCAATTTTTTACAATTATAGTTTTGTTTACTAGTGTTTCTAGTAAATCAAATCATAAATTTTCGTTTACTTAAGGGATTAAACTCGGAAAAAATCACATGGATACTTTATGCAAAAAGTTTAAGAAAATATATTATTGCTTAAATATTTTAGTGTTTATGTATAGAACAAACAAATGAGATTACTCATAAATAACGCATAAAGAAAATGGCAGATTCGTACAATTTCACAAACTCTTATCTTCATAACTTGGATATGTGAATTCTATAGAGACTAAATATGAAAATTGTGAACCCTTATTACATGAATGAAATCAACTTATATAGTAAAAACATCCATAATCGTCATCAACGAACAATTCTTCAGTGTTAGACACATACACTATTATGTGGTCTTTCGCCCTCTATTTTGCTTCCACGTGCCTTCTGTAACACCCCAAATTTTAGATTAATTATTTAATTAATTAATTTAGTATGATTATATGGGTCTACATAAAGTATATGGTGTTTTAATATTTTGATGCTTATATATGATGTTTTGGTGCTTTGTGTGAGTCCTGGTGACAGTATATGATGTGTATTCGTGATGCATCTATGACGCAAATAGCAATGACTTGATGAATAAGATTTTAAATTGATAAGTCATGTGGTGTAGGATGAGATATTAAGAAGTTTTAGAATTTAGATAATTATTTTAGAATTATTTAATATTCAATAGTGAATAATTGGAATTATTTATATTTAAATAAATAGAATAATATATGATGTAGAGATAGTAAGCGCACGATGGTCAATTTTGAAGTATAAGTGAGGATAATATGGAGAGTTTGGATATTATGGGTCCAAAGGTTATACAAAGAATTTGGTGAGCATTTGGTTTAGTACGATCGAGAGAAACTGAGAGAAGACTAACGTTGTGAAGAGGCAGAGCTAGGGCACAGAGAGACAAAGAGGAATTGTATAACTCGAAGAGGAATCGAAAGCTAGCAATAATCAAAAGATAAGGGGGTTTATCATCTTTATTATATTTGATTTAAGGCTTATATCATGGTGGTATTTCCCTAGGTTTGGTTAAGGTGTAATTTGGTGTTGAATGGTGAGAAATTGGTGAACTAGAGATGAGGAATAATGCTCAAATGGTGTATAGTTGATGTAGTAAAATAGGTTGATAATAGATAATGATTACCAGTGATTATGTGATGTTTTGAGATCTGTAAATTGATGAAATCACATATATATTGAACTGGTGTAGTGCAGGAATCGCAATAGGAAAATAATGTTCGTAGAGAATCGTCGGGCGAGAGAGGTTTGTCATCGGGCGATGGTTCTTCGCCAGGAGAAATTGGAGGCGAAGGGAGGCAGAGACTTTTCTAGTTTTTGGAGTGTGTCCTGAGTAACGTTGTCGGGGAATATGGATGTGAGGGTGCGTCGCAAGTGGCGCCATCGGGGAAGATGGATGTGAGGGTGCGTCTCCAGGCGATGGAAGTGTGTCACCAGGTGATGGGTGGCATAATTGGATGCGTATTTTGAAATCTTAAAACGATCATAATTTTAGTTCTAGAGCTCCGAATGAGGTGTCATTTGAAGTTTTGTATATCCAACACGATGAAATATAATCATGTGGAATAAAGTTAAGAATAAGAAGAATAATTCTAAAACCTAAGTTGGGATAAAATTAGTTTCCCCGTGTAGAATTGTTATGATGTTTTGTGATAATGAAGTATGATGATGATGATGTGATGACCCTATGATAGTACTTGGTTTATAGTGATGATTATGTGATGTATATGATGATGTGTTGATTTATATGAGGATACTATAATGATGTTTTGATCTCTTTTATAACCTGGTGATGTTTGTGATGATTCATGATTGGTGATATATGTTGACTAGATGTGGTCGCCTTATTTATGTTATTCTGTATCATTGCATTCATGGCATAGATAAGACTTAGGTCCATTGATGGTGATTTAGGACTTAGGTCCAATGATGATGACAGGACAATTGTCTAGTAAAGGCAATAATCCCATAGTGTTGATTGGGTGCAACAGTGAAGTGCTCTAGTTCCAAGTGGGAATCGATCTTTTTGGTGGGAATCTTTGGAGATTGAAGATGACTAAGTCACCAGTGACGTTTCGGTACCACATGCACGAGTCTATAATGATGCATTACATTCTATGTGACATTGCATTTGATGTGCTTTATTGATGAATGATGATACTTTGTATATGATGATATATGTTCGTATCTTGATGAATTAGGGAAGGTGTGAGTATAACATGAAGAAGTGATGAATCATGATACCTTACTTGTGTACATATATTACTATGTCAATTCCTTATGTCTTATATAATATTTATGATTTACTCACACTTTTTGTTTGAATGTTGCCTCCACGTGGGTAACGCACAAGTGATCCAGAGTAGTCTGTAGGAGCTTAGAGAATAGCTTCAAGATGCGTTTACTTATTTTCAGTGAAATAAGGGAGTCTTACTCTGATATTTAACATCGGGGTTGGGATTGTTGTTAAGAACTATATGTCTCACTTACTTCGATGTTTTCTAAAATTTTCTTTCCATGAGCATTTATATCTATGTTGGATCTTGTGGAGTTTAACTTGAAAGATTTGATGAAGTACCTTAATTAAGGATTATTTTTAAGATTGATGTATTTCCGATGCAATGACTTTGAGATTCTAAATTTTGCAACCTGTGTTACATAGTAGGATGCATTGTTATGATGTTTTTTGAAGATGTGACGCTCTTGTGGTGATATACTATGATTATTTGTTTAAATAAATCGCAAAAATTCCTTGGGTTTAGAATGGTGTTACATTAGTGGTATTAGAGCAGGTCGGTCTGTCCGACCAGGTAGTATATGACAATGGTAAACTATTGATTTAATTTCTAACCTTAGTTTTTGTTGTTAATATGAAACAGGGAAATGGCCGGAAGGAATGATGTTGTGATTGCTGCTACTCTGCAAGTTGTTTCTCATGTTGTGCAACAACAGCCTAATGTTGGTGTGAATGAGGGGTCTTGAGCCTGGGAGACGTTTCAGAGGAATAAACTTCATGTATTCAGGGGTAGGGTTTGAAGGTTGAAAAACACAATAAAGGGGGGGTTTGAATTGGGGTTTTGAAATTAAAGTAATTTGACAAGGTTATTTTTATCCTGGTTCGTTTGAACTCAAACTACTCCAGTCCACCTGTCAAGGTGATTTTCCTCTCTCAACGAGGTCTTAATTCACTAATCAAAACTTGATTACAACTCACTAAGATAACTGTCTTAGTCTTCTCGAGATCAACCACAACTCGGTTTCTCAAGGAATTTCAACTTTACAATCAATTACAAAACTGTGTGTTTTACGATGCTTCTAAAAAGCTATATCACAACTGTGATTTTTACACAATATTTCAAGCACTTATGAACTAGAGAATATGAATGATTTCTTTTCTGATTTTTTCTTTTAGTTGTACGCACGGAAGTTGTTCATCAATTTTCTTCATGGATAGATCTTTATATAGGCTTCAAGAAAATTCAGTCGTTGGAGACATATAATCTATATATGGAATGATGATATTTTGACTTAATTATTATTTCCATAAGAACGAGATCCTGTTTGGAATCAACCGTTACTTCAAATCTTTATTTAATAAATAGCAACGTATCAGAAGAAAGCAGCCAGAGCATAGGTATCAGAGTTTGTAGAGCAGCATGGTTCTTTCAGAAGTTTGACTTAAATCCTGGATGTCTTGATCAAAAGATGATGTAGCAGAGCTTAAAGGTTGTTAGATCAGTTGACAGGGTTTTCATCAGAGTTTGGTGCAGCCTTTGGTGCTTTTAGAAGTTCATCAAAACTTCTCTTAAAACGTGAATCCTCTAACATATATCCATTGTATCAGAACTTTTATATACATCTGTCATACCCCAAAATTTGCCCTCCATCTTCTCAAAAAAGATTTCATACATCCCTACTCAAGGATTCCTCTAGAGTTGATCAGACAAACTCTCTCCTAGACAATCAACCCAAACTAGGGTTTGGTATCTCTCAAGTCAAGATGGATTTCCAACATCTCCAATGGCCTTCATGCCTCCTCATATGCTTCAAAGATTCTCCATGTCAAATTCCAAGCCTCACAAGTCAAGTTTCCTCAGGCAATTGCTCAGATGATTGAAAATCGGGTGTATTAGACAAAAAGTCAACTGTGGTCAACATACAGTCAAACTTCATAATTTTTGGTCAACATCCTCATTTTGAAGTTACATTCATCATTTGATCAAGGGTTGATCATGATTCATCAAGAAAACTCAAGATTTGCTCAAAAGTCAAACTTTCTAAATTAGGGTTTCTAGGTGAAAAGTCAACTGAACTTTGACTGATCATAACTTTCTCATAATTTCTCAGAAATTTTTCCACCACCTCTTGTTTTGAAGGAAATTCAATTCTCTACAACTTCATGTCTCACAAGAATGTCCAAAAAATGCTTCATTTGAGAGGTATAGCTCAAAACATTACAGGTCATTTTCAAAGTCAACAAAAAGTCAACTTTTTGTTTTGAAGATATATTGAGCATGGTAACTCCAATTGTGATGAGACCAAAGACATTGTTTAGAGGACTCTTAGAGCTTTCCAAAAAGTCCAAGAACACTCAAAAATGTGGAAAATTGAGCAAGATACACCATTCACAAGTTGGGCAATTTTGAAAGAATGCACAAAGAGAGATACTTCAAAAAATCAAATCTTTTGCAAATGGGCCTACTTTTTCTTCATCCAAACTTATTCCTCATGCCATTAGAAATGTCCAAGCCCAATGCCACAATTTTCTATTTTATTTTCCTATTTAATTTGGAATTTATTCATTTAAATACAAATTAATTTGAAAAATAAAGTATAAAATCCAAATTAATTGAAAGATTGATTTTTATTGCTTGCTTGTGATCCAATTAACCCATAAATGCCAACAATTTCGAAATTGGATCAAATATGCGAAGATTAGATTGAAATTGGACCAAAGTTTGAAAATTTGATTTCATGAAAAAATCAAAATTGATTTCCATTGATTATTGATCAAATCTTTCCAAAAACAATGCCAAATCCATCCAGCATATATACTTGATGCATATCAATTGCAAGAGGACGAAAAAATTGCTCAAGAAACCCTAATCCAAACTTAAAAAAATCGTGACCTGCAAGCAACTAGCAATCCTAGTTCCAGCCATCCACGGCCGATTTTGAGGATTCCATTGCATTCCTTGAGGTCTTTAGAGTCGATCCAGACTCTTATATCACTCAAAACCATCCAGAATCAAGGAATCACGAATCGGTTTGTTCATACTTTTTTCAAAATCGTGTTTCATTATTCATGCATTATTAACAAGTTTTGATGTTTGTTTCATGCTTAGAACAAAGTTTGCAAGCGATCTGGGCAGGTTAATTGCATTTCCATGGCCTGAAACGTAATATGCCATAACTAGGGTTCTTGAGCTCGATTTAGGGCTTGGCTTATTAGGAAAAATTGGACCACGAGACTAGTACCAATGCATTCGGAATGACGCCCTGAATCGAACCATGGCTTTAGAATTAATTTATATTATGTGTGCTTGATTTTTGAATTAGCCAGGGTTGTAGCGTCGAACAATGGCCGACGCTGAGTTTTTGAAAATTCAAAACGAGGAAGACAAAGCTTGGCGCGTGATCTGGAGCATCAGGGGACGACGCGTGTTTGTAATCCGTTCGCTCCAGTTTCCAAACAGTGATGCGTGCTAGCTCAGATGGCAAAGGCAAGGGGATTCAAAGTTTGAACACAAGGTCTGCAGTTCGAATCCTGGCAAGACCAATGTTTTTTCCTTTTTCACAAACTCAATTATTTTATATTTTCATGTCTTTTTAATATTTTGCATTGTTTTAATTTCTTTTTAATATTTTATTCTGCATTAAAAAATTACCAAAAAAAATATTTTCTTTTTGCATTTATATTCTAAAAATCTTTATTTAATTTAATAAATTAAAAAACATATTTTTGCATGCATATTTATTTTTATTTACATTTTTGCATTTAATTCACTTTTAATTGCATTTTAATTATTAAATCTTTTCCAAAAAATTATTTTAGCTTATTTACCTTATTTCCAGCATATATTAATTTTCTCATATTAAAATTTGCATTTTTCCTAACATTTTGATTTCATCATATTTTCCGATCTCTCGTTTGTTTCACAGGTTAATCCGATTCAGACGATTCTTCCGTTTTTATCTTATTTTTCAATAATGTAATTGCATATGGGTTGTAATAGTTTTAATTAGGATTTTATTTTCCGCATTTTAAATTATGTATCTGCCCCAAAGCCATGTAATAGCGTAGGTTTTACTTTCCGCACTTTTACATTTCCGCTTTTACATTCCGCATTTTACTTTCTGCACCCTATAAATTGCTAGTAATTAGGCGTGTATGGCAAGACTAAAATTGAACATAGCCCACTAATCTTCAAGATAACATATTCTGAATTCAACACACTTCTTTCACACACGCACCCCTTAGGGTAATTCTCTCTCGATGCCTTTCGATTTCAAATGGTCATGTCCCTCGAACGTAGAGGTATTCTAGCACCGTTGCCTTCCAAACAAATCATCATAGTCCCTTCGATACAAAGATCATAAGACCCACGATGTCGCTTCCGAATACATGATCTTGACCTCGATTGTCGCCACGAAAAATGATGATAGTCCTTCGAATGTGCTAGGATACTTCCTACAAGTTGCTTTCTATGACCATCCGATGTCCCTTCGAATGTCCCGCTTACATCCAACGAATGGAGCTACCTACTAACTAATGGTATGGCTAGCGCTATTCTAAAGGAATGTAGAAGTACAACAAAACGACCAATTCGAGTGGGTAAATAAGTCTTTAGTTGCTTGCTCCATCAAATGCTTTTCACACCACACACTTTTTCAAAGTTCAAATTCTTTTCAAAACAAAACATTTCCGAACACTTTGTATACACTCCTACATGAGTCATTACAAAGTCAAAGCGAAATGCCCTTTTCAAAACATTTTGTCAAACACGAAAGCAATTTTAAAAGTGATCTAGAGCAACTAAGAACCCGTAGATAACTACGGATGGAAAGGGTGCTAATACCTTCCTTTTCATAACCATTCTCCGAACTCGTAATCTAACGAAGGTCTTTTTCTTACTTTTACCTTCCCTTAATTGGATAAAAATAAAAGTCGGTGGCGACTCTTGCTATCCGCACATTTGGATACAAAATCCTACAAAGTCGGTTCACCGTATACAGGCGGCGACTGGGAGTACACCCTAAAAGAGAGAATTGCCTTAGGATTTCTAGATAACCTTTAATGCTTTTGTTTGACTTGTATGCTTTATCTTTAAGGGTTGCTTGGGTATTATATTGTTGGGGATCCTACACCGGATCCGGTTTCCTTTTAGGTAAGTGGCATTAGATCATCGCGACCGCTAGACGATAACTACGGTCAACATGATGGCTACGTTAGCGTGACACTTTGGTTGTCCCGATACTCTTCATTCCCAAGTTGAAGATAGTATTTGGCTTCGCGTGGTGTCATCAAGCGCTAACTAAACTTTTAGAACCTTAATTGACCCATCTTGGCCATTAGAAGGTAGTGAGATGGCGGCTTTGGTGTAGATCGAGGTTGGTTGATACTCGATGCTACGCCATTGAGATCGACTTTTGGGACATTTTCGATCGACCACCGTCGATTGAAATAAGCGCTTAGAAAGATCGTGATATGAGATTCCTAGAACCGGTTATTATAGGACAGATGAACCAACTCAAACTTTTGGTGGGGTAATCACCTATACCTCATGCAAGCCTTAACCCTAGGCTCATTGTGTGAATTGATTGTGTGTGCTAAACATGACATCATGACATCATTCGCATTGCATATCATTTCTAACTATTTCAAGGACCTAGGGATTTATCTTTGCTCTTTTGTAGGGATTATGGCTTCTAGAAAGACTATCCGAATCAACTTCATGGGTATCCTTCTCAACTCAAAGAATTGGTTTGAAATTCCGACCATGCTCGGTTCATCAAAAGACATGGTTATCGCTTGATTTGGTTATCTCCGGTTTTGAAGAGGATATGATGCATGTCCTATTCCAGTTCTTTGATCCAAAACACCATTGCTTCACATTTCCCGATTATCAGTTGGTTCCTACCTTGGAAGAGTTCTCTAAGCTACTTGGGGTACCTATTCTTGACCAAATGCCATTCACCGGCCTAGAAAAGGTTCCTAAGTACGAAGACATTGCATCAGCCTTACATTTTAAGCGTTCAGATATCGAAGCCAATTGGGAAACAAGAAGCGGAGTTAATGGTTTACTTTCCAAGTTTCTAATTAAGAAAGCCCGAGAATTCCTCAAAGTTATGAGTTTCCATGCATTTGAAAACATTGTTGCCTTGCTAATTTATGGTTTGGTTCTATTTCCTAACTCGGATCAATTCATAGATGTCAATGCCATCAAGTTGTTTCTTACCCGCAATCCAGTGCCTACTTTACTTGGAGACATCCTACATTCTCTCCACACTCGTACTACTAAGCGACAAGGAACTCTCATGTGTTGTATACCGTTACTTTCAAGGTGGTTTATTTCGCACCTTCCTCCATCAGTTTTGAAGAATGAACAAAGGTTGAGATGGTCCCAAAGGCTAATGTCACTCTCTCATTCAGATATCCGTTGGAATCTTTTCTCTCAAAAGGACTTCACATTCATCGAGCGTTGTGGAGAATTCCTAATGTACCACTCCTTGGTATAAGGGAGGTATTACTTACAACCCTTCACTAGCTCTCTACGTTTGGTTTTGCTCAAGAGATGGTCCACATGATATGCTTCCAAGATGTTGTGTTCGACTACAATCACGATCTCCGCATTACCGACGAAGGTTTGTACATGCTTGGGGCATGGTAAAGAAGACGATACCAAGACTTTGGGGCACCGAACTCCATTCCTTGGGAACCTTACCTCAAATGGGTGCGAGCTCGAGCTCAAAACCTCATGATGCCATTCACTGCTTTACCAAGAATTATGGAACCTGCTATAGGTGACGTACCCTATAATCGTTCTCCATCCCGACATGCCTACTGATTTTGAAGACTTGAAGCGATCCGGATTCACTTAAAGAAGAAAGGATACCTTTGAATCGTGTTACATAACGAGAAGAAAGTGTTAGAGTTGACCAAGCTACTTCACGAGGAGCGAAACATCAACGCTTACATCGGCACCAAGAGGAAGCCCATGGAGACTTAGAGCTTTAGGATGTTTATGTTTTCTTTTATTGTTTGAATTATCTCTTGTACTTAAAAAGAAAAAGAATAATAAAAGAAGTACTAATAAATGTTTGCTCATTGCTTGTTTAACAAATTTAAATCTCTTAGGTCCTTGAAAACATTGCATTGCATTCGCATAAACATTGCATATCATAGCATAACATTGCATCACGGTACATGGAGATTGGTTTTCTCATCTGCCGCTATTTATTTTAGCGAAATGGCTCTTGAACAGATGTCAAAGATCTCCGTGCTCGTAATGCTCGGCCAGAGATGTTTACCACTTGGTCCAAGGCCAAGAAGATCTCAAGAAGCTCATCAACAAGAAGAAGAAGGTTGTTGGTCTCCTCAACATGGGTAGACGCTACAAAGGGGTCCAAAAGTTGTCGGTCGGATCGAGCTCTCAAGGAAGTGTCCATACCGAGGGAGTACCAAGGGTGGTGAAGATGACCACGTGAGCCAAAGAGAAGGAGAGGACCACTCGATTATAGCCAACACTCGATGAAGATGACAAGTACAAACAACTTGAAGACCGTCTGAATGTGGAAAACCCGAAATGTCCGGCTGAACTTTGATGATCTAAGTCTTGTCCTCGTGTTGTGATTCCTCCCAAGTTCAAAGTTCCTACTTTTGCTAAGTATGATGTCATGTCTTGCCCAAAGCGCATTTGAAGTCCTATGTCCGTAAGATCAATCCCCACACCGATGATGAAAGTGTGGATGCACTATTTCAAGAGAGCTTGTCCTAACTCATTGGAGTGGTATTATCACCAGAGAATGACCGTATCCGCACTTGGAGTGATTTAGTGATGCTTTCTTTCAAGATGAGTAACAATGTGACACCCACTCGCATGCAACTACAAAGCATGTCTATGGGTCGTGACGAGAAGTTCAAGGAGTATGCTCGTGGAGAGATCTAGCAGCGAGTTCAACCACCCTTGTCCAATAGGGAGTTGGTTGATATGTTTATGGGAACACCGACAGCCCGTTCTTCAATCATCCGATTGGAAATTCTTCATCCGGATTCACCGAGTTGATATTGACAAAGCGAGCATTGAAGCGGTATCAAGAGGAAGATTCATGTAGAGACATCTTCGAATGTCAAGAGATCCTTTGGTGCTAAGAAAGAAGCTAATGCCGTATGGTCGAAAAGCCGAGCCAAGACCGACCGCGCAATGGGGGGCGTGATTCCAATCCTACATCAAGACAACCTCACGAGACAACGCGAGCGTAACGCGCCACGAAGATTTACGAAGATCAACATGCCTTTGTCGCAAGCCTTGCAACACATGTTGAACGCAGAGTGATAATGAGGATCCTCCTCGAATGTCAATACTCTCCAAGTACAATCCTAATGCTAAGTGTGCTTACCATTCCAACAGCCTGGCATGACATCGACAATTGTTGGGCTCAAGAACAAGATTCAAGATATGATTGAAGCTAAGCAGATTGAGTTTGATCCTCCCGCTGAGACCGAATGTGATCAATGCGCCTATGCCTAACCATGACAAGAGTTCCAATGTTGGGACGATACTTATGTTTTCAACATAGATGACTTGACCATTCCTGACGTTAAGAAGAATTTGCAAGCGGTGTCAATCCGGATGCCCGAGAATTGTCGTTGGTGCCCATCTACACCGATGGTTGTGCTTGGTGGAGAAGACGTGTTCGCATGATGGATAACCGTGAGATACTATTTCGAAACCACCGTGCGTGTGTGAAGAAATGTCTAAGTGAAGATTGGCAATGCGAACAACTGCACCATCTGTGGGATACCTTGGGCAGCCAAGTGGAAAGTATGACTACATGGTGAAGTACATCACCGATAGTTACAAGATTCCTATTGAAGATGTTAAGGCAACCGGATGGGGTGACGATTTCCGAAGACTATCTTGATGTTAACAATAAGGATTTCTCTCACGATCCCGTGCCTAGAGTGGCACCCTCATCATTACTTCTCCAAGACCAGTTCCATATTCCTCGACAAAGCTATCCTTGGAATTATGGAGTGATGTTTACTATCATGGTGTCAAACAAGATCCTCGACCATTGAAGATCTTATCTGAAGTTTCTATTCCTAACATTGACAACATCACGGATCCAAGAAGGTGACCGAACGGAAGGTATTCTCTCCAGATCTCTCCTCCAAAAGACATCATGACTCCACAGCATTCCAATACTCAATCAATATCCCCGCTAGGGGAAGAACCAATGACTCATCCCGCTCACCAAGTACCAAAGGAAGTTGTCAAGACACCTCCAAACAGAAATGGAGGAAATTCAAGATTATCAAGAAGAGTGACTACAATGTTGTGGAACAGTTAGACAGACTCCAAGATTTCCATGCTCGCTTTGCTCTTGTGCTCGAGGCTCATGCTAATGCCTTGGTGAAGTTTCAAGAATGCTCATGTGCCGCAAGACACTACCACCGACCGCGAAGTTTGTATTGCTAGGCCGCCAACAACGGCCTAGGCTTCTCGATCGATTTGACTCCCGGAAGAAACATAACAAAGCCTTGCACATCTCGTTGAAAAGGGCATTACATTATCTCATGTTTTGTTGATACCGGTTCGCTCAATATCCTTCCAAGACCGCTTTTGATCGGCTTGATGTCGAAGGGTTGGTTCGAGACCCTGACATTATGTGAGAGCTTTTGATGGTTCTAAGCGAAAAGACTTGGAGAGCTCATCATAAAGTCGGTTCCCGACTTTTGATTCTACTTTCTTTGTCATGGACATCCGTCTTACTTGCTTACTTGGACGCCCTGGATACATGGGCATACCTCTACCTTGCATCGAAAGAAGTACCGGTGAAAGGGAAGGTTGTCAAGATGTGGTGAAGAAGAGTATATGGTCACCATCTACGTCATTCCGCTATCTCGAGATGGAGGGTGAATTCTTCGAGACTCCGTCAAGCTTTTGAAACAATACCCGTCAGTCACTCTCCGCCTCCCGAGGTTACACAAGCTCCGCCTAGGATGGCCTCTGAAAGATGCTCAAGCCTTGTTGAACAAGGAGGAAGTACTATTTGGGGTCCCCGATCTTCCCTTCAAACCGACAAGACGGTTTAGGCTTCACCATCAAGGGTCAAGATGATACGCGAACGTGTGCCGACTTCCTTTCCGCATCGCCAGTGGAATCCATGCTATAGAAGACAACGACAACGGCTTCGACATCGCAAGTGGATCTTCCTAACTCGGATCATGGGCCCAAGAATTGGAAGATCAAGACGCTCATACCAATCTCCTTTAGCCGGAGTAATTGCTCTTGTTTTGTTTTGCTTTTGATTTCTTTATGTTTTGAACAATAAACTTTGAAAGCCTAGTGCCTTGCCCGGGCATCATGGCTCGTTTGAGGTTATTATCTGTCGCTTGCGTATTTCCATTCAATAAATTCGTTGGACTTTTGCATTCAATTGTTTGTTTTCTTTCTTTACTTTATCACCCTTCAAAAGCTATGTGTTTCTTACACACACCCAAGTGATACACGCAATCACTCCGAATCTCGTTAATAACAATATGCTAGTGCTAAATATGACTTTGATAATCCGATCTACCAAGCCAAGACGAAGTGAGGAAGATTGTGAAGTGCCGGAGAACTTGCCAACTGCTACAAAGAAGAGCGGGTTATACAGCCACACGAAGAGCAAGTTGAGGTTGTGAATTGGGTACCGACGAAGATGTAAAAGAGATCAAGATAGAGCGGGTCTTGAGAAAAGTGTCAAAGAAAGGTTGGTTCAGATGCTACGAGACTATATTGAGGTTTTTGCTTGGTCATACGAGGACATGCCTGGTTTGGACATTGATATTGTGGTACATCGATTGTCGACAAAGGAAGGTTTTCCCAAAGGAAAAGGTCTGCCGTGATGCGTCCCCGAGATGTCGAGAAAATCAAAGCAAGTTATGAAGCGTTCAATGGTTTCTTAGTCATACCTCTTATCCCCCTGGTTGCTAATGTGGTACCCGTGCCTAAGAAGGATGGCAAAGTACGAATGTGTGTGGATTACGAGATCCGAACAAAGCGAGTCCGAAAGACGATTTCCCACTTCCTCATATTGATGTTCGTTGACAACACCGCCAACATAAGGTTTTCCTTCATGGATGGTTTCTCCTACAATCGATCAAAATGGCTCAAGACATGGAGAAGACTACTTTTGTTACACAATGGGCACTTTCGCTACAAGGTTATGCCGTTCGGATGAAGAACGCAGCGCCACTTATGCTATGGTTACATTATTTCATGACATGATTCATCACGAGATAGAGGTCTACGCCGACGACATGATAGCTCGATCACGATCGAGGAAGAACACCTTGATCATTTGCGTAAACTGCTTGATAGGTTGAAGAAGTACAGATTGAGACTGAACCCCAACAAGTGCACCTTTGGAGTCAGATCTGGAAAACTCCTAGGGTTTGTCGTCAGTGGAAGAGGTATTGAGGTTGACCCCGCCAATGTTAGAGCCATTCAAGAGATGCCAGCGCCCCGCACGGAGAAGGAAGTCAGAGGTTTCTTGGGCCGATTAAACTACATCGCCAGATTCATTGCACACCTAACTGCTACTTGTGAGCCAATCTTCAAGTTACTTAGGAAAGATCAAGTGGTGGAATGGAATGACGATTGCCGATCGCTTTGACAAAATCAAGGAGTACCTAGTAATCCTCCCATCCCGATGCCGCCTACCAAGGAAGACCTCTTATCATGTACTTGAGGTGTTAGAGAACATAATGGGGTGTGTGGGGCAACATGACGAGTCTGGTCGAAAAGAGCATGCAATATACTACCTTAGCAAAAGTTTACCGGTGAAACAAGATACTCACAATGAGAAAACTTGCAACGCTTTCTGTCACGACTAAGAAAGATATGTTGACTCACACTACCTTGTTGATTTCAAGATGGATCCGATAAAATACATCTTTGAGAAACCAGCTTCTCCGAAGAATAGCAAGATGGCAAATGATCTTGACCGAATATGACATCCAAGACACTTCTCGTAAAGCGATCAAAGGAAGTGTGGTAGCCGATCATTTGGCTCATCGTCAGATGACTACCTATGCATCAATTTCGAGATGAAGATGTTTTACTAGTTACAGATTGTGAAGAACAGGCCAGACGAAGGACCCGAACAAGGATCCCGATGGACCATGGTCTTTGATGGAGCCTCAAACGCACTGCAATGGCATTGGCGCCATCATTACATCCCCTACAGAGGCACACCTTTCACCGCCAGATTATGTTTCAGGTTGCACAACAACATGGCCGAGTACGGCGTGCATCATGGGTCTTAAAGTCGCTATTGACTTAAGAATCAAGTTCTTACAAGTATATGGAGACTCACTTTAGTGATCACCGATTAAGGCGAGTGGGATACGAAGCATCCGAATCTCATTCCATATCGAGAGCATGTTCTAAGTTTGATCCCCTACTCAAGAGATTACTTTGATCATATTCCACGAAGAGAATCAACAAGGCACGATTAGCTACTATGTCGATATGTTCAAGGTCGATGGGACAACGAGGCTCCCGGATCATCATTGAGAAGTTCGACGAACCAGCGCATTGTTATGAGCTTGATACAGAAGAGAAACCTTGGTACTATGACGTAAAGAGGTATCTTGAGACTCAGGAATATCCCGCAGGGGCATCTGTCAATGATAAGAAGTTCATGAGAAGATTTGCATCCAAATTCTTCCTCAACAACAACATCTTATACAAGCGCAACCACGACTTGTGCTTATCTACTGTAGACCGAAAACAAAGAATGCGTATCATGGAAGAGTTACACGAAGGCGAATTTGGTACCCACTCCAGTGGACACACCATGGCTAAGAAGATTTTGAGAACAGGTTACTATTGGTCTACCATGGAAGCTAATTGTCACCGCTATGCTCGATCTTGTCACAAGTGCTAGATTTATGCCGACAAAGTACATGTACCTCCAGTATTTCTGAATGTTTTAACTTCTCCTTGGCCTTTTGCAATGTGGGGCATTGACATGATTGGAGAAATCAAGCCCACAGCTTCCAATGGACATCGTTTCATCCTTGTGGCAATTGATTACTTTACCAAGTGGGTAGAAGCAGCCTCGTATGCATCTGTTACCAAGAATGTTGTGGCTCGATTCATCAAACATAATCTTATCTGCCGGTATGGCACTCCTGAAAGAATTATCACATATAACAGCTCTAATCTCAACAACAAGATGATCACCGAACTCTGCACGCAGTTCAAGATCAAGCATCACAATTCTTCTCCATATCGGCCTAAAATGAACGGCGCAGTGGAAGCCGCCAACAAGAACATTAAGAAGATTATATAAGATGGTGACTTACAAGGATTGGCATGAGATGTTACCATTTGCTCTTCATGGTTATCGCACTGACGAACATCCACAGGGCAACCCCTCTCTCTCGTATACGGTATGGAAGCCGTCTTACCCATCGAGGTTCGATACCCTCAACCGTAGTCCTCCGGAGGTAGAGTTAGGCGAAGACGATTGGGTCCGCATCTCGACCGATTAACTTGATTGATGAGAACGATCGGCCCATCCGTCATGGATGATTTATCGAAACGAATGATCGAGCATTTAACAAGAAGGTCAAGCACCGAGTCTACCAAGTTGGTGATCTAGTAGTCAAGCGCATCATTCTTCCACAAGGTGATCCTGGGGCAAATGGACTCCCACCCACGAGGGACCATTTGTAGTCAAGAAGATTTTCCGGTGAGCTATGATACTTAGCACCATGGATGGCGAAGACTTCCCACACCGTGAACGCAGACATAGTCAAAAATACTACGATAAAGAGACCCGCTAGGTCGATGGCCTAGGCAAAAATAGGGCATCTGGCCAAAAGGTTCAAAAGTAAAGGATATATATAAAACATGTACACGGCAAGACGAAAACCGAAAAGGCGGCTTGGGCAAAAAGGGTATCCCGGAGACCGAAACCCGAAAGGGCGGTCTAGGCAAAAGTTAGGGATTTAAGCGCACGACTATGTCTCTTCCGGATCACCGCCTGCATTACTATCAAGATTCAAGATTCAAATGGCGAAGATCATCTACTCACTTTCTAACGACAAAGAAGGAGATGAGATAGTTGAAATATATGAGTACTAGCATAGTGGAACTTAACGAGATTGTTTCCATAGCTTTTACCTTTCTTGTGTACAAACTACTTGGCCATACGCCACATTTCAAATAAACGCAAATTCTTTCTCTTTACAATTCTTGTTGTTGTCGTATAATAAGTCCAACGTTTGCTTTGAATGATTATACGACTCGACAATAAAAATCTCTTTGCAAACATTGAAAAGTGAACATACAAAAGTACTTACTATAGGGTTCCAGGAATTGAGATGACGACGAAAGTCACCAATACAGTTCCCCACAAAGGTGTCACTCACAACACGCCTTCCCCAGAGAGTACGTCTCTGGTAACACCTCATCCCCTTAAGGTATTCATCCCCAGCGGACATTTCTCAATCCCCCCCCTTCTCCCCAGCAGCGGTATCCAGACTCGAAACTTGGTCAGATAGTGCATCGGAGAAAACCACATCCTCATCCCCCAGCCAGAGATTACAACGGACTCCAGACTCTTCTAGCCCGGTCTTTCAGCAACCATCAAATGCTCTCCAGCGAGATCTACACTCAAAATCCCCAGTAGAGCGCCTCCTAAATTTCCTCAGCAGGATCTACATGCAAGGTCCCCAACGGATCGCCTCCCAGATTCTCCTCAGCAGGGTCTATGAGATCTCCAACAACGAGCCTCTCAAATCTCTACCTCCCTCAACAATATCTAGGCCCAAGACTTGGTCAGATAGTGCATCGGAGGAATCCAGGGTATCTTTCTTCTCCTTCAAAAGTGGACTTCCACCTACCAATTCCCAAGCGAGTCGAAATCCTCAAATGTAATATCCACATCTTCTTCAAGATGGATATGTTTTGAAATATCACAACATCAACATTCATACATTACTCATAAAGTCATAATTTATGCATATGTCATTCATATACACTGTCATGCATCATACGTTGCATAAAACTAACCAATATTCTGTCAAAGTTCCTTTTGTTTTCTCCAAAACAGGTAACAGTCACTTCTGACGCAAACAGGTCCAGGATTAAGCCCCGAACCGACGGGAAAACTATCGAAAGACCACCCTCGTTGTCTCTCGATCGGTCCGTGATTAAGCCCGAACCGACGAGAAAATTATCCGAAAGACCACTCGTTATCCTCCGATAATGTGCAATGGATCAACACCGATGCACAACAGAAGCTATCCACATTTTGCCAACTACAATCTCCTCGAGTAATCGACACGAAGATTTATTCGACAATGACTACGTAGTCTAGCGACGACTCGCTTGCCTTGGATGGCATCTTAAGCCCATCTCCGACTATTTGTCAACATCTCTTCACTTTCGTATGCATATATGGTTAAAAATCAATACAAACCAATAACCTCATTCAAAGTGAACATGAAGTCTAACGACGACTCCTTCGGATGGCATCTTAAGCCCATCTCCTCTCCTTCCAAACATCTACGAGTCAACATACGACTCACTCCCCAAAGATCGACCTTCCGGATGGCATCTTAAGCCCATCTCCGCAGCTCTCCTATTAACAACCTCGAGTCTAGCGTACGACTCTGCTCCCCAAATAAGTTCCAACTTCTCCAAATGGCATCCGTAAGCCCATTCCCGTCATCACCTATAATGAGTGCAAATTTTCGTGTACTCGAGTGTTCAATCATCTTCTACCTCTGTGTCACGAAGACAAGCGTGTCAATCTAACCCTCCAGTACAAGAAGATTGAACAGGGGCAGCTGTCATACCTCAAAATTTTCCCTCCATCTTCTCAAAAAGATTTCATACATCCCTACTCAAGGATTCCTCTAGAGTTGATCAGACAAACTCTCTCCTAGACAATCAACCCAAACTAGGGTTTGGTATCTCTCAAGTCAAGATGGATTTCCAACATCTCCAATGGCCTTCATGCCTCCTCATATGCTTCAAAGATTCTCCATGTCAAATTCCAAGCCTCACAAGTCAAGTTTCCTCGTGCAATTGCTCGGATGATGAAAATCGTGTATTGGACAAAAGTCAACGTGGTCAACATACAGTCAAACTTCATAATTTTTGGTCAACATCCTCATTTTGAAGTTACATTCATCATTTGATCAAGGGTTGATCATGATTCATCAAGAAAACTCAAGATTTGCTCAAAAGTCAAACTTTCTAAATTAGGGTTTCTAGGTGAAAAGTCAATCGAACTTTGACCGATCATAACTTTCTCATACTTTCTCGTAAATTTTTCCACCACCTCTTGTTTTGAAGGAAATTCAATTCTCTACAACTTCATGTCTCACAAGAATGTCCAAAAATGCTTCATTTGAGAGGTATAGCTCAAAACATTACAGGTCATTTTCAAAGTCAACAAAAAGTCAACTTTTTGTTTTGAAGATATATTGAGCATGGTAACTCCAATTGAGATGAGACCAAAGAAATTGTTTAGAGGACTCTTAGAGCTTTCCAAAAAGTCCAAGAACACTCAAAAATGTGGAAAATTGAGCAAGATACACCATTCACAAGTTGGGCAATTTTGAAAGAATGCACAAAGAGAGATACTTCAAAAAATCAAATCTTTTGCAAATGGGCCTACTTTTTCTTCATCCAAACTTATTCCTCATGCCATTAGGAATGTCCAAGCCCAATGCCACGATTTTCTATTTTATTTTCCTATTTAATTTGGAATTTATTCATTTAAATACAAATTAATTTGAAAAATAAAGTATAAAATCCAAAATAATTGAAAGATTGATTTTTATTGCTTGCTTGTGATCCAATTAACCCATAAATGCCAGCAATTTCGAAATTGGATCAAATATGCGAAGATTAGATTGAAATTGGACCAAAGTTTGAAAATTTGATTTCATGAAAAAATCAAAATTGATTTCCATTGATTATTGATCAAATCTTTCCAAAAACAATGCCAAATCCATCCAGCATATATACTTGATGCATATCAATTGCAAGAGGACGAAAAAATTGCTCAAGAAACCCTAATCCAAACTCAAAAAAATCGTGACCTGCAAGCAACTAGCAATCCTAGTTCCAGCCATCCACAGCCGATTTTGAGGATTCCATTGCATTCCTTGAGGTCTTTAGAGTCGATCCAGACTCTTATATCACTCAAAACCATCCAGAATCAAGGAATCACGAATCGGTTTGTTCATACTTTTTTCAAAATCGTGTTTCATTATTCATGCATTATTAACAAGTTTTGATGTTTGTTTCATGCTTAGAACAAAGTTTGCAAGCGATCTGGGCAGGTTAATTGCATTTCCATGGCCTGAAACGTAATATGCCATAACTAGGGTTCTTGAGCTCGATTTAGGGCTTGGCTTATTAGGAAAAATTGGACCACGAGACTAGTACCAATGCATTCGGAATGACGCCCTGAATCGAACCATGGCTTTAGAATTAATTTATATTATGTGTGCTTGATTTTTGAATTAGCCAGGGTTGTAGCGTCGAACAATGGCCGACGCTGAGTTTTTAAAAATTCAAAACGAGGAAGACGAAGCTTGGCGCGTGATCTGGAGCATCAGGGGACGACGCGTGTTTGTAATCCGTTCGCTCCAGTTTCCAAACAGTGATGCGTGCTAGCTCAGATGGCAAAGGCAAGGGGATTCAAAGTTTGAACACAAGGTCTCCAGTTCGAATCCTGGCAAGACCAATGTTTTTTCCTTTTTCACAAACTCAATTATTTTATATTTTCATGTCTTTTTAATATTTTGCATTGTTTTAATTTCTTTTTAATATTTTATTCTGCATTAAAAAATTACCAAAAAAAATATTTTCTTTTTGCATTTATATTCTAAAAATCTTTATTTAATTTAATAAATTAAAAAACATATTTTTGCATGCATATTTATTTTTATTTACATTTTTGCATTTAATTCACTTTTAATTGCATTTTAATTATTAAATCTTTTCCAAAAAATTATTTTAGCTTATTTACCTTATTTCCAGCATATATTAATTTTCTCATATTAAAATTTGCATTTTTCCTAACATTTTCTCTTATTTCGATTTCATCATATTTTCCGATCTCTTTGTTTCATGTGTTAATCCGATTCGCATTTATTCTTTTATCTTATTTTTCAATAATGTAATTGCATATGGGTTGTAATAGTTTTAATTAGGATTTTATTTTCCGCATTTTAAATTATGTATCTGCCCCAAAGCCATGTAATAGCGTAGGTTTTACTTTCCGCACTTTTACATTTCCGCTTTTACATTCCGCATTTTACTTTCTGCACCCTATAAATTGCTAGTAATTAGGCGTGTATGGCAAGACTAAAATTGAACATAGCCCACTAATCTTCAAGATAACATATTCTGAATTCAACACACTTCTTTCACACACGCACCCTTAGGGTAATTCTCTCGATGCCTTCGATTTCAAATGGTCATGTCCTCGAACGTAGAGGTATTCTAGCACCGTTGCCTTCCAAACAAATCATCATAGTCCCTTCAATACAAAGATCATAAGACCCACGATGTCGCTCCGAATACATGATCTTGACCTCGATTGTCGCCACGAAAAATGATGATAGTCCTTCGAATGTGCTAGGATACTTCCTACAAGTTGCTTTCTATGACCATTCGATGTCCCTTCGAATGTCCCGCTTACATCCAACGAATGGAGCTACCTACTAACTAATGGTATGGCTAGCGCTATTCTAAAGGAATGTAGAAGTACAACAAAACGACCAATTCTGAGTGGGTAAATAAGTCTTTTAGTTGCTTGCTCCATCAAATGCTTTTCACACCACACACTTTTTTCAAAGTTCAAATTCTTTTCAAAACAAAAACATTTCCGAACACTTTGTATACACTCCTACATGAGTCATTACAAAGTCAAAGCGAAATGCCCTTTTTCAAAACATTTTTGTCAAACACACAGAAAGCATTTTTAAAAAGTGATCTAGAGCAACTAAGAGCCCGTAGATAACTACGGATGGAAAGGGGTGCTAATACCTTCCCTTTTCATAACCATTCTCCGAACTCGTAATCTAACGAAGGTCTTTTTCTGTTACTTTTACCTTCCCTTAATTGGATAAAAATAAAAGTCGGTGGCGACTCTTGCTATCCGCACATTTGGATACAAAAGTCCTACAAAGTCAGTTCACCGTATTACAACATCAAAATCTTAATATATATTCATTGTATCAGAAGTTTTGTATAGAACAGAATCTTAATATATATCCATTGTATCAGAACTTCTGTATAGACCATAATCTTCCTCTACTATTAGAACCATAACTTGTTCTTATTTTCCTTTCAAGGTCAGAATTTCATCTGCATACTTTATTAAACAAAATTAGGAGACAACAATATTTCATACAAAATATTTATTTATCAGGGTCAGAACATAATTGTCATCAACAGTACTTGTTATCATCAAAACTTCTAAGATAGGTGTAGAACCAAACTATGTTCTAACAATCTCCCCCTTTTTGATGATGACAAAACATAAATATTTTTAAAAAGAGAGGTCTCCCCCTGAATTTAATATTTATATAAGTTTAGAGACATTGTACTTCCCTGAAGAGTTTCGTCCAGAGTATGATGAAGGTTCCAAGTTGATTTCAAGAATTGATATTTTCTATTTTAAGCTTTAGACAGAAATGAAATCAAAGATGATATCAGAATGTTCGAGACTTAGTCTATGAGTAACTATGATGTTCAAAATATCTTACGTTCTCCCCCCTTTTTGTCATAAATAAAAAAGAAAAGAATATAAAAATAATAGGGAAAAACAGAAGATAATTGAAGATTGAAGGTTAAAAAAAATAGAAGATTGAAAAACAGAAGATATAAATATTTGCTGAATAAGAAGAGGAGAAGAGAAATTTTGAAAATAAGGATTTTCAAAAGAGAGAAAGGAGTGCAAATGATTTGAAAACTATGGTTTTGAAAAAATGTTAAAGGCTGATGTTCGCGTTAAAAAAGTGACGGGCTAGGGAATCGAATCGGAATTCGAATCTCTGGCTCAAAACGATTTACTCTTTTGATTTGTTTTTAAAGATGTCGTGAGCATCAAGCTTTATTATTTCCAAAACAAGAAAAATGAGATGAAAAAGGGAAAAGCTGCAATACCCTCAATAAATATGATATGCAGTACGACTAGCGTGAACTAGACGCAACACATTGGGGAGAGATCTAGGCAAGGGGGTTTGTTATATAAAGGGAATAGATGTGGCACCCTAAATATATATAGTTATCTATAGCCTTATATATGAATATTTTGATATGTTTGTGTGTTTTAATTTGCTATTCTATTCTTGAGAAAGTTTCTCCTTTGGATTTTAAGAAGGGTAGATTATATGGGATCCTAGGTTTTGTTATTATTGTGCTCGCAAAGATCATTAGGATCTTCTGCATACATATCCCTTAATGGGAATCAGAGCATCTGTAGCTCAGATATAAAGGGAGCTATGGTTTTGTTTGGTTTGAGGGAGAAAGAAGTATGCTCGCCAAGGATGAGACCTTGTGCCTACGTATTCTCAAAGGGAGGTTGAGAAAGTCAGAGCAATCGTAGTTCCCACTTATGCTAGTGGAAGCAACGGATGTTATTAAGAGACAAAGACGAATTTCATCTTAATGAAAAATGTATCTAATCTATTTCATCACATACATTTTGAAGGGTTGATTGATTGAATATTTCATCGTAAGTATTAGGTGTTTTGCTTGAGTGTACAAGCGTTACCACTTACGAGTTTAAGAAAGATGATTGAATCTTTAATTATAAGTATTATGTGTTTTGCTTGAGTGTACAAGCGTTACCACTTACAGTTAAAAGATGTTTTTGTTTGAAAAAGTGTGATTTGAAAAGAGTTTGATTGTATGTGATGTGATAGATGAGATACTTCTTCCATAGAGATGATAATAGTCTAAATCTCGAGGAGAAATTGATTATGGATTAGGGGGATGCTTTTAAGAAGCCTGTGGGTCCTTGTATTGTAAGCCCAAGAGGAGGCATTTTGAGGTTCATCGAGCGTCCTTATATTGTGAGCCCAAGAGAAGGCATTCTGAGGGTCATCGAGGGTCCTTGTATGAAGCTCAAGAGGAAGCTATAGGGTATGGCTGGCTTTGGCTTTAAGAGTGGTTTCACCGGGAAACCATCCTCTTAGGATTTAAGAGTGATTTCACCGGGAAATCATACTCTTTAGGGTTCTATCATAGCGCGGGTGATTATTTGTATTGGAAGCCCAATAGGAGGCTGTTAAGAGATTTCCAGGTCTCTTTATTGTTTGATTCCCAAGAGAAGGCTAAACTCAACGAGGGAGTTCTTTTGAACGAAGCCCAAGAGGAGGCTAACTCAGTAGGGGAGTTGTCTTATATGAAGCCTAAGCGGAGGCTAAACTCAATAAATGAGTTTTCTTATACGAAGCCTAAGAGGAGGCTAAACTCAAATAAATGAGTTATCTTGTACAAAGCCCAAGAGGAGGCTAAAGGAACCTAGTTTTTAGGCTAATTGTTATGTTATAACTGAACAGTTATATGAACAAGTGTGTGATGTGTATTCACAGGAGTTTATGAAGGAAATATATAAACAAGTGTATAAAACAAGCAATTAAAGCAAGTGTAACTTGAATATATACAAGGTTTTGGGACTTACACCTTAAGGGAGGCCCATTGGTTTAAGAGCAATTTCACCAGGAATAATGCTTCTCGTAATACCAATGGAATCGGTGTATAAATAAGCGGATGAAAACAAACGAACGAAGTTTGTTTATGCTTGAATATTTACAAAGATGATTGAATGTGTACAAGAAAATGAATATGTACACGAAAGGGGTTGTTATGTACAAGGAAATGAATATGTACATAGGAGGGTTAAGACTTACACCGTGAGGGAGGCCCATGATCAATTAAGAAATTCAAAGAGAAACCTGGTTTGGTTTATCTTTAAATCCAATTGATCATGGAAAAAGGTGTGTAAGTTTATTGAAAGGTTTTTGAAAAGGTTTTAAAAATGATTTTGAAAAGTGATTTTAAAAGGTGAAGAATATTCACAAGAAGTTTTGAAAAAGATTTAAGTTTGAAAGTTGGAAAGAAAACATTTTTGAAAAGTATTAAAATACTTAAAATGCCTCATTTTTAACTTAATTAAAATATAATTAAAAAGAAAATATTTTTGGATTTTTTTTTGACATAATCATAAAATAGGTATATTAAATGACAAGTGTGCAAAAAATCATCTCAAAATGAGATGTTTTGATTAGTTTTTGAAAATATTGAAGTTTGTTGGAAACTTGAGAAATTAGTGATAAAAAAGAGTTTTTGGTCCTAAGGAGGTTTGAACCTTGGACTTTTGGCTTTGAAGTGAAGAGTTTTTCCACTGAGCCATGTGCTTGACTTGTCATTTAATCACCTTGTTTAGAAGGAGTTTTGAAAAATGAAGTTTGGAAAAGGATCAGAAGTTGTGTGCTTCTGAAGGGGTCAGAAACATGGCTTGCTTCTGGAGGCAGAAGGCTTAGAAGCTGGCTGCTTCTGGAGCGCTTTGGAGGTATGCTGCTTTTGGGCGTGTGGAAGTTGGTTCCTTCTGGATGCTTAGAAGCTGGCTTCTTCTGGATGCTTAGAAGTTGGCTGCTTCTGGAATGCTTAGAAGCTTGATACTTCTAGGAATGTTGAGAAGCTTGATGCTTTTGGGGATAGAAGTTAGATGCTTCTGGGGATAGAAACATTAGAAGTGCTTCTAAAGAGTGTAGAAATTGAAAGCTTCTAAGGGTAGAAGCTTCAGAAGTACTTCTGGAGGCTGAGCCTCAGAAGGGCTTCTGGAGAAACAAGCATCAGAAGCTTGTGATCCCTTTTATTAAAAAAAAGATTTCAGGGGGATTAAAACCCTGGACCTTGAGGCGAAGGAAAGGTTTAAGTGTGTGCTGGCTTGCCACTGGGGTGACTGTTACATCCGGTCATAAGTCATCAACCAATAAACATAAACCAAAAATTTGAATTGTTCAGAAGTTAGAAAACGCGCGCAGGGACTCATCTTCTTCCTCCAGATTCCTTCCTCCATGGATTCTTCATTTCTCAATGAAATCAAGTGATCAAAACATCAAACTTGCTCGGATTTTTAACAGGAACATGATTATGACGTTTAATTTCATTTATTTTAAGCTTAGAATCATTAATTTTTGCATGAACACGAAGAACCCTAATTCTAAGTTTTGATTATGAAATCATGTATGAGCACAATTTTAAGCAATTGATTGAGGGTTATTACTCAGTGATAATGCAGAAACAAAATGGCCAAGCCTTTTTTGGACTGAAAGTTAGAAATCACAGAGTTCAAAGTTCAAGTTTATACCTCTTTAAACTGAATTCGTGTTTCTTGCTGGAGGTGTTCCAGATGTTTTTTGATGATTGCTACAGCTTCAGAGATGTTTATGGAAGGTGTTGGTATGCTTACCTTGGTTTGAAATGGTCTGGATTGTTCTGACCAAGTCCAGTTATAGTCACTTGAAGTGAGAATCGATTTTCATGATTTTGTGTTTACAGTGGTGTAATGATGATTTGGATTACTTTTATATGATGTATAGAAGGTGTATGAAGTGAAAGTTTGGAAGATGCACAAGTGGATTGAGAGTTTGCAAGTTATGGCTCAATATGTGGATACATGATGTTTGAAAATGATTTCTGAGTTTGGCTAGTGTTTAGGCTAGCTTGAGAATTCTAACAACTCTCTAATGATGTTTAGAAAGTATTGGAAGCTTAAGTTTACTTAGAAATTGCAAAACTTGAAACTTGCAAAATTCTCCTTCTTAGAACTTTGAAACTTGGAAATCAAGAAAGAAAGAAGGAAAGCTTGGATTATGATTTCTTTGGGGTAGTTTTGAATGAAGAAATGACCTCTATTTATAGGCCAAATTTTTTGAATGACAAGGCAAGGTTATCATTGAGAGAGCTTGCAACTTGGCTTAAGAGGTAAGAAGGAATCTTTTGCATTTAATGCAAATAGTTAACTTTCTAACCATGGTTAAAATTTCTTCTTGATCCAATCCTCTTCTCAATCATTCCTAACTGATATTTATCAGTTATAACATATCTCTCAATGGTGACAAGGCTTCTAGAAGGAGAAGTTGCAAAAATAACTTGTAATTTTATTGCATGATTTTGGAAATTCATGGTTTTGGAGCTCTATGTTTCAAAATCAAAACCCTAGCTACACAAAGTGTTTTTGCAAGTTCTTGGACATTTTAGAAAGCTTGTAACAATACCTACAACTTTCATGTTTTGAGTTTTTCTTGAATCAAAATGGATCTAGGTGAAAAATGACCATGAAAGTAAGGAAAAACCATGTTTCTTAACACTTGAAATTTTTTCTAAGTGTTAGAAAAAATTCCAACTTTGACTTTTTGTTGAGTTTTTCACATTTCTTGATTTTTTATGATCATGACGGATTATTTGAAATGATTTTATGATTGAAAAAGTTTAGTCTTGAAAAAGTTGACCAAAAGTCAAAGTTTGACTTTTTGATGATGATCCAGAATTTGTCTGATGAAGAAACATGGATTTTGCAATGTTTTGAACCAAGAAATTAGGTCAATATGTTGCATTGAAGATGTTAAGATCAATCTTCAAGCAAATAGGTCATCCATTGAGCAGAAAGTCAATGATTCACCATCTTCGATCAAAATCCTAATTGGTCGATTCAAGGCAGATCATGAGAAAAAAGTTGGGAATTTGGAGATCAAATATTGATGATTGATTAAGATAGATCAATTGAGGTGAGTGGAGACTCAAACCCTAATTGATCATATCTTGAACAAATGAAATTTTGATAAAAACCCTAACTCTGACTTTAGGAGCACACGCACGATCTATCATGTTCTGAAACTGTTAGTGATGCAGTGATGCATATGTGAATAATGTAAGATGGTATCTTAGGTCAAAATTTGGGGTATGACAGCTGAGTATATAAAATTTCTTGAAAACATGCAATTAATTTGTTTTAGTGCAAAGAAAAACAATGATGATTAAGAAACATAATGATTTTTGACAAGAGAGATGGCGTGAAAATATAGTGAACAGTTACCAATGTGACCAGTGCCTCAATATAGCAACTCAAGCGTTTCACTCTATCAGAATTTGAACATGTGTTCATTTTCTGAGATTGACTTTAACTACTAAGATTGACAAGTGTTGTTCTGGTGAACTGCATGCTTCTATCTCGAGTTAAGTCATCTTTCAGATCTTCTGATAGACTCTGATTCATTTACCCTTCTCACTTCTAAAGGACAATTGATCAAAAGTTCACAGAAAATAGTATTCTAAGAGTTGAACATATAAAATTAAGTTTTTTCATTCTGGGGATAATTCCATGCTAAGATGTTTCAGAATGAAACTGAACCTATCTTCAGCAAGGGGTTTTGTAAATATATCAGCCCATTGATGGTCTGTATCAATAAATTTTAAGGAAAGAATCCCCTTATGAATATAGTCCCTAATGAAATGATGTTTAATTTCTATGTGCTTAGCTCTAGAATGTAAAATAAGATTTTTAGATAAGCAAATTACAGAAGTGTTATCATAGAGGATAGAAATGTTACTCTCGAATATCTGAAAGTCCTCAAGCTAACTTTTCATCCAGAGCATCTAAGTACTGCATCTAGCTGCAACTATATATTCTGCTTTTGCAGTTGATAGTGTAATAGTGGATTGTCTTTTGCTGGACCAAGATATCAGATTTTCTCCCAGAAACTGGCAGCTTCCAGAAGTGCTTTTTGTAATGCCCCGATTTATTAAATATTATATTTATATTATTATTTTCAAAATTTTCGGTTAATATTGATTGTGCGATAAATTATATTTTTAACCAATAATTATTTATTCGGACCGGTAATTATTTATTCGGGCTTATTTAGTTTATTTGAGTTTTTATTATATTAAGTTGCAAGACTAGATTTAAGAGTGTAGTGTTATTTAGGGTATATTAGTAATTACCCCATGTCTTAAATTAAACAAAAACAAGGCACATATGTAGTAGTTAGTATGTTGTAGTAGTTAGTGTGTTGGTTTGTTATCAGAAAAGAAAAAATAAAAACAAGGGTGAATAGAGAGAAAGAGAGGTACTTGGGGAGTGGAGAAGAAAAAGGAGCAAGAACAAGCTAGGTTGTGGTTTGAAGAGGTGATTCAAGAAGAAATTTCAAAACTTGCTAGAATCAAGAACTAGAGGTAAGAGGTTTGATAATTTCTATCCTATAAATAGATTAATGATGGATTGTATATGAGTTAGGGTTGTGAAAATTGGGTGTTTTTCTTATAATTTCTTGGTTTAATTGGTGTTTGGATGGTGATAATGAAAATATATTAATTGGTATTGTGAAACCCTTTGTGTGTATCTCTTCCATGGGTGTTATTCCTAGCCCTTGGAAAGTAGCAGAAAAATGAGAAAAATCATCCATGAGCCGACTCATGCAGGGAAGCCAGAAGGCATGCGCCTTCCCGAGCGTGTGAGGGGATAGTTTCTTCAGGCATGAGCCGACGCATCGTTTTCATGAGCCGAAGCATCGTTTTCATGAGCCGATGCATGCCTTCCCAGAACCATGAGTCGTCGCATGGAGAAGGCGTGTGCCTTACCGGGCGCTGCCAGACCATAATTTTCCACTCATGAGCCGACCTAAGGACCCATAAGTCGACTCATGCAGGCTGTTTTGAGAAATTTGTTTATTTTGGATGTTCCTCACTCTCACCGGTTTGAAGCATGATATATTAGCATAGATAGGGTTTAGATAAGCATTAAAGCACTGTACTTTGTCATTTTCTCTTACAGTTCTACCTCCGATGTTTAGTAAATAAAATGACGAGTATATTTTGGTGAATATTCATTTGTAACCAGAATTAATTAAATTATGAATATTGTTGATATGCTTGTTTTAATTGAATGCATGATTTTGGAGATTGATGAATTGTTGTTGGTGATTTGCATAATGCAAAATATGTTGTTGTTGATCGTTTTACCTTGGAGTTTGGTAAACGAAACATTGAGGGCTTATGCCTAAATGATGAGTTGATGTTGTTATTGATTGCTGTTGTTGTTGTGTATGTGAGTCGTGTCCATTGAGTCACATATGTCAGCATAAGCGATGAGGGTTGTAGCCTCGGCCTTAATGGTAATTTGTTGATGATGTGCGATCGACCTAATGTGTCTAACAGTATCTTAACTGCAAGTGCACAGTCTATCGCGGTAGTAATAAAAAGATGTCGAACCCACAGGGACTTCGTAATCACTCTAGTGCTAGGAAAGTATGCTAATTTAGCTAAGGCGGATATTGTCACGTTTGGTTTTTGGGAGGTAAGGGAAAGTAAAACTAATTGATTTAAAAGAATAATAATAAAGCGGTTAGTATGCAATAAAGTGGACCTAAGCGGATCTAATCGTACCTAAGCGTATAAAGATGGTTAACTTAATTGGTCCGTAGAAATAATCAATTTAAAAACCCTCAACTCACACTTTCGTGGTCTTATCTCGGATTATACGTCTAAAGCCCTATGCCTGCTCTCGCTAGCCCATAAGTGTTTAGAAAATACTCTTTGAAAAATTAATTAAATCTAATTCGTTTTAAAGCGCTCTCGTATTTAAATCGAATGCCTAACTTTAGCTATCCGGTTAAAACCTCACACTTTCGTGGTCTCGATCCTAACCTATTCTACTTTTCTTACTTTCGTAACAAAAAGATTTTATTTTTAATTACAAAAAGTTATAACCAGAGTTTAAGTTTATTAAGGTTTTAGCTTAGGATTGATTACATGCCTACTGTCATTACTATTACATACCGACACGAGAAATCTAGCTAGCCATAGTAATTAAATTAAACTCACAGCAAACATAATCAAAGAATAGAAAAACAAACATTCTAAATAATTAATTAAAACTTATAATAAACAATTAAATTGTGCCTAAAATTAAATATAATAAAAACCTGAAATAAAGCAATACTCCTACGTCCTTCTTCCATAAATCGGAAACTCGGACCTTCGGAATCGGGAAAGTAAATGAATTTTGTGGCTTAAAATAAATCCTAACTAAAATAACAATTTCCTAATGTTGGAAATTGTTATTGGGCAGTAAAGTAAACAAAGGAATAAGAAATGCAGTAATAAAACTGAAAACTGGAAAGGCAAGGTTTTGAATTCGGCAGAGCTTCCGCAAGGCTAGATTGAATAATGCTCTGTTCTTCTCTCGTTGTAATCTCTGCTATTTATAGAGAAGGAATGGCACTGGCAGTTGAAATAGTTACGTGGACTTCACTTGAAATCTTGAGAAAGAATAGGAAAGTGGGTTGAGTCGTGGGTTGAGAGAAATCAGGAGTCAGTGAAGACTCTTTTGTTAAGCTTTGCCCACGTCTCCACGTTCTGCATAAACTGAAATATAAGCGTGTTACGGTCGTGGCAGAGGTGTTACGGGCGCACTTCATGAATTAGCGCGTGACGGTCGTGGCCGAAGTATGATGAGCGTAACCTGCCTTTGAAATGTCTTACGATCGTGGCAAGGGGGTGACGACCGTAACATCAGCAAATTCTGCAGATTTTGGCAGAATGATTATTTTCCTTCTGATCTTTCTTGTTAACTTTGTTTATTTGATGTTTTCTGCTATTTTGACCTGAGATATGTGGTACCTGCAAAAAGACATGAAAACTCGGAATATTCGGGAGTTAAATGGATCAGTGCGATATAAAAACGGGTTAATTTCATAGAAAATATATGATACGATTTCTCGTTATCAAATTGCCAAAAACTTGATCACGACTTTATTGTCTATTAATCGGTAGACTGCAAGTGCACAGTCCTATCACGTAGTTTTAAAAGATAGCGAACCCACAGAGACTATAAATCGATCTACTGTTATCCTAAGTTACTGTATATAGCTAAGGCGAATAATTCTTTTAGATAATAGTTAAAGAAAAATATAAATTAAATGGATATCGATACGTAATATAGTGAACCTAAGCGGATTAAATTGAACCTAAGCGTATAAAGATGGTTAACTTAATTGTTCTGTAGAGATTATCAGTTTAAAAACCTTCAACTCACACTTTCGTGGTCTTATCTCAGATTATACTCCTAAAGCCCTATGCCTGCTCTCGCTAGCCCATAAGTGTTTGGAAAATATTCTTTGGAAACTTAATAAAATCTAATTCGTTTTAAAGCGCTCTCGCTGTATTTAAATCAAATGCCTAACTTTAGCTATCCGGTTAAAACCTCACACTTTCGTGGTCTCGATCCTAACCTATTCTACTTTTCTTACTTTCGTAACAAAAAGATTGATTTTTTAATTATAAAAAGTCATAACCAGAAATTAAGTTAATTAAGATTTTAGTTTGGAATCAATTTAATTCCTACTCTTACTGCTATTACATACTGATACCTACTCGGTTTAACCAAACATAGAATTTAGCATAAACAAACTAAACATGAAGGTTGAAATGAAGAGCAACATGATAATTAAATTAACAGCAATAAATGATAATAATAATAATAATAATAATAATAATAACAATAACAATAATAATAATAATAATAATAATAATAGCAATACAATAAAGAACCTGTAAATGCGGGAAATGAAGAACTTGAAATAAATTTCTAGTATGATGGCAAGATTGTGATCCAAGAGTACATAGATTGTAGGCCTAAAACTAATGGTGTGGTAGTTCCCCGATATGAGAAACTACCACTTTTACAAATATGATTTCTGCCTAAAACTATGAATAGCGCCCAAGCACAAACTTGGATGTCTCTAAAATGAATGCTAACTAGTTTATATAGTGAGAAATTGTGGAAGTTATCATGAGAGAAGTAGTGATGATAATGGAGAAAGTGGAGAAAGAAGTGGAAAAGTGGGAAGTTGAAAAGATCATGGGGTGATAATGGAAAGTTTGGCTGATGGACCTAGCTTTGCTTCTGTAATTGGGCCTTTTATCTTTTCTTTTATATTTTGAGCATTTTTATTCATGTCTCCTCCATTTTTACTTCTTTTCTCGAAAATTCTTCATTTAATTAAATATTCGCAAAATAAACAAATACTAGCATAATAGCAATTCAATGCAATTAAATTAAGATAAAAAATGGGAAATAACTTAAGTAAATCCAGCTAAATATACGATACATTTATGTGTTATCAGTTGATAGCCATAATGGCAATGATGATGGCCTCTAATTACGGGCAATAGCGATGGGGGTTGTAGCCTCGAGTACCACATGCATAAACATTGTCGAGTCGCATTTTGTTATTTGTGTCGTCGTTGTGGTTTATGTTGTTCAAGTTGTTGAGTTGTTTGGTGATGCATTAATTGTTGTTAATTTGGTGATGTTTTATGACGATTGTGATGAATGGTGATGATTTAGGTGGTGATGATAAAAGTGAGTGATTGGAATATATGTTGAATATTACTTATTATCGGTATCTCTTTATAATTCTGAAACTATATATTATTTATCATCTCTTTATTTATATGATTTGATTTATCTCACCCTTTACTTGTTTCTCCGTTACCTTTATATTGGTAACGTGCAGGTGATCCGCGTTGATGAGGTGGATTAGCTCGAGTCATTACTTTTTGAGTCGCCTTACTCTGATAGCGTAACACTTGGAATGAGCGCTTTTGTTGTTTTGATTAGGATATTAGACTTGTATATCCTGATAACTATGTGGATTATGTTTATATCATAACATGATTATTTTGTTGATGTGTTAAGCTTTTATATGGCATAGATGGTGATGTATCCGTTGCCGTGTGCATACTTATATGCTTAGTTGACGTATGATGACGTGATCGGTATATTCGACTTTTGATTATCTTGATGATGCATTTTATTGCAAAGTGGCAACCATGGATATGTGTTGTCTCAATTTATTTATGAAATTTTATTACTCTGATTTTTATCATTAATTCTGACGGGTAGAATTGGGGTGTTACATAAGTGGTATCAGAGCAGGTCGGTTTGTCCGGCCAAGTTGTTGAGTCTTTGATTGTGTAGCAATTTGATTGTGTAGCAATCAAGTATGGTTATTCATTGATTCTAATCCTTGTTTTTTTATGAGCAGAAGTTGTGATGGCTAGAAGGAATACTGGTAGGAATGATGATGCCCTTGCTGCCGCTATGCATGTAATGGCTCAGGCGTTTCAGAATCCGCCAACTGTTGACGAGAACACGGGGTCTCGTAGTTTGGCAACCTTCTAGAGGGAGAACCCTCCTACCTTCCAAGGGAAGTATGATCCTGAGGAAGCTCAGGTGTGGCTGAAGGAGATTGAAAGAATCTTCAGAGTGATGGATTGCACTCCTGTGCAAAAGATCCGTTCTGGCACACATAAGTTAACTGCTGAATCTGATGACTGGTGGGTTGAAACCCGTCAGAGATTAGAACTTGCTGGTGAAGAAGTAACGTGGGAAGTGTTCTGAAGGGAGTTCTTAAGAAAGTATTACCCTGAAGACGTGAGAGGAAAGAAAGAAATCGAGTTCCTTGAGTTAAAGCAAGGGAATATGTCTATCACTGATTATGCGGCCAAGTTCACTGAGTTGGCTAAGTTCTATCCGCACTATGATAGATCGACTTCTGAGTTCTCTAAATGCATAAAGTTTGAAAATGGCTTACGTCCTGAAATTAAGAAAGCAGTGGGTTATCAGAAAATTCGTGTCTTTGCGGATTTGATTGATAGATGTAGGATCTTTGAAGAGGATAGCAATGCCCACTACAAAATCATTTCTGATAGGAGGAACAAAGGTCAATAAAGCCGTGGGAAACCGTATGATGTTCCGGTTGGAAAAGGGAAGCAAAAATTGGTTCAAGGGCGAAGAACTAGTGGGGAGATGCTCCTGCTAGTATTGTTTGCTTCAAGTGTGGAAAACCTGGTCACAAAAGTAATGCTTGTGGGGCTGGTGAGAGAAGGTGTTTCCGATGTGGAAAAATGGGACATATCATTAATGGTTGCACTCACAAGGATGTTATTTGCTTCAACTTTGGTGAGGGAGGACACATTAGCACTCAATGTAAGAATCCAAAGAAGGTGCAAGGTGTGGGTAAAGTGTTTGCTTTGACAGGAAAACAGGCGGCAAACGAAGATGATCTCATTCGAGGTACTAGTTTCATTAATAGCATTAGGGGTGTTCGCGGTGCGGTTTGGGTGGTTTTGACGCAAAAAATCATCTGAACCGCGAGAGAAAAAGGTATGCGGTTTGGTTTGGTTCGGTTGATTTTTAGAAAAAAATCAAACCAAACCAAACCAATGCAGTTTGGTTCGGTGCGGTTGGTACGGTTTTTACAAATAATTTGTTGAGTCATACATTCACATATATATGACAACATAACTTTGTATTTGGTCATTCATACATGATACACTACTAAAGTATCACCAAAAAACTAATCATATTTGGACAATAACTTCTCATTTAATATGCAAAAGTTAGATTAGACAAAAGTGAAATAATAAACATAAAATAATAGCATAAAACAATATAAAAAATATTATAATAAAACAAATAAAATAGAAGAGATGATAAATTAGTGAAGATGAAAAAGAAAGAACATAAGAGAGGAGAGATTAGAGATAAAGATGTGCGATAAAATGAAGTTGAAAGAGAGAAAAATTGCATAAAAAATAAGAACATGCAAAGGAAACAATATAAGAGAGTAGATATTAGATAAGAAGAGGCAAGATGTAAGTGATGAAGATGAAGTGATAATATTAGGAGATATTTAAGAAGATTGAAAATGAAATCATAACTGTAAAAATGAGAAAATTGTCTGTAATCATAAGGCTAATGTATAATAGATTTAGGTTTGGGTTAGATGTGAGTTAAGTAAAATTTAAGTTGTAACATAATGCGATTTAGTTTGGTTTGTAAAATACAAACCGCAAACCGAACCAAACCATGCGGTTTTGTTAAAAAATGATCCAAACTAATCCGAATCAAATGCAGTTTTTTGCGGTTTCGGTTTGGTTTGGTTTGGTTTTGCGGTTTTCTATTGGATTGGTTTGGTTTTGAACACCCCTAAATAGCATTCCTCTCATTACTATTATTGATACTGGTGCTACTCATTGCTTTATTGCCACCGATTGTGTTAAGAGTCTGGGTCTTACTTTATCTTTCTTGAATAGAGACATGATTGTAGAGGTTCCAGCTAGGGGGACGGTTACTACTTCTTTTGTATGTGCAAGTTGCCCTTTATCAATCTTTGATAGAGATTTTGTTGTGGATCTTATTTGTTTTCCGCTTGTCGGGTTGGACGTGGTCTTAGGTATGAACTGGTTGAAAGCTAATTATGTTCATATCAACTGCTACGACAACACTGTGAGATTTTCTTCTTTCGAAGAAGAAGAACGAGCCATTTTGGTATCGACGAAACAATTGAATGAATTCATGAAGGAAGAGGTGTTGGTGTTTTTATTGATGGCAACTCTATCTGTTGAGAGTCAGGCTATGATTGCAAACTTTCCAGTGGTGTGCAACTTTCCCGAAGTAATCCCTGATGAGATTCCTAGTGCACCGCCAAAAAGAGAAGTTGAATTTTCTGTGGATCTTGTACCTGGTACCAGACCTATCTCTATGGCACCATACATGATGTCCGCGTCCGAGTTGTCAGAATTGAAGTGCCAATTAGAAGACCTGCTTGAGAAAATTTTGTGATACCTAGTGTGTCACCTTGGGGAGCTCCGGTCTTATTGGTAAAGAAAAAGGATGGTAGCATGAGACTTTGCATCGATTATCGTCAATTGAACAAAGTAACAATTAAGAATAGATATCCGCTTCCTAGGATCTATGATTTGATGGACCGATTGGTTGGTGCTTGCATGTTTAGTAAGATTGACTTGAGATCGGGTTACCATCAAATAAGGGTGAAAGACGAAGATATTCAGAAAACCGCATTTCGAACTAGATATGGGCATTACGAGTATTCAGTGATGCCTTTAGGTGTCACTAACACACCGGGAGTATTCATGGAACACATGAATAATATTTTCCATCCTTACTTGGATCGCTTCGTGGTACTTTTCATTGATGATATTCTAATTTATTCAAAATCGGAAGAAGAACACGCGAAGCATTTACGTATTGTGTTAGAAGTGTTAAAAGAGAAGAAGCTTTATGCTAAGTTATCAAAGTTCAATTTTTGGCTAAGTGAAGTAAGTTTCTTAGGCCATGTCATTTCTGGAAATGGCATTGCGGTGGACCCTTCAAAAGTTGATGCGATGTTGAGATGGGAAACTCCTAAGTCTGTTACTGAGATTAGAAGTTTCTTAGGCTTGGCTGGTTACTATAGGAGGTTTATCGAAGGCTTTTCAAAGTTGGCACTTCCTTTGACGAAATTAACGTGTAAAGGAGTTGCGTTCGTGTGGGATGTCAAGTGTGAAGAAAGTTTCATTGAATTGAAGAAAAGGTTGACAACGGCTCCGATCTTGATCTTGCCTAATCCGGAAGAACCGTTTGTGGTTTATTGCGATGCTTCCAAGATGGGTCTAGGTGATGTGCTTATGCAATGTGGCAAATTGGTTGCTTATGCTTCTAGGCAATTGAAGATTCATGAGAAGAATTATCCTACCCATGACTTGGACCTTACGGCGATTGTTTTTGTGCTTAAGATTTGGTGACACTATCTTTATGGTTCTAGATTTGTGGTGTTTAGTGATCATAAGAGTTTAAAGTATTTGTTTGGTCAAAAGGAGCTTAACATGAGACAAAGACAGTGGCTAGAGTTGTTAAAGGACTATGATTTTGGATTGAATTACCATTCGGGTAAAGCTAATATGGTGGCTGACGCCTTAATTCGAAAGACTTTGCATATGTCACTGTTGATGGTGAAAGAGTTGGAAATGATTGAACAATTTAGAGATATGAATCTAGTGATTGAGGTGACGCCGAAGAGTGTTATCTTGGGAGTGTTAAAGATCAATAATGATTTCCTTGATAGTATTAGAGAAGCTCAGAATCTTGATATGAAGCTTGTTGACTTGTTGGTTGGTATTGGACAAACTGAGAATGAGGATTTCAAATTGGATGCTCAAGGTGTGTTGAGGTTCCGAGGTAGAATTTGTATTCCTGATGATGCGGACTTGAAAAGAATGATCTTAGAAGAAAGTCAACGAAGCACTTTGAGTATTCATCCCGGAGCGACTAAAATGTACCAAGACTTGAGGAAATTATTTTGGTGGTCGGGTATGAAACGAGAGGTAGCTCAGTTTGTGTATGCTTGTTTGACATGTCAGAAGTCAAAAGTGGAGCATGAGAAACCTGCAGGGTTGATGCAACCGTTAGAAATTCCGTAATGGAAATGGGATAGCATTTCCATAGATTTCGTGACGGGGTTACTGAATACACCTAGAGGACATGATGCGATATGGGTGATTGTTGATACGCTTACAAAGTCGACTCACTTTATTCCTATTAACATCAGTTATCCTGTATCAAAGTTGGCAGAAATCTATACACATGTGATTGTGAGGTTACATGGTATTCCTCTTTGTATCGTTTCAGATCGAGATCCGAGGTTCACTTCAGATTTTTGGGAAAGCTTGCAAGAAGCTTTAGGTTCTAAATTGAGGTTGAGTTCGACTTATCATCCTCAAACCGATGGTCAGATGGAGAGGACGATTCAATCGTTGAAAGATTTGTTGTGAGCTTGTGTTCTTGAACAAGGTGGATCATGGGATACTTATCTTTCGTTGATCGAGTTTACTTATAACAACAGTTTTCATGCAAGTATTGGAATGGCGCCGTTTGAAGCATTGTATGGTCGGAGGTGTAGAACTCATTTATGTTGGCATGAGTCGGGTGATAGTGTGATACTTGGACCAGATTTGGTTAGAGAAACTACCGAATCGGTGAAGATGATTAGAGAAAAGATAAAAATTTCTCAAAGTCGACAAAAGAGTTACCATGATAAACGAAGGAAAGATTTGGAATTTCAATCGGGTGATCATGTGTTTTTGTGAGTTATGTAACGCCCGTTTTTAATTAACATTATATTATATTAATATTTTCGAATTACCGATCGATATTTATTTTGCGACGAGAATGTTTGTGTTAATTAATATATCTATTAATATATTTGGCGACGTTTCGTTAGGATCCGATATTTAATTCCCCGGAGTTATTTGAATGAAAGGAATTAATAATATTGGTGGATATTATTTGTGTGTTGATTTATAAGAATAGATGGGGGTGTGAGGATTAATTGATGAGAATTGGGTTTTCACCCTTGTGAATAGTAAGGAACACTTTATAAACCATTTCTCCTCATTTTCCATCCATCCACAATACCAAAACCAAACATAGAACTTGGAAGCTAGTAAGTTATAAAACCATTTTCCCTTCCTTTTCTTTCCATTTTTTCCTCACATAAAACCAAACTTGGTCTTAGAGAGAAGAAGAGAGGGTTTTGGAAAGAGGAAGAAGAAGAAGGAGAGCAAGAGAGGAAGCTTGAGGTTGAGATTTGTAGAATCATCATGGATCATCCAAACTAGAGGTAAGGGGTTTGATTCTCCATCTCATATTGTTAGGTTTTGATAGATATATTTTGGATTTGGGGGTGAAATTGATAGTTGATTTACAGGGTTTTGTTGGTTGATTGTTGGAATGGTTTAGAAGAGTTGGATTAGGAGTATGGTTTGTGGATGTATTAGGTGCTAGCTTGTAGATTTAAGAGTATTGAAATGGGAAAGAAAACCATGGTAGAAGAATGAGAAAAACTCAAAATGATGAAGTTTTCACGCAGGTCCATCAACACGGGCCATGTTGATTAACACGGCCGTGTTTCCCCTCTTGTATAGGAATTTTGGTTAGTGTAGGCCAATCAACACGGGCAGTGTTGATGCACACGGGCACCCGTGTTGATTCACTGTCTTGAGTGATTTTTGCACGTTCTGATGGCTTTTCAACACGGGCCGTGTTGATGCACACGGGCCGTGTTGATGTACACGGGGGCCCGTGTTGATGCTTCTGTAGCCTCCAAAATGCTGATTTTTCGCATTTCCTTTGGAACCCGATTGTATTCCGATTTTCCGATTTCGGTAAATTTGACGACGGAGCAAGTTGCTCTGAATTCAACGAAAATTGACGTGCTAGCTAAGTTTGACGTGTAGAATGTAGTGATGAGGTTAGTTTTTAGAAGTTGCGAGTTTTTACGAGATGACCCGAAATAGGATTAATTATGGTTTAATTGAATCGAATTTCGTTTTAGGGGATTTAAGACACGTATGGACAATCTGATTGCGATGTTGACGATTAGGAGTAATGCCGGTTATTAGGGATGGCTTTTGCGACGATGATAGGTGTTTGACTATTTTTCTGTATGTAGAATTTAGTGAACGAATCGATAATGAGGTGGGGTGATTAAACATAATGTTTGCGACGACGTGTTAGTTAGTGAATACTTATTGATTATGCGATGCGAGGTTATATGTCTTTGTACATGATGTTGTGATGATTATATTGATGTTGTTAATAAATGCTTTCGATTTGTGAATGCATGACTTTTGATGAATTTATTAGTGATGTTTGCATAATGCAATTATGATGCGATGATATATTTATCTTGTTTTGGATAAATTATGGCGATGTGGTCTTTATGCCAATTTGGATGAGCGATGATGATGTTTTTGTGTTGTGTTGTTTTATTGTCGAGTCACATACATTTCATAAGCGAAGAGGGCTTTTATGCCAAGCGATGATGGCTTTTATGCCAAGCGATGATGGCTTTTATGCCGAGCGAAGATCGGCTTTATGCCAAGTGTCCCTAATTACGGACAAAGCGATGGGTACCACATGCATAACATAGTCGAGTCTCATGGAGTCCATTATGTTTATTTTGGAGTCTTTTGGTATTGAGTTTTATTTGATGTTTGTGATGATGTTTGCGATGATGTTTGTGATGATGTTTGCGATGATGTTTGCGATGATGTTTGTGAAGATGGGCTTTATGCCATAAGCGATGATGGGATTTTATGCCAAAAGCGATGATGGGCTTTATGCCAAAAGCGAAGATGGGCTTTAGCCAATTTTGTGATGATTTGTTTATGTTGCTTATATTATTAGCATTGTTTAATGTTGTTGGTTGATGTTGTTGTTTATGATTGTCGTGCTAATTAGCGATGTATTAGCTTGTGATGATTTCGCGGTGACGGAGGTTTACGTGTTGTTGTGATAATTTGTGCCGATGAGGCTAAGGCGATTAAGTATAGATTATACACTTTAGAATGACGATAAGAGTAAGTGAGGTTTGGATATGTGTTGGAATGCACTTATTAACTTATATCCTTTACAATTCCAAAACTATATATATATATATATATATATATATATATATATATATATATATATATATTATCATGCCTTTAATTATATATTTTGGAGTATCTCACCCTTTACTTGTTTCATTACCTTTATATTGGTAACGTGTAGGTTATGAAGACGAGTTTATAAAGTTAGTCGAGTGTCGCTCGATACGTAGCACTTGGGAAACATTTATGTTGTCTTGTTGTTGATTCTTTGTTATTCTTTCTTTTGTATATAGAATCATACTTTATGAAAATATGATTTATTAAGGAAGTTTATTAAAGAAGATGTTTTGATGTTTTGAATCAATTTATGTCTTCCTACGATGCTATGTATCGAGACTTATACTTTAAATCAAACTGCTTAAAGTGAGTTGTTTTGAAGGTGTGATGCCTCAGTATTAAATTTATGAAAATTTTAATTTACTCTGATTGTTGCATTTAAAACCTTGGGTAATATTGGGGTGTTACATTAGTGGTATCAGAGCAGGTCGGTCTGTCGACCAAGTTATTAGTGTGTTTAATCTTGTTGTATGCGACATGTGTGAAACACGGTACTTGTTTGTTTCAAATTATTTGTCGCAGAGATGAGTTTGAAACAAGTGGGGAGAAGTTTTACTTAGTGGCGCCAGTGACTTAGGATGGAGCCTCAGCGTTGTTACGCTTGTAACTTGAAGTGTAAGTTTGAAGACGCTGTTGTAGTTCGTAGAGATGGTTTATGTCACCATCATGATTGTCGACTGTCTATTGACAAATTGAGGGACTGATCATCCTTAATCTCTTGTTGATAGTAGTCGGGAATTGTGTTGGTTGGGATAGATTTGTCTTTCCAGCTTAATAGTGTGTGAAGCAGATGTGTTGGCACAAGGTAGTGCATGGTTACTTGAGTTGTGAGCGAATTTGGATTTTGGGGAGAAGCAAGATTTTGGCAAGCGAGCTTCTTGTTGTGATTCTTCCGAAGCCTTTTGTGAAGATATGAGTGAAGTACTGCCGTAGTGCGAGGTGAAGTTTTGATGGATTTAGTTTCTGGAATTGGTTGTGATTCGAGGTATCCTTAAGGGACGTTTGCTTCTGGGTTAGAGTTGAAGAGTCAATTTGAGGATTGGTTTGAGAAGAGTTTGTTTATTCGAGTGGGTCGGCGTGGAATGCCCCAGTGGTGTTGTTCAAGAAGGAACGAAGTGGACATTAAGGACAAGTGTCTACTTCCAAGGATTTATATTTGGACGAATCAGTCATTTGAAGTCTATGTGTTTAGTGAGATTGATGCGAAGTCTGGTTGTCTACGGGTTAGTGTGAGAGTGGAAGATGCTTAGACTATGCTTTTCAAGATAGTGTATGGTAATGGCGAGTATTTGCTGATGTCATTAGTGTGACTAATGCGGGTATGATTTGGATGTTCGGACAAGACTCATGAGTAATGTAAGAGTTATTTCGTGTTCATGGATATTATTTGGTTCACATCAAGTCAAGGAATTGTGGCAAGCATCCGAGCATCGAGTGAAGTTAGACTTGTGCAAGTTAAGTATTCTAAAGATAGAGTTTCAACGGTGGACGTGAGTGTCTCAAGTGCGACTTAGATGGTGATATTTTGGACAGCCCACGAAGATTTATTTTGTGTCTTGTAGAAGACTTTAAGAGGTTAATTCAGAGTTTAGAAGTTCTTTTGTTTTGGATGGTTAGCTTTGTGATTTGATGGAAGATCTTTTACAAGTTGGTATAGATCGTGAGTATTTTGGACTTGAGATGTATTACGACGTAGAGTGGAGAAAGTGTATTACTACCTTGGAACAGTTTGATTTTTCATAAGGAAAAAAAAAAAATTTGTCGGACGCGTGAGTTAGAGTTTGAGGCGGTTGTGATCATTTGAAGTCTAATGGTGCAGATGTTAACGACGAGGAGATTGGAATTGTGGAAGACAATTCAAGTTTGAGTACGATTTATAAGAGACTTTGTCTGGTGTTGAGATAGTATGTTGATATCGCGGTTAACCCAAGATTATCTGATTTGGGATTATTTATTTGGAAGAATGTTGCATGTTTGTTTTGGGACAAGTCCAGAAGGTTATTAAGGATTTATTCACTACTAACATATGGATTTTGTTGGATACTAACAGTCGCAATGGATTATTATATTACGACTAAGATAAGTATTGACGGTGAGAATTTGGTGGTGGTTTGGTAACCACAGGTACCTTATGATGATTGATGCTTTATAAAGGAAGGTGTTCTTTCGTGACTAAGTCAGTCGCGACGGTGTTTAGGATTGAATTCCATAGATATTGATGTTATGGTTCTAAGTCTAACCTGTGTTGTAATTACAGGGGTAGGAAATGACGTTGATGAGTAGAGTTCTTGAGAGAGTGTTGTGATTGAGTTACCACATGGGACGATGGAAAGTTATGAAAGGTGTTTCGAATGAGAAGCCTGTGTAATGATTGTTGCGACGGTGCGATGATGGTGATTACTTATATACTTTGGGAATTGAATTGTTATAAGGACGACTTCTGAAGTCAAGTGTATAAGTTTCACAAGTGTATATTTGGACAATATTTGAAAAGGTCAAACTATGTCGTGTATTTAGAGGACCAATGAACGTTGATCAATCGAGAATGAAAGAGTGATTCGAGTTGATGAAGTCGTTATTGCGAGGTGTCTTGATGGGTGTACGCGCGTGCCCATTTCGAGTAATTGTGAAGTTGAGGATTAACCAAGTTGTTTTATGGTTGGCATCTTATGCATAAAAGTGACGCAGCATGGTTTAGATAGCAAGCATTGTATCGATTAGCGAGTAAGCGAGGTTGTTGGAATTGGGCTAGTGAGTTATAGTCGCAAGTCGTCTGTTTAAGCCCTAGAGTGGGTGTTGTATCACAGTTCTGTTACGTTTGTGTAACTTTTATTGATCAAGGGTTATGCGTTGGTGATCTACAAGGATGATGTGACCTTGTGATTTTTTTTGGATAGAAAGCGATAACTGCGAGTGTGACTCTTGAGTTTGTACTTATGCGTGAATGAAGGCATCTTTTCATGTTTGTGTAGCACGCGTGGTTTTACCCTATTTTGATTGTTTCAGTTTTGGTTTGTATAACCATTTTGTTGTTTTCGTTTTAGTAGTGGTGACGGTGTTGTGTTGTAGGACTTTATGTTCCTATCTTTGGTGACTCGTTTCCGAGGTGTCGGTTCGAGTGTGTGGCTAATTCTATGGTTGAGACGTTAGGATAGTATCGATCTTGTTTGTTTGATTCTCGAGTGAACCGGTGTGTTTACGGCTTGTTTAGTTGTTGGGTGTTAGTTGGTTGTCGAGTGCATTGTATGGGCTTTGCATCTCGGCATGGTTGTTCTTGTCTGAACGTTGTGGTTAGGGAGATGGGAGATGCCCTTGTGTTTGGTGTGTTTTGTATGTTGTTTAATTGACACGAGGATTGGGTGGACGAATGCATAGGCATGTCCCGATTTGTTCATTTTGGTCGAAATTTCAAGGACGAAAAGTTTATAAGTGGGGGAGAGTTGTAACGCCCGTTTTTAATTAACATTATATTATATTAATATTTTCGAATTACCGATCGATATTTATTTTGCGACGAGAATGTTTGTGTTAATTAATATATCTATTAATATATTTGGCGACGTTTCGTTAGGATCCGATATTTAATTCCCTGGAGTTATTTGAATGAAAGGAATTAATAATATTGGTGGATATTATTTGTGTGTTGATTTATAAGAATAGATGGGGGTGTGAGGATTAATTGATGAGAATTGGGTTTTCACCCTTGTGAATAGTAAGGAACACTTTATAAACCATTTCTCCTCATTTTCCTTCCATCCACAATACCAAAACCAAACATAGAACTTGGAAGCTAGTAAGTTATAAACCATTTTCCCTTCCTTTTCTTTCCATTTTTTCCTCACATAAAACCAAACTTGGTCTTAGAGAGAAGAAGAGAGGGTTTTGGAAAGAGGAAGAAGAAGAAGGAGAGCAAGAGAGGAAGCTTGAGGTTGAGATTTGTAGAATCATCATGGATCATCCAAACTAGAGGTAAGGGGTTTGATTCTCCATCTCATATTGTTAGGTTTTGATAGATATATTTTGGATTTGGGGGTGAAATTGATAGTTGATTTACAGGGTTTTGTTGGTTGATTGTTGGAATGGTTTAGAAGAGTTGGATTAGGAGTATGGTTTGTGGATGTATTAGGTGCTAGCTTGTAGATTTAAGAGTATTGAAATGGGAAAGAAAACCATGGTAGAAGAATGAGAAAAACTCAAAATGATGAAGTTTTCACGCAGGTCCATCAACACGGGCCATGTTGATTAACACGGCCGTGTTTCCCCTCTTGTATAGGAATTTTGGTTAGTGTAGGCCAATCAACACGGGCAGTGTTGATGCACACGGGCACCCGTGTTGATTCACTGTCTTGAGTGATTTTTGCACGTTCTGATGGCTTTTCAACACGGGCCGTGTTGATGCACACGGGCCGTGTTGATGTACACGGGGGCCCGTGTTGATGCTTCTGTAGCCTCCAAAATGCTGATTTTTCGCATTTCCTTTGGAACCCGATTGTATTCCGATTTTCCGATTTCGGTAAATTTGACGACGGAGCAAGTTGCTCTGAATTCAACGAAAATTGACGTGCTAGCTAAGTTTGACGTGTAGAATGTAGTGATGAGGTTAGTTTTTAGAAGTTGCGAGTTTTTACGAGATGACCCGAAATAGGATTAATTATGGTTTAATTGAATCGAATTTCGTTTTAGGGGATTTAAGACACGTATGGACAATCTGATTGCGATGTTGACGATTAGGAGTAATGCCGGTTATTAGGGATGGCTTTTGCGACGATGATAGGTGTTTGACTATTTTTCTGTATGTAGAATTTAGTGAACGAATCGATAATGAGGTGGGGTGATTAAACATAATGTTTGCGACGACGTGTTAGTTAGTGAATACTTATTGATTATGCGATGCGAGGTTATATGTCTTTGTACATGATGTTGTGATGATTATATTGATGTTGTTAATAAATGCTTCCGATTTGTGAATGCATGACTTTTGATGAATTTATTAGTGATGTTTGCATAATGCAATTATGATGCGATGATATATTTATCTTGTTTTGGATAAATTATGGCGATGTGGTCTTTATGCCAATTTGGATGAGCGATGATGATGTTTTTGTGTTGTGTTGTTTTATTGTCGAGTCACATACATTTCATAAGCGAATAGGGCTTTTATGCCAAGCGATGATGGCTTTTATGCCAAGCGATGATGGCTTTTATGCCGAGCGAAGATCGGCTTTATGCCAAGTGTCCCTAATTACGGACAAAGCGATGGGTACCACATGCATAACATAGTCGAGTCTCATGGAGTCCATTATGTTTATTTTGGAGTCTTTTGGTATTGAGTTTTATTTGATGTTTGTGATGATGTTTGTGATGATGTTTGCGATGATGTTTGTGATGATGTTTGCGATGATGTTTGCGATGATGTTTGTGAAGATGGGCTTTATGCCACAAGCGATGATGGGATTTTATGCCAAAAGCGATGATGGGCTTTATGCCAAAAGCGAAGATGGGCTTTAGCCAATTTTGTGATGATTTGTTTATGTTGCTTATATTATTAGCATTGTTTAATGTTGTTGGTTGATGTTGTTGTTTATGATTGCCGTGCTAATTAGCGATGTATTAGCTTGTGACGATTTCGCGGTGACGGAGGTTTACGTGTTGTTGTGATGATTTGTGCCGATGAGGCTAAGGCGATTAAGTATAGATTATACACTTTAGAATGACGATAAGAGTAAGTGAGGTTTGGATATGTGTTGGAATGCACTTATTAACTTATATCCTTTACAATTCCAAAATATATATATATATATATATATATATATATATATATATATATATATATATTATCATGCCTTTAATTATATGTTTTGGAGTATCTCACCCTTTACTTGTTTCGCCGTTACCTTTATATTGGTAACGCGGGTTATGAAGACGGAGTTTATAGTCTGTTAGTTGAGTCGGTGTCGCCTCGACACGTAGCACTCGGGGGGAAACATTTATGTTGTCTTGTTGTTGATTCTTTTGTTATTCTTTCTTTTGTATATAGAATCATACTTTATGAAAATATGATATATTAAGGAAGTTTATTAAAGAAGATGTTTTGATGTTTTTGAATCAATTTATGTCTTCCGGTGATGCTATGTATCTGAGACTTATACTTTAAATCAAACTGTTTAAAGTGAGTTGTTTTTGAAGGTGTGATGCCTCAGTATTAAATTTATGAAAATTTTAATTTACTCTGATTGTTGCCTTTAAAACCTTGGGTAATATTGGGGTGTTACAAGTTACTCCTACAACCGGTGTGGGACAAGATCCCATACATTATTTCTGGTGAATTGATTTAGTTCTTCTTGCATTGCCATGATCCAATCATTATCTTGAAGAGTTTCATCTACAGAAGTTGGTTCGATCAAGGACACAAGACCCATGAGAGATTCTTCAGAATTTCTAAATGTAGATCTGGTTCTGATTGGATCTTCTTTCTTTCCCAGAAACATTTCTTCAGGATGAGCTAAGCTGCTTCTTGGTGGCTTTTTCTGGATGGGTTCTTTAGAAGTTTCTTTGGTGGCTTCTTCAGAACTTTTGTCTTTGTCAGAACTATCTTCTGATCCTATAAATTGAACTTCTATATCTGCAAGAAAATCTTTTTGCTTTGACTTTTGAGGGCCAAGCTTATCATCAAATCCGATATTAATATATTCTTCTACAATACGTGTTTCAGTGTTATGTACTCTATAGCCTTTTGAGCGTTTAGAATATCCTAACATTAAACACTTTTGTGCCTTAGAATCAAATTTATTCAGATCATCTTTGGTATTTAGAATAAAATAAGTGCATCTAAAAGGACGGAAATAAGAAATGTTGGGCTTTCTGTTCTTCCACAATTCCTAAGGAGTCTTTTCCAGAATATGTCTTATAGAGATTCTATTCTGGATATAACACGCTGTGTTCACTGCTTCTTCCCAGAAATGTTTAGCAATGTTAGTCTCATTGATCATGGTTCGAGCCATTTCTTGTAAAGTTTTGTTTTTACGTTCTACAACTCCATTTTGTTGTGGAGTTCTAGGACAAGAAAAATCATGAGAAATACCATTTTCATTGAAACGTTTTTCAAAGTCTTTGTTTTCAAATTCACCACCATGATCACTTCTGACTTTTACTATTCTAAACTCTTTTTCATTCTAGACTATATTATAGAAGTTAACAAACACAGAATGTGACTCATCCTTGTGTCTTAAGGATTTAAAAAGAAAATACAATAGTTATTTTGGAGGTTCCTTTATATTACAATGATGTAGATGTTCTCTTTCTTTTTTTGTTTATTTTCCGTTGAATATTTTATTTGATTTTAAATTATTCAGTTAACCTTTTTATAATATTTTTTCAATTATTTTTCTTCAATAAATAATTTTGATTTTAATTTAATAATATATTTTAAATAAGATTAAAAGTAGTTTTGACTTCTGCTGCAGTTGTAATTACTAATTAGTGATGTTTACTTATAATTTTAATATTTGGCTGAATAATTTTTTCTTTGATAATAAGAAAATCAATTCGTATTAATGATATACCTACTTCAAGAATCGACCGCTTTTGCTAAAGAATGCGAACGAATTCGCTTCATGTTTTACAAATTTTACTTTAAAGTTGGGGAAATTATGCAACAAACTACAAATAGAAGAAATAATAACATTAAATTCGAAAACCATTATGATTTATAGGAATAGCCTAATTCATTCTTTGAGAGTCACTACAATTGCAAATCTATAGTGTTTTGGATAGTAGAGCCAAAACCTCTAAAATAGGATAGGAGCCAAAGTCCCATAACTTCTTGGCTCTAGAAACTTTTTGTTATAAATTATTAGTAATAGAATTATATATATATATATATATATATATATATATATATATATATATATATATATATATATATATATATATATATATATATATATATATATATATATATATATATATATATATGTGTGTGTGTGTGAATAACTAGCATGAAAAAAGCCTAAGAATTAAAAACAAAACGTGGACTTTCATTCTTTAGATGGTAAACATGTCTACATTCTTTCCTGGCAAAAACTAGTGTTTGTCAAAGTTTTGGTCATATATATATCACATATTATATATCTTAAATCTATCAGTCTCTAATTGAACAATGATTATGAGTTTAGAGACTACAAAACTAGGGGAAAAGACTCCAAAAATCATGGACTGACTAATACATCAAGGCATGAATGAAGGTGTTCCATTTAAATTTATAACTCTTCTACTTGAACAGAAAATCCACATTGGCATCGCTTTGTAAGTAAAAAAGTTTCCTCATCAAAGCTCTCGTTCTCTTTCAAGAAAACATGCTCATGGTCTTTGACTGAAATACTTACCGATTCATCAAGATTGGTATCGCGGTTGTCCATCTGATGGTTTTCGGGTGTCTGATTCTGGTCATTACTACCACAAACTGTGGCATTTGACATGCTATCGTTCATATCCTGGGCAGCGTTTGACACCTCTGATTTTGAATTGTTATTATAACGATTGTTTAACCTTTGACGAGTTACAATAGATGAAAGAAGCTGGTACCATCGACGAAGAGCTTGTGCTTCATCTCTTTTCTTTTCTTCTGCTTTCCGTCGTTCGTCTTCTTCTGCGAATGCCTGGAAAAAAGAGGAAGAAAACAAGTTATATCATGTGTATAAAACTGAATGTAATGTTGACATTCACATAAGCTGCAATTTTAGAACTTAATTTTAAAAACTAATCTAAAAAAAACCAAAGGATGTTAAGAATGAAAAATATATGCAGAATAAATCTATATTAACAAACTACTAACCCCTGTAAACATCCTAGGCTACAGTTACACTGCAACATGCACATCAAATTAATTTCATCAAATGTATGGAGGAGCATAAGATAGAAGACAGAATAAACATTTTCTAAATCAAAAGCGAGTTTAACCATAATACTGCAACACTAACTTATTCGTTGGGAAAAGAAATACCTCTAACAGTGTATCCTTGAACTCAGCACACACCACAATACCATCATAAACAGGATATGATCGGCCATTTTTAAATTCAAAACCAACCATAGCAGGCGCAGAATCAATCTCTAGCCTCCTGGCAACAGTATATGCCCTCGGAAACCTCAAGTGCACAGTACCCGGTGGTAGACATTTCTCAGACCAAACATCTACTTGACCGCGATCGTTCTATATGTAAAATAGAAATTATAACTGAGCAATATGAAATTTTCTATAAATATAATTCTGCTCAAATTTGCACTTGTGCATTGTCCAGTTAGTTCGTATGCACGAATGTTTAACACATTGCGGCAAGTGATGCCATCAGAACTTAAGTTCAACTGTTCAAGCTATATCAACTTCATACGCTTAACCCAACCTATGGATCTTCTCACTAAACTATTTCCTTTAATATTTTAATAGTGAATAAAATACTCTGCTTGTAGCTTTGCATACAGCCACAGAACAAAGATTGGGAGATTGAAGTGTTGTTTTAAAAATTTGAAATGCAATAAAAGGTTTGGACTTAAGGAATCTAGTTACCAAATTATTGCCTTGGGTGTGAAATTTGTATGGCCTTTTCAACTGCAACATCACTGGAATAAGGTAACTCGGACTAACATAGTATTCATCAGAACAGTTGTGCACTGGTCCATTAAGAACGTGTAGGTGGTGCAACAAAATCTACCTTTCGAGACCCAAATCTAAGGAATGTCTAACTAACATATATTGTCTCGATCCAGTGTGCAAATCACATGGGGCACCGTGTCTACTTTAGAAGTTTCCAAAGGTAAGAGTTGAACACTGTCTTTCACACCTATACCTTTACTCTACATTAAGAGTATTCGTAGAACGTAAAGACATACCTTAGGAACTATTCCGTTCACTGCATGAGGAAGATTCAATGGTTCAAGTTGCCACTTCCCGTAAAGTTTAATATTTTCCTTAGAATCAGTGGTGCAGTCATGGTCATCCGCTTCAAAATCTTGTACTTTCTGAGGCTTAATGGAACGTTTAAGCTCCTGGATGATTTTTTGGGTAACAAATCAATTACATGTGAATATAAATAGGAAAAATATACAACGAAATCAGAAAACAATATGGAGCACTGTCAAACAGGTTAGACCTTTGCAGGGTTTTCATTGGGTTTCACTTGCAGCCCTTCCCGGAGCCATCTTTCTTTTGTCATAACAGTTTGCACACAAGTCCTAGGGTAAACCGGGTGACCTGAACAAAACCCCAGAATCGGACCCTTTGGATGAAGTAGTTGATTTTTTGTAAGCCATTTTTCTATGGCATAAAGTGGATGACTTTTGTACGCCTGCAAAGGGAGAGACGTATAACATAATATCACTAGTAGTACTATCTACAATATCTAACATCATGTTGGCTAAAGTTACGTTTGAAACTACCTGCTGGTTGGTTGGAAGAGGCTCAGTTAATGCCCTGGTTTCTAATTCAATATCCTCAAGAGAGCTCCTTGTAGGAACAAAAGAATCATTCATGTTAACTTCCGTTGCAGTGGATTGGTTTGTTCTCAAATGTGCCACACCTCCAGTTGCTCCAGACTCTAAGTTTCTCAGTGGTGCCAACACTGAGTCCCACCATGTTGAATTAACTCGTTGTGATGCAATTTTGTGCCACTTCATACAGTACCTAATGTGTCAATATGAACTAGCATCTTCAGGCAATGAAATGTAACTTTACGGCCTTATGGAAGCTACAAATTAGCATGCATGCAGAGTTGAGTAGAGCTAAAACAATACAGAACACCAATGGGAAAATATATATCGTTAAAAAGGAAAAAGTGTGATACATATAGAAATTCGTAATACTTGTTCATGTCAAACATTCCCATGTGCTGCCTTTCTGTTAGTGGTCAATAATGTTTTCAATGGGATGTTATGACAGAATTGCATGTTATTCTAAAAATATGAGAAATTTCCATAAACAAATAAAATGGTGACTTAAGCAGTAAACAAGCAAGTGTTTACACAAAGCTATCAAGAAATGGATTAGTGTTAACGAAGTTACAAACCATCACTGCATTCATGCTGAACATATACAAAGTAGAAAATATCAAACCTGCGGGTCACGTCTTTGGCCCCCTGCCCAGCAAAAGCAACAACATATCTCAAAGAGGATTTGCATGCAGCAACCATAGCTTCCACCTTGTCTTCTCCATCAATAATCAAATTCACAGCATCGATATGCACCCACTTTCCTGTCAAATTTTCTTCACTGCAATATACTTCTGCCCAATATAAAGGAGATCCTACTCTCATTGATCCAACTGCTGTAGAAATTAGTTGGGGAGAGGTTGAAGATTCTTCACCTATAACTCTTTTTATTCTTTTTGATGGACAAGAAAAGTTTGATGAATCAATATTTTCACCAGACTCTTCTTTACTCTTAGAACATTCAATTGCAGTAGTCGAAAGAGCCATTTCCATCTGCATCTCAAATTCAAGATCCCCCTTCCTCTTTGATTTATGAGATTTGTCAGTTATATGTGATTCGAGGTCATTGACTTGTGCCTCAGAAGTTGGGAAGTTTGCCACCAAACGGTTTAAATCTTCAGCAACAGAAGGATCTTTAGACTGATCCATATCGCTCGGTGCAATGCGTTTCTTACTTTTCCGTGAATGACCAAGAGAGCTTTCACATAGTTTCTCTCTCTTACAAGACAGTGATTTTTTAGGTGACTTAAAATCCAACTTTTGCTTAGATACCATTGGTGTTGAAGTATTAAATATCCCCTTACTAGATCCACTTGCAATTGGTCTATTGGATTGATCTGGTTTAAGAGGTGAAACATCCAAAATGGAGACAAACCTGAAATATGCCTTCAATAAGAAAACTCCATATAAATGCTTAAGCAGAAGACTTTAAATTCTTCCAAATCTTATAGTAGGCATATTTTGTCTTATCTCTTCAATAAAACTAGGCTTCTGACTTGGCTATATACCTCTTGAATACTTTATAATTCTATTTTCACCATGAAGATCAAACTATAATTGATTTATTATTATTGTTCCCTTTTTAGATTAATTTCATCACATACAACATCACTGTTTGAACATTAGACTCACATCCCAAATAATAAAATGTTAAATCCCTGCAGGTGGTTAAAACTTACAAGATATGTGAGGATACGGGAGTGAATAATTCATGTAAGCCCGTTTTGGAATATAAATTTTATAATACCATGGAGTTTCCAATGAAACAGAAATGTTGATATTAACATTACTATTGAAGTATTGAATATACAAATTTATCAGACCAATATAATAAAAGTTGATGAACTAAAGAAAGATATCATTCCGAGTTCTTGTGGAGTACCTGGCTGTAAGATTTAAAGCTCTAAATAGCGCCACCGATAAAGCTGCAATCTGCACCAAAAAAATCATTTCGTTTTCACAATAAACAGATGAAGAGGATGGTTAAAAGACCATCAAACCATTTCATTCCGAGATAGAATTGGGAACAGATCCTGCACTTTCAACCATTTAATGCCTAGCTAATCTTATTGCAATGAATACGAACCTGATAGGAACTGGTATTTCAATTATAATTTAGAAGAATTAGGGAAGAATTCCTCTCAATACAGTAGAGATTACAAAATTTTGAGGGTCTGCATCTCCTAATGCTCAAAGGCACCAAGTATTTCAAATGATAAGATACCTCTAACTCTCATCCCTTTTGTTATTTCTGAGCAACATGACTTATTTCTCTAATCATCCCAGCCCAACAGCTCTAAATATACAACTATTTTATCTGTGTCAACTAACAAATGGTGCGGAGAGGTTCCATAGTTCATTATTATTTTCAATAATATTTTAGTTTGAATTACTACTCAATATGATCTACACCTACATGGAGTTTTTGTGCGCCATTATTAATATATTTCGTTCGCCTTGTGTGCACATCATTACAGCAACGTGATGATTGGGGTGTCACTTACTGGTGCATAACATGAAAGAAAGAAACATAGAGATATAATAGTATTATTTCTGGTGAATAACACGAAAGAAAGAAACATAGGGATATAATAGTATTTATCATGATTAAAAACTAAAATAATAGGGGTTCCATCCCATTGCTCGAAAATGAAGGGAAACAAAAATGAAGGAGAGTGCTGGACTAGGACTTCAGGTCCCCCAACTACCAACTATGTCGTTCTAACTCCCTCATCTATCAAACCTATCAAAATCTTACTAAAAGAAAAACTAAGATTCCAGCAAAGTATTTATCATGCAGTAAATACAAAAACAACAAAGCTTCTATTAAAAGAGATCTACCTCTTCAGAACTACCTTCACGTAATTCTAAAGCAGATGCCAAAGCAAAGTGTGGTGACTTTTCTCCATTTGTATAGTTTTTAACATGGAAATTGTCATGGAACTGCAAGTGTTGCACACAAGGAATCAAACAAGATATGACAAGTGATATAGCATGAAACCACCCAAGGGCCAAGACTGGCCAGTAAATGAAACAAAATAATAAGTATACAGTATACTAGTAAAATCAAACCATACAGACCCATGAGATTAAAGGATGTAGAGCTTTTGAAGTGAGTTTTGTGACTTTCGATTATGGAACAAGTTCTCTGAAGTAGAGAAAGCAGAGAAGCCTGCCATTATCAAGAAATTCACAACTTAACTCCCAATTCTCTGAGCTAAAAAAGGTAAAAAACTTTAACATTTAGACAAGAATGTAGAATTAACAAAACGGGATGATACACAAACTTAACGAAAGAAGATAAAACAGAGAGTAAACACAAAATGAAAATATCATTTGAAAAGCCCTATATTAACGACTTATTTTAAAACACAGTTAAAAAATCAGACTAAAGAATTGAGCTATTGATCATCACAAAATAGGAATGTAAGGGAAGCATGTGAATGATGACAAAATGATATTATACATAATAGCAAAGCAACGCTGATTTTTTCTTTTCATTCGGAAGAACTTTTGCTAGAATTCCTATTGAACCTTTCATTTCAACTTGTAACAAAATTCTGTTATTATGAATTAATGGTTACAAAATGAGCCAAGCAGTTGCATTTGTAGTAGCAACTGTGTGACCTGCTATTGTAGGTCACCTACTGTTAATACCTGACATTTGTCAGTCCTTACAAGAGTTTATACAGTTATTCTACATATCTCAACTATACTCTAATAGTTCACCTGAATTAAAACATCATCACAAGCATGGTCTATTAATCTTCCCCGAGCAAGTAAACAAAGCAAATGAGCCTTGTGCACAAGTTCAGCCAATTCCTAAACAATTCAGAAAGAAAAAGAATTTAGAAACTGACTAAAATTTATTGACACTACAGCCAACTCTAATGATATTTAAAGATAACAGCTGACCTTGTCTTCAGCAGAAGCTCGGCGTATTTGTTTCTTTACAGATGAATCAGGGGTCACATTCAATTCAATTGTCATAGGAAGATCATCCATGGCAACTGTACCGTCTTCCCAATCGGAGTCATCCAGTTCTTCCTTTTTATCCATGTATCCCTCATCTAAACTTACATTACCACATTTCTCTTCTGCATAATCCTTTCCAAAAGAATTTCTACTACATTGTTGAACTTCTAAAGTTTTTGGTGGGACAGTCGGTTCCAAGATTCGAGTTCCATTTTGTTCTGGTTCAAAATAAACCTATAGCAAGATCAGAAGAACTTGATTTGGTCATGATTATACAACTTCAAACACTAACAATGAAGTTAAACTAATTAACAAAGTCAAGTCACCATAAGAGCTGAACCGAACAAATAATGAAAAAGCAACGGGAAGTTACAGGCACCAACCGTAGTCTTTTTCTTGGAAGTGCTACCTCTGTTAGCACGGCGTAGAAGTTTTCCCACGGCATCCCGAGATATTTCCGTCAGGGATCCTGAAATAAAGCATTAGCATCGATCACTCACAAGGAAAATGATCTTACTCAGTAATTGTCGATTGACATAATATTGTTTCCACCTCCGGCGTTGTGTTGGGATTTTGTTTCATCTTCTGCAAATTTAACAATAACAAGCATTAGAAATTACATGCTCAAACAAAACATATACTGAAAACCATACATATGATCCACTGCTATAAAACTAAAATTAGACAACCTCAAACATTAAGATTAGTTCATTAGTTTGTTAAATTGGGGAAAATCCAAAGCAATAACCCCCTTGTTAATTTTTGCTTTCATTTCCACTAAGAAAGCGATACCCGACTCACTCAAGTAAAAACTAAAACATTAACCTCAACCCCAAGTACTAAAATTGCATCATATGCAGTACTCACACTTCGTATTGAAAGCGTATTCAGTGTCTGACACTGGTGCACGTGGTTACATTTAATTCAATCACTTTTATTTTCTCAAATCATTAGTGTCGTATCGGACAACACCGACGCAAGACACATTCACATGCAATTATATTCAATCATTTTCACTTTATTAAATTATTACCAGTGTCAGCATGTCAATATCCGTGCTATATCATACCAAGCACGGACACAGGAAACAGATCAGCGAACAGTGATACCTCGACACTAATAATAATCTGAAAAATGAATAAATTAAATCGTAATAACAAATATCAACAAAAATTATCAATGTCTATTTCAGACACCGATCCTATGATAACATTTTTCAGAGGCGTCAGTGCTACAAAAGTTATTTTTGGTGGACACCAATATTTTTCTACCCTGGTCTACACTTAAAACTCAAACTAACTCCCATAGTTTCATACATTGCTGAGCTTCTTATGTACGCTAAAATTTCAATTTCGACCTATTTCTTCTGAAAAACGAAGTTCCATTTTAAGGGAAAACCAATAATTATAATAAAATAGAAACATAAAAATGGGAATGGAAAGAAACTGAGAACCTGAAGATGGCTTCTTCTTCTGTCGTGAACTGCTTCCTCTGCGTGGCATTCTTCCAAAGAGAAGGGGGAAGTGAAATACGTCGTCGTCGTCGTCGCCGCGCAAAATTATCAAGGTTAGATAAAAATATGTTTTTCCTCGTTATGAATTATTAAATTTTATGTTTGATCCCTATGAAAAATATCAAATTTTACTTTTTCATATATATATATAAAATTCAAAAAAGAATGAATTTAAAATTTGATTCTAAGTCAAAATTTTCATTACTTTTATCAATATCTTTTAAATTTAAAAAAAAATATATATTTAATTCATCTTATTTTAAAAATTATAAAATTTAATAAAGAAATATTTTATAGTATTATAAATACGTATGAAAAAAATTATTCATAAATTTTAAAGTTTAAAGTTAATTAAACAATTTTTAAAATTTTAGAAAATAGTTGAGACTGAAATTGTATAAATAAAATTTTTATAAGGATCAAAATATATTATTTTTTAATAAGGACTAAAAATTAAATTTAAGATATTTTTAAGGACTAAAAACATATTTAGACTATAATTTTATTTCTTTTTTTTTTAATTTAGCCCAACCAATTCAGTCTATATAGAGAACCGACTAATTTAATTGTGTGAGAGAAATAATATTGTTGCTTCCAAGAACATGTGGAATCTTGTTTTGCATATAGCATATATTGTTTTGATTATAACAACTACAATTGATGATGACAACTACATGTATCAAGAACATATATTCAACACGATGGCAAGCGTGAAAGGGCAGATAAAATAACATTGTGAAGGATACAATCGTTTAGAAAGTTAATCAATAAACTCACGGAGTTAAAGATGCAAGTTATGGGCTTGATAAAATATTGACAAAGTCTCATTGAAGGATTGACAAAATTTAAGAACAAAGCTTCTTAAGACAAAGGCAAACATAAACAAAACATGATAAACCTCAAAAGAAGATCTCAAGCAAGGTGACAACTCAATAAATAAATCAAGACACATGCTTACGAAAGTTACTCCAATTTATTTAGTGAGAGAAAAAATTTGTAAGAGAAAAGTTCTTTCTTTAGAGATAGTTGGCTATAAACACACACTTAAAACCTTTTATATAATGCTTTTGAAAAGAAATATTTTTGAAAAAATATATAAAAGTTGCTTGAAAAGTATGGGAGTATTCAAAAATCCAGAAAAAATATTTTTGATTGGATATAATTAACTAGCACAGAGTGGCAATCAATTAGATTGACGTGTTTTTGAAGATAAACGTAGTTTGAATGTATCCAAACAATTAGCAACGACTACATATCACTTCTTACCTATTTTGAAAAACATAGTCGTTACTTTTAAATAATTTAATCGATTATGTTAATCAATTGGTAGCAATCAAATTTAATGATGTTTCTTCTATTGGAGGATTTGAACCATATAAATAGATGTCTCATTCCTCAGTTCAAATCATCCAGAATGTGAAATATGTATTGACACACACACTCTCTCTCTCTCTAAATGTTTCTTTGCCACTTTCTCTCACTAGTTCTTACATCCAAATACTTTTGTGAGGAAAGATCTTTTGTGAGGGGAGTTTTATGTAATTATGGATGGGTAGAAATGTATGAAGTTCTTTAAGGTTTTTATTGTTGCACCTTGACGAACATAATCTGTATTTAGGGAAAATCATGTGGTTTGAAGCTAAACCCGATAAAAGCTTTGGTTGAGGATTTGAGTGATTAGTTCTCATGTTCATTGAGGTTGAATATTGTTAATATTGATGACTTCCCTTAAGACTATTATAAAGTCTTGTTTATTCAAAAATTGAAGATCATCGATATTAATGAACTTATTGATAGGTTCATGGTTAGCTCGTTATAAAATAATGGGATAGAAGATCAACCTGTTAAAAGCTCATGAGGTTAGTGGTTATCCTATTAAATCATATTGAGATCAAATATTTTATAGTTAGGAAAAAAGATTGGCCACTTCAATCTCAACAATGGAGAAGACACAAACGATAACATCACTCATCTTGTACTATCATGGTTGTAGAACAACCAACATTCCTTGTATAAGGGGATCGTGAGCTTCACCTACTAAAAGCTCTCAAGTATATAATGGAAACTCTCAAGATCCTTTAGTTTGGGGAGATGAGTATATCCTTTAGTTTAACCAAACATCTATATATCATGATGTTCTTCTTTTTCCTCAACTTTTTACTTTCCGCATTTCGTTCTAAAAATATTTTATTCTGCTAAGTTATAGAAAACTGTTTGAAACCTTGATAGATCATAGGTTTTAGAAAATGTTTTCAACCTCTGCTTTATTCTCCAAAAAGTTTTCAAAACCATGTTTTTCCAAATCACACAATTCACCCATCTCTTGTGTTTGAAGTCTCAAGTCCAACAAAACATGTCCCCAAAATAGATCCCATATAATTTGTTTCTAAAGAAATTTACTTTGGGCCCGAGATGATTTGGAACTTCTTATAATTGTCTTTATGCTCCAGATATTTTCCCAAGTGTCTTCACCCATTAAAATGGTGTTGTATGTGTATCCTAGTATGTGATATTGTTGGCAATTAATTAATTCGTAGCCCTTGAAACAGACAATATAGATGATATTTTTTACAAGACCTATGAGTCCTTCAATTGTTATTAAGAATAAGAAAATAGACAAGGGCCCTATGTCTTAATTCTTTGAATACCTAAAAATCATCGGTGGGGATATAGTTGACAAAAACCAAAATTCAACTTGAAAAGACGTATGTCTCAATCCATTTGGTTATGTACTAGTCAAAAGGTACTAGTGTTCATGTCGCCCTTACAAGGGTGGGGAGACTTAGAGGCCTTAATTAGTGTATAACACGTTTTGGTGATGAGGGGTTTCTCATGTCGACGAGAAGCAATGTACGGTGGTATTTTGGGTTTATTTATGAGACCTACTCACGTGAGGTGACATACCCTATTAATGGTCGATGATGCTTTATTGCACGCGGATGGTTAATTCAGTCTTATGGTAAGATTATGATGAGCATGGTGTTATTTGGGTTATAGAAAGTATGCATGCTTTGGACTCTGTCTTCTCCCCTTGACGAGGGAGATATTTATAGAGGCCCTCTAGGCCTATGGTTTTCCTAGGAAGGGTGCCCACATAGTCAATGATAATGAAACTCTATTTCCAAGGGAGAGATGGGTCTGCAATGTAAGTATAGAGTACACCTAAGAGGGGGGTGAATTAGGTAGATTAAAATTTTATCGGTTTTATAGAGGTGTTAGGATTATTTTTCTTGTTTAGTGTGTTTATGAAAAAATGTAAAGTGCAGAAAAATAAAGAACACAATGATGTATCCTAGTTCCTCTCACAGTCTGAGAGTACTCCAGACCCCTTTTAACACGAAAGAGATTTCACTATAGTTAGAATAATTGTACAACCTATTCACACTAATGGTGATGCTTACAATTTAACCTATAGGGAGATCAAAGACTCTTAAAATCTTTAAGATCTAAACACTAAGTGCAAGAAGAACAATCTTCTTTAATGCACAAATTTGCTTTCAACAATCCTGGACAACAATGATACAACAAGATATAATTGAATTTTACAAGAGTTTGATGATGTAGAATAATATATCAATCACTTGATTGATATTCCCTTTCAATCATGCAAATAACAAGATAATAGCGCTTAAGTGTTGATGAATATGGTATGAATTTTCTGTATTGGTTTTGAAAAACAAGTGTAGAAAATTATTTGATGAGAGTTTGATAATCTCAACACTTTGTTTGAAAACTTGAATGAATATGATAAGTTTTATTTGCAATGAAAGAGGTGAGTTTCAATTTTGAAAATGCATAGATTATATAGTGCATTGACACCCTTTTGAAAGTGTATAAATCATTGAAACAATGCATCTTTTTGAAAATATAAAATGGAAAACGTTGAACAACAAAAAATTGAAATTGCAAAGGAAAAGAAGGAGAAATCGGTTTCAAAGTGGAAAACCGATTTCTTTAGAAAATATTTGATTTTAAACTTGAAAATGTCAATTTTGAAACCAAGAAAAAATTTTCGATATTTGAAAATTTAGAACAAAATTTGGACAGTCCAAAACATGATTTTAAATATGCATGGCATGAAAGTGAAATATAGTTGAGCACTATGTATCAAAGTAATTATGCATGTTTATACCTTTATCAACTAAGGACCATGTTAAGTCTTCAAATGAACTTCAAATGCTCTTTAGATTTTTTATGCTAGCTTTTGTTCATGATATAACTTGATCAGTTGACTTTGATAAAAATTGTATTTGATCCGTTTTCCAATTCTTTTTGACATTGATATGGGATGTGAAATTTTCCTTCATCAAAACACAAAGGATGGATAGTCTTGACTTCACATTCTCCCCCCTTTTGATGATTACAAACAAGTTGAAGCTTTATAGATACTGCTCCCCTTAACACCAATAACTCCCCCTTGATTCATGCATTATTTATCTTAAAGTTTGTTGCAAGAAATTTTAAGCAAAGAGACAATAGACAATACCTTCTCCCCCTTGTCATTAACAAAAAGAATGGGAAAAAGTTATGAATAAACATAATATATGACTCACAAATGCTTTATACACAAAAATATATAAACCATATAATTATAACACACAAACATAATAACAATAGATATTTAAATGAAACATGACATAGGTACCATATTGTTAGAAAGAACAACATAATAAGAAAAACAACCTTAGTTCTAGAAACAAAAACATAAGTTAAAAAAAAAACACAACAACATATAAGTACAACATAAAAGGAAAAAGATTTTAGTCACTTTCTTGCATCTCTTGTTCTTTTCCTTCTTCTTCCTCTTCTTCTTCACCCTCTTCTTCCTCCTCATCAACATCCTTGAAAATTCTCATATTCTTTAAGCATGTGTTACTAGTAATCAAGCTTGTTTTGCCCATTTTCTTGGGAGGTTTCCGACGCAACAAAATTAGGGATGGCAACGGGGCGGGTCGGGGGCGGGTTTAAGCACACCTGCACTGCACCTCCCAGACCCGCACCCGCACCCGTTCGGGGCTAAAATTTGTTCACCCACCCCCACCCCCAACAAGAAACGAGTTTACCCGCACCCGCCCGAATAAAATTTTTATTTTATTTTAAATTTATATTTTTTCAATAAAGTTAAAATAAATAATTAAACTAAATACTTAATTATTTTAAAAGTATTTTTCAAGTTTGATAGTTTTATTTAAATTTTATTTTCAAAAAAATAAATAATAATTCTAATAAACATAATATTATAACATTAAAAAGTATAAAAAAGTGTAAATAAGTAATAAAACTATTAAAAACAAATAAAATAAAATAAATTTAGTTGGCGGGTGCGGGGCGAGTATTACCATCACCCGCCCCGACCAGAATAAAAACGGTTTTACCCGCCCGCACCAGAATAAAACGGTTTTACTTTAAACCGGTTTTCCCCTAATTTCGGGCCCCATGGGGCGGGTTTATTTGCCATGCCTAAACAAAATATCCTTATTCTCCAAGATGCTAGTAATGGGTGTAGCATAGCGATAACCACCTTTCAGCCCTTTACATAATTACATATGCCAAAGAATCACAAAAGCCCAATTAACCTTCATATTAGACTTTATAGCAAACATAAGCATCATCTCAAATTTATCAATTTTGGAGAAATTAGAGTCTTTTGGAACCAAAACATACTCCAAAAAATAGTGAAGCATCTTATCACTAACCGGCAGATTTTTGTTAGAGAAGTACAATTTGGATGAGTTTGACTGAGCATGACAAGCATAAAAATCCTCTAGTGAAATTCTACTTAAACTGAAGTAATAATCCTTAAAATTGTAATTTTCCCAACCAATTGTGTCAAGAGGACCATCATGTTGGATTTTGATACCTTCATAGGAAATATTCAAACAAGTACCAAGATCCTTTAAAGATATAGAAATTTCAGTATCTTTGACCTTGGTAACAAAACCACAGTTTTGAAGCATTTGAAGATAAGCATAAAACTCCCTAACCAAATTCGGATAAAAGTCCCCCAGAATCTAACACAAAATCTTCTACTTTCTGATATGCTACCAGTTCGAGAAATTGAAAGCTATTAGAAGGAAAAGTTTCAAGCTTACCATACTTTAGAGGAAAAACATTTCTTTGCTTGAAATCTGCCTTAAGTCTTCTTTGTTTCAGCTTAGGGATAAATTTCTTAGTGTCAGTGTCTGAGTCTTGAGCATGAGAGCTTTAAACAACATGTTCCTTTCCTTTGGATTTCCTTGAAGGTGCCATGAAAGGATTTGATAAGATGAAGTTAGGGTTTGGAGAGGGTGATTTTCGGAATAGTGTAGTGGGACAGAGATAAGAGCTTTTGGGAAGTGATTATTTGTTTTGGGTGAGGATAAAAGGTAATATAATAAGTTAGTTTAGCTGGATTTTTAATGAAATAATATGGGGGAAATTGTGAAAAGTAAGTGGGTAGTTGTTTACTGTGATTTATAGCAAACAACCGCTAGTCTTCCAATTACTGGTTACTTGCAGGATCGACTAGATTAATCCTAGGACATGTGTCATAATTCAACTTCATGTTTATATCCATTGTTTTACAAGTTTGTATCTTTTAATATAGAACGTAGAACTCTTAAACTTTTCTCTAAATTTATCTAAGAAGATGCACTGGCTGAATGATTTGTAGGCTAATAATTGACTTCGATTTAAACTAGAAATTTGACAATTAAATGCAAGACTGTGTAATGCGAAACAGATAAAATATAAAGGATTTTGATGATAAAAATAGAGACTTCTAAAAATCTAGAGTGTTTGAATGAAGGAAAAGGACAATAAAGTAAAGTTTCTAAAAAAATAAAGTGTTTGAACAAAATGTAAAGGGAAAACAAAAAGATTCAGAAACAAAGAAACTGTAAAGGCGAAGTAAATGTAAAATAACTTGAATTTAAATTATGAAAAGGCATTGTAATGATGCTCAATACGTACATGTTATCTGCAACTCTTTTCCCTAGAACACGGTAATTTGAGTATATGACATTTTCTAGTACACAAGTGAACACACCGAATTCTAACATTAGAACACCTATTTATAGTACTTCGGCCTTAACGACCTTGCTCTAAAATTACGCCACATTCGAAGCATGCATGCCTCTTTCGTTTATTGGCCTCCACGCGTCCTCTGCAAATGGCGCCTTTATTTGAATTTCGAATCTCACGCAAGCGAAGTGGATTTTATTTCTTTCGATTCAAATCATAAATAATTCTCCTTTGGACCGCTTCAGCTCTTGAACTAAAACTCTCATAATTAAAACATGGAAATGCATAATCGAAACCCAGACCTTGCTCGAAATCGAAAGGTTTAGAGTAACAACTCTAATTTTTTTCTAACCAATCATTCTTTAATTCAACACTCTTTGCTAATGCTAATTTGTTTACTTTTAGACTCTATTTGGAATAAGTATTTCTTTGACATCAACATCTCTTCATTGAAATCGCCGGCTAACAATAGTAATGAGGCTGAGAGAGTAGATGGAAGAGTAGAAGATGAGAGAGAGAGAGAGATGAGAGTTTGACTAAGAAAATGACTTTTAAAAGTTATAAAATGTTGTTGAACGTGCTAGAAACTGGTTTCTCCATATAGGGGAACCAATTTCTCCTTTTTAAAAAATGTAATTCTAGACGCTGGGAAAATTAAAATTTCGTGATGGAAATCAATTTCTTCATATTGGAAAACCGATTTCTGCAATAGAAAAAAGACAATTACTTGAAAATAGAGACTGTACAACTTCAAAATAAATAAAATTTAACATGTATAAAGTTACAAAACATCTATATAACACATGTAGGTATCATGTGATCAAAAAATTTCAAACAAAAACACATTATAACATAGTATGATTAGTGAAAATAGATGAAACTTATAAAAAAATAGCCAAATAAACATATGTATCATTTATGTCAAACGTCATTTTCATCCAAAATTTCCGATTCTCTTCAGATTTTATAGAAAGGATCTCGTGCCAAAGGTTTAGTGAATATATCTGCTAATTGATTATGAGTATCTACGAAGGTGACTTCGATATCTCCTTGAAGGACATGATCACGGAGAAAATGATTTTGTATGTCAATGTGTTTGATTTTTGAGTGCATAACTAAATTCTTTGTAATATTGATAGCACTTGTATTGTCAAAATAAAGAGGAATGCATCCAAGGTCGAGTATGTAGTCACAAAGTTGTTACTTAAGCCAAAGAACTTGTGCACGATAACTACCCGCTGCTATATACTCCGCTTCAGTCGTGCTAAGAGCAACACATTCACAAGCTCATGATACTAATGCATTTCCAAGAATGTGACAAGTACCACTTGTTCTTTTTATACCAGTTTTACAACCTGCATAATCAGCGTCAGAATAACCAATTAAATTGCAAACACTACCTTTTGAATACCATAAGCTGACATTGGTTGTCCCTTTGAGATACTTCATGATTCGCTTAACCGCCACTAGACGAGATTCCTTTGGATTTGCTTGAAAGCGAGCACAAAGACAAACACTAAACATTATGTCAGGACGACTTGCCGTCAAATATAATAAAGATCTAATCATACCTCGATATTTTTTAATATCAATTGGAATACCAGATTCATCTTGATCAACATATGTCCCAAAGCCCATTGGAGTATTCAGTAATTTGCAACTATCCATATCAAACTTTTTCAATAACTCTTTGCAATACTTAGATTGGTTGATGAAGATTCCATCTTTTAGTTGCTTAATTTGAAATCCAAGAAAATAGTTCATCTTATCCATCATAAACATCTCTAATTCTCCTTGCATCATCAATGAAAATTCTTCACACGTTTATTTGTTTGTTGAACCGAATATGATATCATCAACATAGACTTGAACTAATAAAGTGTTACCTTTGATCTTCTTAATGAACAAAGTTTTATCGACTTTACCTTTTTCAAATCCTTTTCTGCATAGAAAATTGCTAAGTCTATCATAACATGCTCTCGGTGATTGTTTTAAGCCATACAGAGCTTTTCTCAACTTAAAGACATGTGAAGAATTTTTGAAGTATTCAAATCCCAGGGGTTGTTTGACATAGACTTCTTCATTGGTGTAGCCACTCAAGAATGCACTTTTGACATCCATTTGGTAAAGCTGAAAATTCAAAGAAAAAGCATAAGCAAGTAAAAGACAAATAGCTTATAACCTTGCAACTGGAGCGAATGTTTCTTCAAAATCTATTCCTTCTTATTGATTGTAACCTTGGGCCACCAACCTTGCTTTGTTTTAAACAATTATACCATTCTCATCAAGTTTGTTTTTAAACACCCATCTGGTACCTATGATGTGTTTACCACTTGGCCTAGGAACAAGTTCCCAAACTTGATTTCTCTCAAATTGATTTAATTTTTCATGCATAGCAATTATCCATTGATTGTCTCCTAAGGCTTCATCAACTTTGAAGGGTTCAATTTGAGAAAAAAAACATCATGTTTAGGCAAGCATCTTTGAGATTTAATCTTGTTGTAACTCCTTGACTAATATCACCAATGACTTTATCAATAGGATGGTCTCTATGAGTTCTCCATTATTTGGATAACTCATTGATGTTTGTATCTTGTTGTGAAACTTCTTGTTGATGTTCGGGTGGATTCACATTTTGATTATTTGAAATTTATTTCGAGGGTAAATCTATAACATCATCATCATCACAAACAACTATGTCCTCCTTAGAGGTGTTAGTTTCATCAAAGGAAACATGCATAGATTCTTAAATAGTTAAGGTTCTTTTATTATAAATCCTATAAGCTTTACTAGAAGAGAATAACCAAGAAATATACCTTCGTATTTCTTGTCAAACTTATCGAGATTGTCTTTGTCATTGTTGAGAACAAATCACTTGTATTCAAAAATGTGAAAGTGAGCAATGTTTGGCTTTGTTCCTTTTAAGAGTTCATATGGAGTCTTGGTTATTAGGGTGTAAGGTTAAAGGTTTTTCCACTAAGGACTTAGGGAAAGATAATTTTAAGAATTGGTAATCAAATTCATGAACTTGTTGAATAGATCAAGAGTGATGTTATCTTGTGCAAATCATACACTCACCCCTAGCATGTTTTAATCAAACAAGGATTCACATTTTACCTTATGTTGTTTTATATACTTGCAAGGATTTATTCCAATCAAACCAAAATGATAGTTTTTGTTCAATTGAATTAATCATAAAACTTTGTATTTCCTACGCAGTCCTCAGGATCGATACTTGGGGTAAAACTCATTATTACTACGTCGATGAAAATAATACACTTGCTATTTTTCCGGTCAGCATACTTCTTGAAATCTTTGAAAGCATCACTTTTATGCACAAGAAATAAAGTCCAAGAATATATAGAAAAATCATCAACAATAACTAAAGCATATACATTACCTCTGAAGCTTCTTGTTCTTGATGGACCAAATAAGTCCATATGCAACAATTGTAGTGGCCTTGTAGTAGACACCGCATTCTTAGATTTGAAAGTTGATTTGATTTGTTTTCCCTTTTGAAAAACATCACATAATTTATCTTTGACAAACTTTATCTTTGGTAGGCCAATAACAAGATCATGTTTGGTTAATTTATTTAAGTGATCCATATGAATATGGGTTGCCCTTTTATGCCATAACCATGATTCATTATTATTTACCATACGATATTTTACTTTCAAAGATAAATCATCTAAAGAAATCATAAAAATACTATTAATTCTATTACCTTTGAGTTTTAACTCATTGGTGACTTCATCAATCATCAAGCATTCATTTTTGGTAAACTTGATCTTGAAGCCTTTGTCACAAAGTTGGCTAATACTAAGAAGATCGTGCTTTAGTCCTTCAACATAAAGAACATCTTCAATGGATGTGAAACGTGGTGCACCAACTTTTCCTTTGCCAATAATTCTTCCCTTATTATTATCTCCATAAGTGACATAACCCTTGGCCTTTAAGACTAGATTTGAAAATTGGTTTATGTATCCGTCATATGCTTGGAACGACCACTATCAAGATACCATAGATTTGGAGTAATTTTCAAGTAAACATACAAAACAAATTAAGTTTTGTTAGGTACCCAAATTGGTTTGGGTCCTTCATAATTAGTAACTTTCTTTACCCACACATAATGTCCACTTGCTACACTAAAGTTTCTAACATAACAAGTATTAGGTGTATGGCCTTTAATACCACAATAAAAACAAGTAGGTTCAAATTTACTTCTATATCTAGTAGGATAAGATTTATTCTTAACAAATATATATTTTTTTAGGATAATGATGAACTACTTTAGGCTTGTTCACTTTCTCTTGGATTTGTTGGTTACTAGCCTCAACAAAGATAGTTTTGTTGGGACTTGGTTGAGAAAATTTTGAAAAACCAAGTCCACTTTTATCTTTAGGATACCTTTGTTTGATAAGAACATTTTTCAATCCAACTTGTCCTTTTTCATATCTTTCTAGGACTCTTTTTAATTGAACAATTTGGAAAGAAAGTGATTCACAATTATTGCATACAAAATTTTGTTTTTGATCATTAATCATCTTTTATTTTTCATCTTTATATTCTTTTTCAATTGTTTCAACTTTTTCTTCTAAAGATGAAATAATTTTCTTTTGAGATGAAATAGTTCTATATAGAATTTTGCATTCATTTAAGAGTTAATCTATTGCACCTTGTGCACCATTATCATAAAGATAATTATCATAACTAACCTCGCCATCTTCATCATCGGAATGGGGTGAAGCCATTAATGCTAGATTTTCACTTTCGTCACTATCCGAATCGGATGAAGAACTTTTCTCATTATCTTCCCATGAAACATAGGCCTTTTTATTTTTGAATTCCTTTTTGCCTTTGATTCTATTTTTCTTGGAGAGTTTCGGACAATATGGCTTTATATGACCTTGCTTGCCAAATTCATAACATGTGACATCTTGTGTTGAGGTGGAGGATTCTTTGTATTTATTCCTTGATAGTTTCTTCCTTTTGACAAAGTTAGTATTACCAAAATTATTTTTATGGCCAAAGTATTTTCCTATCCTTTTCACAAGAAGCAAGAAATTTTCATCCTCCTCCAATGCATCTTTATGTTGACTTTCTTTTGAATCTACTTTCAATGTGATACCTTTGGATTTCTTCTCTAGATTCTCATGCTTTTCTAATTTTCCAAGTTCCGTCTCATATTCTTGAATTTTTCCAAATAATGTTGCAGAAATCAAGTTCAACAAATTTTTCTTTTCGGATATCGCTGTCACTTTTGGTCGTCATTCCCTTGTTAAAGATCTAAGCACTTTAAGATTAAGTTCTTTGTAGTAATAGTCTTACCAAGTGCTTTCAAGTGATTTGTCAAGTGAACGAATCTTTTCTACAATTTAAGAATGGTTTCTCCGGGCTGCATTCAAAATAATTCGTATTCTTTACTTAAGGTATTTAATCTATATCTTTTAACTTCAGCGATTCCTTCATGATTTTCTACTAGAGTATCCCATATTTCTTTTGTCGTTATACATGCCAATACTCGGAAGAATTCATCCATACTAAGAGCACCTTGAATAAGATTGATTGCCTTTTGTCATAGAGAACTTTTTTCTTATCGTCTTTATTCCACAAAGCTTTAGGCTTTGATGTTCCAACACCATTGACAACACATATTGGAGCAAATGGACCATTTTCGACAGCATCCCATATTTCTTCTCCTTGTGCTTCTAGATGAGTTTTCGTGCAAATTTTCCAAACCATAAAACAATGGAGGCCTTTTGTTACTAATAACATCTTTGAAAACCAGATTTTGATTTGTGGAAGCCATTCTAGATCTTTAGGAACAAGTTACCTATAACTTGCTCTGATGCCAATTGTAAGTATAGAGTACACCTAAGAGGGGGTGAATTAGGTAAATTAAAGTTTTATCGGTTTTATAGAGGTGTTAGGATTATTTTTCTGGTTTAGTGTGTTTATGAAAAAAAAAGTAAAGTGTAGAAAAATAAAGAACACAATGATGTATGTTGGTTCCCCTCACAGTCCGAGAGTACTCCACTCCCCTTTCAACACGAAAGAGATTTCACTATAGTTAGAATGATTGTACAGCCTATTCATACTAATGGTGATGTTTACTATCTAACCTATAGGGAGATCAAAGACTCTTAAAACCTTTAAGATCTAAACACTAAGTGCAAGAAGAACAATCATCTTCAATGCACAAAATTTCTTCCAACAATCCTGGACAGCAATGGTACAACAAGATATAATTGAATTTTACAAGAGTTTGGATGATGTAGAACAATATATCAATCACTTGATTGATCTTCCCTTTCAATCATTAAATAACAAGATAATAGTTCTCAAGTGTTGATGAACATGGTATGAATTTTTCTGTATTGGTTTTGAAAAACAAGTGCAGAAAATTATTTGATGAAAGTTTGATAATCTCAACACTTTGTTTGAAAATTTGAATGAATATGATAAGTTTTATTTGCAATAAAAGACGTGAGTTTCAATTCTTAAAATGCATAGTTTATGTAGTGCCTTGAAACCCTTTTGAAAGTGTATAAATCATTGAAACAATGCATCTTTTTGAAAATATAAAATGGAAAACATTCAGAATTTCTAACAGAAAAATTAGCCACTATCAGTAGCGGAAACCGATTTCTAGACAAGGGTAAACCAATTTCCTGTGAAACGTTGCAAAGGATCAAACAAAATTTCGAAGGAGAAAACAGTTTCTGTAAAGTGGGAAACTGGTTTCTTCAGAAAATATTTGATTTTCCAGAAACTTGAAAAGGTCAATTTCGAAGGAGAAACCCGTTTCTGTAAAGTGGGAAACCGGTTTCCCTTACTGATATTTGAAAATTCATAACAAAATTTTGACAGTTCAAAACATGATTTTAAATATGCATGGCATGAGAGTGAAAGATAGTTGAGCACTATGTATCAAAGTAATTATGCATGTTTGTACCTTTATCAACCAAGGATCTTGCTAAGTCTTCAAATGAACTTCAAATACTCTTGAGATTTTTTATGCTAGCTTTTGTTCATGATACAACTTGATCACTTGACTTTGATAAAAATTGTACTTGATCCTTTTTCTAATTATTTTTTTACATTGATACATGATGTGCAATTTGTCTTCATCAAAACACAAAGGATGGATAGTCTTGACTTCACAAGCAATGACCCTGGCTTTCTCTTTACCTAAGAAACGTCATATCCCATGTTTTCTATGACATAACGATAGGAATAATATATAGTTGAGGCAATGTTTCCCCTAGGGAAACCTTCATCTGTCGCCTCCCCTCAATATAGGATGAAGGCATCACCCTTTGCAATTATAACACTACATAATCCCTCAAACATAAGGCCTTTAGTAGAAGTGAAGTATTTTGTGTCGCGACTCGTGGGAGTATCCCGAGAACTTATATAATTTCTCTTGAGTTATTGGTCCTCCTTGGGGAACTTTAATCTTAGTCATTGTAGGATGGAACTCGTCATGGCATGCTTGAACACAAGTTAAATGGACTTTGGGATTCCATGTCTTTTAGGTGCAACAATGTGTGGCCCGACTAATGGGACACTATGTCTTTGAGGAAAAGCGTTATACTTTTCAGGTAGGACTTCTACTTAGCCCTTAAGCAAGACTAATTGTCCAGTTTCAAGGGCTAGATATGGGTCGTGCCTATTATGCGTGATTTAATGGATATGTTCCCGTCCAAGGGCACATTAAGTCTCTCAGGCAAAAGTTTAGCTTAAATATCCTAATTTATATAGGCATAAATTGTACGCCTTGGTTGATCAGACACAAAGTCCCTCATGCGAGACATTCTACCTTATAAACAAGACTTCTACTAAACCCTCAAGCAAGACTAGTGATCCAGTCTTTGGGATGGAATATGGATCGCGCCTCTTATGCTTGATTTAGTGGATATGTTCTCACCCTAAGGGACACTTAGTCCCTCAGGTGAAAGTTTAGTCTTAAGAACCTCAACTCTCTATGAAGAGATTTAAGAGGGATTTTCAAAACTTGTATTCCCCTTAGCGGAACAATCTTGATGAAGGAAACTTTATTAAATCATTAATCACAAATCAAACATCAAAATAAGGATTCAAAAAATACTTATTGAAGCGTGATTTATATTTAATCACCCACACTACTATACATGTAGTCCACGCGAGCATAAAAGGAAACGCGATGTTAGGCGTTTGAGAAAATTGACAATTAGGATTGGGAGGGAAATAACTTCTCAGTTTATAGATAGCTACTAAAATCTTAATGATCTTATTTTTGAACTTTTCTAAAATAAGTTAAATCTTATTTAACTAAACTATTTTAATTGAATATATATTATTTATATTTAATTAAAATATTTTAATTTAATTAATTATATTTTGATTAATCAATTTTCAATTATCATTTATTTAATTAAATCATATTTAATCAAATTAATTATACTTATGTTAATTTATTAAATAATACAATTAATATCTAATTAAACTAAACTTTATTTAATTTAATCATTCATTTTATTGTTAGTACTCTGTGTGTGACCATGTAAGTTATTATTACATCGGCAATAATATTAAATCATATATTTGATATTATAAATAGTGAATTGTATCTAACAAAACAACAATGCTACCCAAGTAACAAGAATATCATGTGATATGACATGACCTTTTTTATGATAATGATCATGCGTACAATTATCATTTTGCCCTTATATATAATGATCATGTATTACCATTTTGATAACAACAAATAAGCTCAATATCTCAAATTGACTTATTTGAGCATGACCATGTATTTTACGGTCATACTCGATCAAGGGGCTCATAGATATTACTCATGCATATGTAGGATGGAAAAATCCCATATAGGTCACCCGTGTCCTTCAACATGATTTAGAAAGTACTCATCAACTATCTTTATGGTCATCCTATTACAGACAATAATTGATTGGCAATAAAGTACTCGAGTCCACATCTAGGATATATAGTGGTTTCAAGCCGAAGGATGACATACACCACTATCACTATGAGAACAACTTATGACGATTACATAACATACTATGTAGTATTCTCATGGTGTGTCAATCCAGTATAAATATTACTCATAATATCTCTACCAATTTAAAGACTTAATAAGTCATATCCATGACCCATGAGATACACTCATCAGTTTACTCACATAATAGTTTATGTATTTCTGTTGTCATATTTGAGAATAAATCTTGACTACTAATACTTTGAGAATAACATCTTTGTGTTTAATGAGGTCTCACGATTAAGTCACACTTAATGTATCATTAAAAAGAATAATTATTCTAAGGACTTTATTATGTCATATACAAGTAACATAATAAATACATTGCCTAATAAGTATATATATTAACAGACAATATATATCAAGGCCATTATACAAATGCATATACAACCAATAATAATTGGCTATTAAAGCCTACTCCAACAATCTCACAAGCTTACTCCAACAATATCCCACTAGCACTAGAGTCAATCATATATATATATATATATATATATATATTAACATCTATTTAATTATTATGCGCATTAAGCATTATCTAAGCATGGTACTTTATTAGACTATAAGAAAATTTTTCCTTTGTTGATAATGTACACCTCTTCCAATTTCAACTTTCAATTTTTTAGCGTAAAGAAATTAAAGTGCTAAAATATACATATATGGATCACAAGTGAGATCTATTTTTTGTACTTGAAAGATTAACCCATTATCATATAAATCTTAAATGAGATCAATGAGATCTACAATACCAGAAACAAAACTCTTCCAAAAATGAGAAAATAAATTCAAATCATATATTTGACCTTTGCACTAGAAACAATAATTGTCTAAAGCATTTTATAACTTACTCAATTGTCATCTAAGCATCACATTTATTTTATAATGTGATATATACATATTTTTCATCCATTTTGGAATAACATCATTGTAACTCCTTTACAATGATTATTCACACATCCTATAAATAAAATATTGTGAATCTTGTTGTTAATTACGACAAAATTCAATATTAATTCGTGAGGCAAAGAATAGTAGCAACCAAAATAAAATGGTCCGCAGCAATAATAATTCTTACACAGAAAATATAATAGAATAAGGCAAGAAAAAGACGAAGGTTTGTTTACCCAGTTCAATCGAACGATCTACTCTAGGGGAGAGAGCAGCTCTCCAATTCACTATACTCAGAAAATTGTTACAAGAGATTACAAATGAGTTACAAGAAAATAATCTTCGCCTTCATGTTCCCAAGAACAACCCTGAAGGTGACCAAGAATTACCTATTTTCTACCCAAGTGTTTCCCAACCCCTTCAACGTTCAATATATTAATAACTCTAACCTAAGGTGTAAACCAATGTTTCCCAATTCACAATAACCTTAGATAACCCCAAAGATTTCCAAAATCTTTATCTTCTAAGGTTTCCCTTGAGAATAGCTAAAACCCTATACTATGCTTTCAAACCCTTATTCTCCCTTTTGGTGCAAGCTCTAAGATTGTCACACTTGCAATAACAGAAGAGATACATATTTATAATAGCAAATACCCAACAACTAAAGCCCAAAACCATAATCCAATCATACATGGATCGAAGGACAAAACCGAAAGACCCAAAACGAGAAACTGTCAAAAAAGTCTGAAAAACCCAAAAACACTATCCATGTACGTATGGTTACTATTCACGCCCGTACTATTACTATTCATGTCCATACTGTTGTACCCTAATTTTTCCCCCTAAGATTCTAAAAAAAAACTTCATACCATCACATTGCACAAAGATCACAAAGGACGTCTCCTTCTTTTCCCTATCTTTGGGTTTGCCCTTATAAGATCACCAAGCATCTTGTGAATGTGTTTATTTCTTATGTGTGATGATTGATTTTTGGCTAACAATGATATGTGTACACTTTTCTCTCTAAATGTTGTAGGTGAATGGTGCACAAGTTTCTTATTCAAGGAGTCCATAGGTTTATGTGTTTATTTCCATGCCTTATCTCCTCAATTCTTAAAGATTTTTGAAAGCATTGTTTCTAATTGAAGACTTATCTCATCTAGCATGGCCTATCTTCTTGAGTATATGCTTCATGTTTGAAAGAGATAATAAAATTTGAATAATTCCCCATTTTATGGCCATCTATATTGAAATTAGGGTTTTGGACTTCTGAGGACCATATCTTGGTGTTTGTATGAAGTTTGTGAATGATTTCAAAGTCATTTGATTATTAAAAGTACTTATAATATGAATATGCTTTTATTCAAGGAGTTTCATTAATGAGAAGATTGTTTTGGAGGTCTATGATTGCCAACTCTCTAGATTGATGCTTCATCTATCTTGTATGACTTCAAAGGATCATAACTTGGTCATCCCATGTCTCCTTGAGCTTATTATTCTTTCCCAATGAACCTAAGGATGTATAATACAACTTATTTCAATTGGTAGGAAAATAAAATGCTTGGAAACTTACCTATGAGGTCAAAAGATTACAAGTCTTTGATGAATTTCTCAATTTTTGGTCAATCCACTTCAAGTGATCATATCTTAATCATCATTTATCACCTTGAGGTCATTATTTTAGCATAAAAATATTGAGGATGTAAAATTTATCTCCATATAAGTTTTGAATATTGAAAGTGTTTGGAAGTTGCATAAAGAAATCAAAAGATTATAGGTCATTTCACAAATTTTCCTCAACTTCACAAGGCCACAACTTTCTCAATTTTTGAAGTTTTTGTATGATTCTTTTGGCCAAATGTTCCTTGAGAGGTTTACTTCATATAATCTTTGAATGTAAAGAGCAAATTTTGAGTGGAAGAGAAAGTTTGAAAAGAAAATAATATAGGTCATTTTTAGGAAGTATGGCATGCTTGACCAAGGCATGACCTGAAAACCAGTGTTTTTTCAAGAATCCTAAAGGCTATATCTCTCAACTCAAGCAACCATTGGATTCGATTCTTTTTGCATCTTGCTCTACTCTTTGAATTACTATATCTAAAAGACAAGGAGACAATTTTTTAAGTGGACCTTGATAAGCGAAAATCATTCACTCTTATCTTGGAAATTGATTTACTATTAATTTTTTACGGTTCTTTATTTACTTCTCTTTACTGTTTTTGGTCTTGTCATAAGATTCTATGTGCTTACTAACTCCATTTATTGTCTTGGGTGTTTCAAATTTAATACTCTACTACCACTCAATCTCTTCGTTTATTGCATCTTTTATCTTCTTGTGTGCTTTTCCACCTTATATTGTATCTTCTAGAGTGTTAATTCTTCATTCTCTATTTTCCCTTTTCATTTACTCTCTCCAAGGTTTCCTTCAACATGGAAACTCAAACCTTTCATGGAGATGAAAATCCTCTTATAGTCATATATGAAAAATGACCAAACAATCTATCTAATAATAATGTCATTGTTTTGGGTCTTGAAAGTCAAGGTTTGTATGAGTATGCTTCTATGCTTAGAGGTTCCATCTATCCTATCTTGGTCAAGGATTTATGGCTTCATGCATTTGTTAGTTCTAATGGAAACTACATTCATTCGCATATCTTTGGTATTCTTATCATCACTCATTCCTCATTTGATCAAGCTATTTGTTGTCCCCCTATTCCTAACTCTTGCATGGATGTTGATGTGTTCCCAAATGTTCAAAATACCTCCTTTTTTTATGAACCTGGTAATTCAGATAATCTGAAATCTTCTGCAAAAATATGGTTTCGGTTCCTGTTGACAAATCTCCATCCAAGAGGGGAAGATCTTGATAAAGTCCTTCCAAGGGATATGTGTCTCCTTTATTGTCTTCACAAATATATTCATATTCATCTTTCTGCAATCATCTTCAATCAACTTAAGCTATCCATCCTTGAATCTAGAAACTCTAAACAATCCTTCATTCCTTTTGGACGTGTACTATCTGAACTGTTTACATCAAATGGTAGAATTGGTTCTATTCGAAGGGATCCATTCACCATAAACAACGTCTTGGTTGATGAGACTTGTGATGTGTTTGAAGTATAAGATAGTTTGATTTATTTTATATTTTATTGTGATGTGTAATCTCTTTCTAATTAAATGAAATTGCATTTCTTTACTCATAATATGCTTCTATAAATAATCATATTATTTATAATGAACTTTTAAGAATAATTCTCATCCTTTTTATTATGACAAAAAGGGGGAGAAAGGTATTCATGTCTTTGATCAAACATTTATGAAAAGATAACATATCCTTGTGCTCTGAGTAGATCATAAGTTTATTAATATTGTGGAGATTTTGTTCCTAGGGGGAGTTATTCTATTTCTGTTCATAATTTTTTTGTTAGTAAAATTGTTTCATCAAAATACATGATTTTTTTCATCATCAAAAATAGGGAGATTGTTAGAGCAAGAAAGCTTCTAATCAATTCTTTGTTTTGATGATAACAACCACATATTTTGTTAGTGACAATTTTAGTACTATTAATGGTGTCATTAACTGTGCAGATATTATAACAGAAAGGTTCTATAAAAGAGCTCGCGCTTAAACAACAGAAATGCACTCAGAAAGCTGGAGATTATAATCTGAAAGAAGTCAAGAGAAAATAGAAATAAAGATATCATAAATGAAGGTATCAAAATCAGAAAGCCTTCTACAAATGAAGTTGTCTCTCAAATAAGTTGTTGCTTCCACATATGAAGACATGATCCTTAATCAGAAAGATTCTAACACTTTGACAAAGAATATAAAGAATCAAGGAGTAATTATACATGAGAAGAAAAACTCGATATCTCAGATAAGCTGATACCCATAGTTTCGGAAGATAAGATTTGTTCTTAAACAATCGGTGTTTATGCGCTACAACAAATTAAGTAGTTTCTAAACTACTCATCAGAAGAACAATGACAAGTGATTAATCTCACGCTCAATACTTCAGAAACAAAAGCATATCATCAGAAGAAATCAAAAGCTCTACACAAAAACGTCCAAGGCATAAAAAGAGACTAAGGGTATGTTGCCCAAGAAAAGACAATCATAACCTAGGTCATGTGCTACATTGAAAAGAAATCATTACCTATCTCAACTATATTTCTTGGATAATGGAGAAAAATGAAGAACCTTTATAACTCATTAAATGTGTTTTTCCTTCAATCGTTCCCTCCAAAAACATATATAAGTAAACTACTGCTTCACAAAAGGTATGAGTGTGCATGTTGCAGTGAACAAACAAAAAGAAACCATGATGAAAAGAAAAGAAAAATAAACATGAAACAAAGCTCAAAATGAAATAAAGTTATTGCATGACATTGTCATCATGACTAAGTCTGAAAACTGTTGTTGCTAGGATCGTGCTAAATGATGAGAGAATATATTCTACATGATGAAATTTCAACCACATATATCTCTGTGCATTCATGAAGAAGCAAGGAGTTGTTGCTCATTACTTGCTCAACGTGGAAGATGAAGACAAGAAGACTATAAGATGTTGTTGTGTTATCAACATAACATTCAGGCTTGCAGAAACATATAAAACACAAGAGTTGTTGCTCAGATTGTGTTATATCTTAGAAATCTTCATGTAAATTGTGTTTGGCACAAGAGTTGTTGCTCAGACGTGTGTCAAAAACAACAAGTACTCAAATTAGGAGAAATCTGCTTTATGAAGAGCACTCATGTAATCTCTAGAAAAATGATTCTATTTAGAATTGATATTTCTTTAGGTGACTTTCTAGTCTGTATACTTGAGAGAGCTAAGGTGTCTTTCTAGACTCATAGAGGTTGTTGTATTCTTTTAAGATTAATGGATTAAGTCCATTTTGAAGGCACAATCCCATAAATAAGGTGGACAAGATCTAGCCTTATTGAGAAGGTGAACTTGTATAAAATGAATGTGTTCTTTACCTTCTAGTTTTACTTGCTCACTCGAAGGCTTCCGCAATTAGTTACAAAAAGGAAAATTAAATGTTTCTAAAAATCCAATTCAAACCCCCATTTCTTGTGTTTTTCTCTACCTTCACTTTGTCCATAAAACTCTCCCATACTAGTTATTCTTACACGCATCCACCATATTTTGATACTCATCCTCCAAAATAACAATTGCCAATCTACCACCCTTAACACAATGAGTGGGTAGCTGACTAAATGGTATATCGTAGACGTTATTAACCGCCTCTACAAATGACTTTGGTTGCTTTGAGACATTTGAAATCAATGGTTGTGCTAGGTTTGTGGTGTTTAGTGTACTCAAATACTTAGTTTGAGAGTATGTTTGGATTGATGGAACTCGACGGAACGGAACAGAATGGAATGGAATAATATTATGTTTCATTGTTTGGATTGGCAAAAAGAGAATGGAATGGAGCGAAACATGATGGAATGCATTTCATCCTTTTCCATTCAAATCCTCATTTTTTGTTTCATTCAATTTGGAGTGTATGGGATGGAATGAGACATTTTAAATAAAATACTCAAACAATGGAGTGGTATTTATGTTTCATTCCGCTCCGTTATGTTCCATTCCTCTCTACTCCGTTGTGTTTCATCAATCCAAACATAGCCTGAGAGTGAAAAGATGATCCAATTTCTAAAAAAAAGTCCTCCACGGATTGAAGCGTAAAAACAACCCATCAAATTCATTCTCATAAGAGAACCAAAATATTCTTGTTCTTGGAAAAAATTTCTAATCCGCACAATCCCAGAAGTATTCTTCATTCTCAGAAACACCAAACCCACAATTCCCAAATTGAATTTCAAAAACATAAAAGCAAACCCGTGAAATCTATGAAGGGTCGTGGCTATTGAGATGAAGGTGCGCGACGTCGTAAACCACCTAAAATAAAAACTGCAAATAGATAAATAATTACAAAAAGAAATTTAAATATTATTGAGTATGTTTCAATTCACCATTATAAATGTCGTGCATATCGAATTTAATTTATATCTAATTTAATTTAGAACTATTATTTAGTAACATTTAGACAAAGTTTTATATGTCCCAATAACAAATTAAATAATTTTAAATTTTATGAAAAATTTGCAAACGTTATCTATATTTGACATAAACTTTCAACATATGTAAAATTTAATTTATTAAACTTTATTTATCCGTACTCCTATAACATTGCCAAAATATTCAATGGTGTAATGTAATCATATTTTTTATTTTATAAAACCGGTAATATAATAAATAATTATAACAATTTCATTTAATAAAAATATATATATTATAGTAGTGAGTAGGTTTATAGAATATGGATGTAACTTAAACAACCTCATTTATTGAATTGGACCAACATGGTACAACCTAAACATATTTTGAGGTTCGCAAAATACAGTAATGGAATATAATTTTATTATTCAAATTGAATACAGTGATTTTGATGTTTTGTTTGATAGTTTAAAAAATCCCAATTATTACTGAATAGTTAAGAAATAATCTTTATCTATTTTACTACTTTATTTTTAAGGAGATTTTTAGTTCGTTTATAATTTTAATTTCAATCTTAATTTTTTAAAGAAAATATTAGCTTTATTTAATATATTTTTTCTGCTGTCAAATTTAAAAATATAAGCTTTTTTTTTAAAAAAAATATAAGCTTATGAATATAATCTAGAGTTTAATCTTTCAACTTTTAATTTAATAAAAAACATAAAAATTCTGGATAGTAAAATTCTGAATATAATCTAGTGTGTAATCTTTCAACTTGTAATTTAATAAAAAATCATAAAAAGTCTGAATAATAACATTATGAATATAATCTAGTGTGTTATTTAATAGAAAAGTATAAGTATTTTGAATAACAAAATCACTAAATATGAACAAAATGCATTTAAGAAAGAGTTTAAAGTTTAAAGGTAGTGCACTAACATTGTAAAATAGTTTTACGCTATTATCCAATCAAAATTAATTATTTTATCATGTCATATTATTTATAATTAAAAATGATAGTATAATTTGACATTAATCATCACACTTATTGCAATTTTTCTTATTCATATGTTGATTAGTAAATTGATTGTATCAATTAAATATACAATAATTATATAATTAAAAATAGGCAAAACGTTGTTTCCTTTCTCTTGTATCAATATATCAATATAAATATAAAGACAAAAAGAAGTTATGAAAATGAGAATAAATAAATGGGTTGCGGAAGAAGAATTAGGTACTAAGAAACAATAGCATTAATTCAGTTTCACCTATTGAATATGATGAATGAAGGTAAATAGAGAATAGAGATGAAAGTTGTGAAATATATATGCATAAGAGAAATATGGATAAAAATGGAAAAGTGGACAAGGATTGCAAACATTTTCACACTTTCTTTTGTCTTTCTGCACACATGATCGAAGAAAAGAATCACCTATTGACCCATATGTATTTTTTTTGCTCGTCTCTATTTATGTTTCATCCCAAAAACGTCTCTCTTCATTACTTCTTGCCTCTAGCATACAAAACAAACCTTGAAGAAGAAAAAAAGAAGAAGAATTAATGGCACGCAGAGGACGGAAGAACATGCTATCTTCAGCAGGTTATTGATCATTTTGAATAATCGATAATGTTTTCCGTATATGTTTTGTTTTTGCATGAAATTTATAATGCTTGTTATTGTTACATTTGCAGAAGGTGGAAAGGAATTTCAATATTCAGCTAGTAGTGTTAATGGAGTTGAAGATATGTCCAACGACCAACAACAAGTAATCTCTAAGTTCATACAATTTCTTGTTTTCATCTTTTCATTATAAAATCATCACCTTGTTTTTGTCCTTAAATATTGTGTTATAGTAATATTGTTTTTGTCCTTGATAACAATGGTATCTTCTCGCCCTCAAGTTGTCCCACCAAAAACACACATCAAATATTTCCGGGGCCCGGACAACCCGGACATTAACACCCATGGAGAATGGGTGTTTCCAGTTGTATTCTGCATTGTTGTGATCCTTGTCCTGCTTTTTGCCTGATATTTCCTTGAAAGGAGGTCGCGTCGACGATCAGCCCAAAGATTCGGAGTGGAAATGTCACCCGTTCGTTCGAAAGAGGAAGATGATGGAGTCTCGTCTCCTTTTCCGACTATCCCATTAGGAAGATAGTTTTGAAATGTAACACAAAATTTATCTCTTAGCTTTAATGTTTTATGCCTCCAGTGGCGGAACATCCTTGGGACAGGGGGTGGCCATGGCCACCCAAAATTTTAGATAAAATTTTTTAAGTTAGGTATAATTAACATATTTTCAATTAGACATCTATATATATATATATATATATATATATATATATATATATATATATATATATATATATATATATATATATAGTACATATTTATTATACAAAAATCGTTTTAGTGGATGATTTTGCTCAATCTTATATTCTGAGTTCAACTCGAGACAAAATTTCCTATTAATTTTTAATTTATAATATTTGATATATCTTTTAGTTTGACATGGATTCAATCTATTTATTAAGTATAATTTTATCTAAATTCATTTATTTAATTATTTTAATGTAATATACTTGTATCCATAAAATGAATTTTAATATTTTAATTTTACAAAACTATTTTTAAAATTATTCTCAAATAATTTATTTTTCTGTACATTTTTAAACTCTCTCATCCATATACTATTTGATTGTTGTTTTCCCTCCTTCACATGGGTAGATTTTTAAACTCTCTCATCTATGCATTATAATTAACATAATCTTTCACATTAGTCTTTTATTTATTTATTTAGCCAATCGGTTTAATTTACATAATAAATCGGTTAATAATTTGATTTCATGATTTAGAGAGATTCACAAATCAAATCTTATTTTCACCAAAAATCGAACTCGGGTAGTACTCCCAAAACTAATATCTTTAGATATATGGTTTATAAATTAAATTTAACTTTTATTACCGAAAAGTGAAAAATACGATAAATATCTTTAATTCATTTATATGTTAAGTTATGATTAGTTAGAGTTAAATGTAATTATGAATCAACACTAAACTCATTTTATATTAAATCAAACTTAATAATTTTTCTATATTCTATATTTAAATTCTCACTCTCTATTTGTATTATTTTTATATTATTCATTACTTTAACACCATAAGATAACGAAATCATTTTCAACACAGTAATATTTCTCTCTTTAAAATTATTTTAAAAATTTTAACTTAAAGAAAAAACAAATAACATTTTATATAAAAATTACACATTAATTATTATTATTATTATTATTATTATTATTATTATTATTATTATTATTATTATTATTGTTTATTTGGCCCCCACAACAATTTCATTCTGGTTCCGCCACTGTATGAATAATAATAATCATAATAATAATAATAATAATAATAATAATAATAATAATTAATTAATTAATGTGTAATTTTTATATAAAATTTTATTTGTTTTTTCTTTAAGTTAAAATTTTTAAAATAATTTTAAAGAGAGAAATAGTACTTGTGTTGAAAAATGATTTCGTTATCTTGATGTTAAAGTGATGAATAATATAAAATAATACAAATAGAGAGTGATTTAAATATAGAATATAGAAAAATTATTAAGTTTGATTTAATATAAAATATGAGTTTAGTGTTGATTCATAATTACATTTAACTCTAATTAATCATAACTTATATATATGAATTAAAGATATTTATTGTATTTCTTTTCACTTTTCTGGTAATAAAAGTTAAATTTATAAACCATATATCTAAAGATATTAGTTTTGGGAGTACTACCCGAGTTCGATTTTGAAAATAAGATTTGATTGTGAATCTCTAAATCATGAAATCAAATTATTAACCGATTTATTATGCGTAAACGATTGGCTAAATAAATAAATAAAAGACTAATGTGAAGATTATAATGCATAGATGAGAGAGTTTAAAAATCTACCCATGAAAGGGGAAAACAACAATCAAATAGTATATGGATGAGAGTTTAAAAATGTTCAAAAAATAAATTATTTGAGAATAATTTTAAAAAATAGTTTTGTAAAATTAAAATATTAAATTCATTTTATGGATACAAGTATATTACATTAAAATAATTAAATAAATGAATTTAGATAAAATTATACTTAATAAATAGATTGAATCCATGTCAAACTAAAAGATATATCAAATATTATAAATTAAAAATTAATAGGAAATTTTGGTCTCGAGTTGAACTCCAAAATCATCTTACCACTCGGCAAACTATATATATATATATATATATATATATATATATATATATATATATATATATATATATATATATATATATATATGTTTAATTAAAAAATATGTTAATTATACCTAACTTAAAATTTTTTATCTAAAATTTTGGGATGGCCACCCCCAAAGATGTTCCGCCACTGCTTTAGGCCACGTTGAAGTGAATTATCAATACTAGCTGCATCATACAGTTACCATCTGTTTTAAATGAAGATTAAAATTGAAAGAAAATATACATAAGCAAATCTATGAAACTATTCTAACAAATTCCTTGGAACGAAAATGAGAATTGAGTATTGATAAGCAATTCTAATTGAATTTCTTGCATTTTCATCTCTTAATTCTTTGAGAATTTTTTAATCTACCCTATGGAAAAATTTAAACCCTATTTATTTTCTAAAATGTCACTCTAAAATTGAAAATATATTTTCGGTGCACACGATATTTTAAAATATTTAGATAAAAATCAAAAATATATTTTTTGTTCTAAACTAACAGAAAAATGAGTTAAATTAAGGTATATAATTTAGTACACAATATATAAATTAAAGTTGGCTAATTTTTGTATATAATTTAATACTATTTATCTAAACTCCCAACTAGCGAGAGTAAGATCTAACATACATGTTATAAAAATAACTAAAAATATTTATGAACACCCATGGTGGGAACATGTTATGCATCTAAAGGTGTCTAATTTCTAACTAATATTTAGACAGAATAAGGCCCCTCCACCATGGTGGCAAACATGTAAACAAACGCTTGACTAGTAATTCTAACCTATATTTAAACAAAATAAGGCCCAACAAAAAAAAAAGACAGCATAAGTTATATGTCCAAAAAAGCATGGCGAATATTTGAGTTTCCAAACTAGCCTCGAAGTTTGTACGACAAACCAAGATCAACAGTAAAATATAACATTTTTTACGTTATCAAAGATAGATGGCAGGGTCGCCACAAAGTTGGTAGTACTCCTATTACCACTTGCAGAATCAGAATTAGAATTTTCAAATTCGCTGATGTATTATCTAGCACGGAAAGCTAAAAAGTGTGCATAATAAGCAGGAGAAATTGCGTACAACATAACATTTTAGTTAAATTAAAGTTTTGTATAGCCTACAACAAAACAAACAAAGAAATAAGAGTAACAAACCTATTGACACAGATTGAGTACACCTCGTATAAATGAATGAAAAAAATAGTATTAAAAGGCTTCTAAATGAAAAAATATTGGGAAATTATTCTCAATTCAGTATCATATACACATTTTATTTTATTTGCAAAACTAAACAATTTGATTTAATAAAATAAAATCAAATATTAAGTCTGGTACAAGCTTGAAACAGACAAAAATTATAGATAAAAGTCTGATTTAAAATTGAAAGTATACTTTCGATTTACATCCGCTCCTTTCAACGTGATTTACATAATATAAATTGCAAATCGAAAATATAATTCCGATTTTGAAAAACATTTATAAAATTTCGCGTATTGTCTAAAAAAAACCATGAAATAAATTAGGAAAGTCACTAATTTTTTCTTTGACAGGCTTAGTCCATAGGAATCTATGACACGCTTAGTCCATACGAATCATCACCACCGTTTGAGCTGTTTAAATCACTGTCCTCTTGGTAGAATTCATTGAATGAACTGACATAGCACTTTTACTCGATGAATTTGAAAAGTTGTTATTAAAATTAGAATTAAATTCAAAACATGAGTAGTCAAAAGATTATAATCCTTTCAAAAGTTAGAATTAAAATTTATATTAGTAATTTCAATTTTCTTCCATCTATCTATTTCAAATCTCAATCATGTTGTATCATTCTATTTAATATTTAAAAAATAAACAACATGATATTCTTCTATATATAAGTTACAAAAAGATATTAGAAATTCATATGATAAATGTGTTATAATTGAAAAATATTTCAATTAAATTAAATATATTTTCCAAATCGCTAATACTAAAAGTCCTACAAATATGTTGGAAAATCCTTTCTTCTATTGAAGGTACGGTAATTGAAAAGCATCATTACAAGAAAATTGATTTTTTGTGACACTCATAGTTTGTCACTAAAAGTTAAATATTTATAGGTAGAAATCTGAAAAACATTTAGTGATACCCCTTGGACGTCAACTATAGGAAAACTATGGATAGGTTGTTGAGACTTAGTAAAAACCCTTAAGATCAGTATCGTTCTAATACCATAAGTCTCTCAATTATAAAAATTGATTTGGATACTTGTTATGTCACGACCTTGTAAAATCCCTTATTTCACGAACACTTCGATCTGGATATTTGTTATGTCTCTCAATTATGACATTTTATCACACTTTGTAGTATTATGCTGGTGTTCCTCACATGTAGAATTGTCAGCTCGAAGAGACTAGACGAAAATAGTGCAAAATGAAGAAAATATGGCAAAAATACAAACATGGCAACCTATATGGCAGAAACCACAATGTTGGTCAAGACTAAGCACCTGTTGGGACCCACTAGAAGAGAGAAAAGAGTGAAAATACCAAGTCATGGAAGGGTGGTTCCTTCCATGCTCATATGGCGCCCGCCACCAGGCACAATTCGCAGGTCCATGTGACCTGGTCAGGTGGCGCCCACCACACCCCTCTTGGTGCCCATCGTGGCCTCCAATTCTAGAAAAATCTCAAGAAACTAACTAGTTTCCTCCCCATTCACCTACTTTTTCTCCACACGAATTATGTATGTGTGAGAGGATGAAAGAATAGTTTTGTCAACCTGAGACTGAGTGGATAATTGTAAATGAGAAACCATTGAGGTTGCGCACTAGGAAGATGCTTCTATTACAACAGTAACATTGAACCATTCTCTTATCAAACTTCTCTTTTCCCTTCTGATGTTTCTTCTCATCAGAGTTAGATGCTTCTGACTTCTGAGAACCATCATGTCTTTTATTGGCCTCTAACTAAGACTGCTTCTGATCCTTCTTTACAAAAGAAGCTTTCTGAGCCTGCTCATACTCTCTTTCAAATTTTCTCTCATTTAGACGTAACTCTTATGCCTCTAAAATACTTTGCAGCTCTTCAATTTTCACGGTGTTCAGATTCTTAGAATATTAAATTTCTACAACAATGTAATCACAATGAGGAGTAAGAGATCTCAATACCTTCTCAATGATTACTTGTTCAAAAGTATTTTCTCTCCACGATTTCATCTCATTTGTGATCTAAATCACTCTAGAGATATAATCGGGTACATTCTCATTGTTCTTAATATAGAGATTCTCATACTACTTACTTAGAGAGTGAAGATTCACCTTCTTCACTAACTCAGCGATCTTCTCAAATACACTCGTATCCATACACCGATAGATGTAGAACAAGATTTTTTATCTTTCTTCATCGTATCTCTTTACGTGTTTTTATGTTCCTCTGTCGCATCCACTATAACCGGAACATAACCTTCGGCGATGAAATCAAGAATATGTTGAGCATCGAACAACACGCACATCTAAATCATCCACTGATTCAAATTATTTCTAGCAAACACCAGAAGCTTTGTATTCAAAATCTTTCCGTTATTCATCTTCGTTCTTGTGCACTTAAAATTTAACTCAAATCTCATATATCGTCAAACACTTGCATTTCCCGATCCCGCAAAATCAAGAAATGCAATTATGTTATAATTATGATCGTGAATTCAAAGCGAATCAGACACGCCTTACATACACTCGTGTTTCCCTGTGAATCAAGTCGAAGCTCTAGATACCAATTGTTGGAGAACAAGGTGGAAGATGAAGATGGAAGAGGAGAGAGAAAGAGTGGAGGTGGAAAACAATTGTAACAAAATTTTGAGAGAGCAACTTTGTTACTGCATTGATGAAAAATAATTACAAGTTGTTTAAATACACAAAATAAGATTGCCACGTAGACAAAACTAATATGTTAACCAAAGAAAAACAGCCACGTAGGCATACCAAACTATTACTACTACCCATAAGCTAAACACCATCATTGTGCAATATCTTTGCTTTTTTGATTCTCTGCCTACATATTGATCAACGTTTGCATTGGTTTCATTTGTACACGTATCTTCGTCGCTACCGAATGAAGAAGATGCAAAGGTAGAGGTAATGACCATCAATCAACAACAACAATAATGACATAAACAACAACAACAACAATAACATCAACAAGAATCGACGGTGTAAAAAACACAAGAAATGAGGGGTTTGAATTGGGTTTTAAGTCTTAAAAACTTTTCGTTGAAAAACTACCCCCTTTGAAAAACTACTTCACTTTTGATAATAAGGTAGAGAAACAAGGAAAAAAGAAAACACACACGATATTTTACTAGTTAACTTGATAACCTTAAGCTACTCTAGTCCATCTTTCCAGGTGATTTTGCCTCTATCAAGTAAGGTCTTAATCCAATAATCAAAATGATTACAAACTGCACAAGCAACTGCCAGTGAGTAACTTTTACAATCTCTAATACACACTAATCTTAGACTTCTAAAGGATACTGACCAACTGGTCCCTTAAGGAAAAATCAAACAACTATTTGAACAAATTTTGTATACAATGAAGGTACTTTTACACAAGCAAATATGTAAACTAAATATTCAAGAATATTGACTTAGAAAATATGCAAGCTATGAACAATATACACAAAAAATGAGCGAGTGTATACGCGTGAAAGAGTACTGAATTAGCAGCCTTCTTCTCTAAGTCTTCAAGCCCTTTTATAGCCAAATAAAATATAATAACTGTTGGAGGGTATTTCTGGAAATTCCAGAAAGTTGTCAGCGTGAAAAAATCATGTGGGGGACAAGATCGTATGCAACATATGTTCTTCATGGTAGTGGAATGGGATAACTTGTTTGTACCATGTAATGTTGTACCATGTAAACATTATCTTATTTTCTTCAAACGTCAGAAGCTTTTGAGAATGCGTGGAAGGAAGAAGAATAACACTTGGTTCTTTAGAACTTCAAGTCTTCAGAATCTTTAGAACTTCTTCTTCAAAAGCTTCAGCAATTGGTCTTGAGAACCGTGTTGAAACTAGGATCACAAGAACTTCAAGTCTTCAGAATCTTCAGAACTTCGTATTTAGAAGCTTCAAAACATGGTCTTGAGAAACTTTGTCTTCAGAAATATAGGTCTTCAGCATCTGGACTCCAGTCAGAACTTCAATCTTCAGATCTCCAGAACTTGGTTTCTAAGACAGATACCAGAGTCACTACTTCATAGCTTTCTGAAGTTTTTCTCGGTACTGTTCATTAAAAGAGTAAATCGTTTCGAGCCAGAGAATCCGAATTCCGATTCGATTCCCTCGCGCGTCACTTTTTAACGCGAACACAGGTGTTTTGTGCTCGTATACCCACGTGTACATTCTATTTGTCTGCTTTTTGGATCTAACTCCCTTCTTGCAGGTGTTTTACGTGTGTACACCCACGTGTACATTCTTTTTACCCGCTTGTTTGGTCTAACTCCATTTTTGCAGGTACACCTTGATTGGAATGTGCGTACATATGTTCCTTGGCTTGTGCGCATACGCGTATATTCTATTATCTGCTTGTATGGTTTTCTTGCAGGTACACCTGGATTGGAATGTGCATACACATGTTCCTTGGCTTGTGCACATACGCGTACATTCTATCGTCTGCTTGCGTGATTGTCTTGCAGGTACACCTTGATTGGAATGTGTATACACATGTTCCTTGGCTTGTGCGCATACGCGTATATTCTATTGTTTGCTTGCATGGTTTTCTTGCAGGTACACTTGATTGGAATGTGTATACACATGTTCCCTGGCTTGTGCGCATACGCGTACATTCTATTGTTTGCTTGTTGGAATTTCTCCTCTCTTGTATGTGTTATTACTTCGGATGCGTATGGACGCGTATTCCTCTTGTTCTCGATACCTTGAGTATTTCTCACCGGTTTACTCTTATTGTGTGGCTGCAGTACTTGAAGTTTTCCGGAGTATTATTTAGCTCGCAGTGCTCTTCGGATTTTGATATTTTTTGGTAGTTTCTACACTATTTTACTGCGTTCTCTGACAGCTTTCCTAGATATCATGAGAAGTAGGGCTTTACAACTTTTCTTTTGCCATGAGAAGTAGGAATAGAGATGCATGATGGGGCTTCCATAGTTAGAGCATGTTCTGGAACCCCTATGGTTTATTTAAAGACTCGTTTAGGGAGCTTCTGTGTGCTAATTGTGCTTGGTTTGTTTAAAGTCCTCATCCGTGCATAGAGAGGTCATTCTCAGTAAGTGTTTATATTTGTGCTTGCATAGGTCAGAGTGGTTAGGTAACTCGACGTGGCACCACCAAGCAAAGTCTCGCTTTTTATATTTCCTGCTATCGAGTCATGATGATATGATAGGCCAGCAAAAGGGGTCCGCAATCGACTCTCGCACAGTTCAAGTCTGTGTCAGCCTGCACACACGAATCGTGTTGCCTCCTTTATCGAGTCAATAACAAAAATGGCCAGAGTTCCCTATTCTGACTCTCCACTCAATCTTGGGGGTTCGCATTTATTGCAAAACTCGCACCATTTTCTATATAGGATATGCCTACGCTTGTTTGACATTTGTTTGTGCATTGCATTGCTTGTGTGTTTCTGCCAAAGCACTTGATTGCTTCATCCCCCTGCATCCCTTGGTTTTACAACCAAGACGGATATAAGATAGCTTTCCCTTAGGACCGCTCAGTTAGGATAGCTCTCGAGCCTAGACACTAGGATTTACATCATTTGCATGTTGACATAGGTAGAGATTCCCTTACATCCTCAACCATAGGTCCAATCTTTGCATGACAACATTAGGGCTAGTACTAGTTTAGTCTCCCTTTTGTTTTGCTAGTTTCTTTTTGCATCCTTGCATATAATTAAAACTAAAACTTTCTTTCTTTTTCTTTTGAAAACAAAACACTTAATAAGGGTTTGAACTCCTTTTTTCAAGGTAAAAGCAACCAAGCAAGACAAACTCTTTTTTTCCAAGGGCATATTTTCTTTTGTGTTTAAAACCTTTTTCATAAGTAAAAAAACACAAAACCCACTAAAACAAGTGAGCCGAAATACGACGCTCTGACTTTCCCATTGCACGAGGGAATACGTAGGCATCTTGTCACGGGGCTCGATCGAGCACAACTTGTAAAAGCTTCCTTCTTTTCCCCCGTGGTTTCTTTATTTTCCTTTTCTTTCTCATGCATTGTAGCGATTAAGCATAGATAGATATAAACACACCGTTTATCTAGAAAATAGAAGTGGATACCGTAGAGTACTATGGGCGTGTGGGATGCTAATCCCTTCCCCTCGCGTAAAAAACTCCCTTACCTAGATCTCTTGGTCATGAGACCGTGGTTTCTTCCCTCTCAGGTTTACTCGATGTTTTCCTTTCTCCTCCGCGAGATAAAAGATGTTCGATGGCAACTCTATTGATATACCCCTATCAGTCATAAGTTCAGTCGGGTGATTTCAACAACCAAGTCGAGTAGATAACTATGCCTCTTGATGAACTGAGAGTAATCGAGAACTCTTGATAATAACTCCTTGAGTTGAGAAGGTATTCCCACGAAATTGATCTAGATAGTCTTCTTGGAAGCCATAACCCTACAACACAAAGCAAAGATAAATCCCTAGATCCTTGAAATGGTTAGAAATGTTATGATGTTATGATTTTATGAAGTCATGATGTCATGTTTAAATAGCAAACACAAACAAGTCATACAATACCGCCAGGTTTAAGGCTTGCATGAGGTTTATAGGTGTGTACCCTTTACTAAAGTTTAAGTTGGTTCAAACTTGTCCTATAGTAGTAATTGGGTTATAGGAATATCATATCACTGATCTTTCTCGCAAGCTTTATTTTAGTGCGGCAACCAAGTGGCCGACCAAAACATCCCGGAAGTCAAATCTCAATGAGCGTATCACTGAGTATCAACCAACTTCAGTCTGCACCAAAGCCGACTATCTCACTACCTTCTAATGGCTAAGATGGGTCAATTGGGGTTCTAAAAGTTTAGTTAGTGTTTGATGACACCATGTAGACGCCAAATATTTCCTCAACTTAACATGAGGAACATTAGGACATCCAAAGTGTCACACTAACTGTTGCCATCATTTTAACCGTTTCGGTCTACGCTAGATAGTCGCAATGATCTATTGCTACTTGCCTAAGGAAGTCTGGATCCGGGTGTAGGATCCCCCACAAGTATAATACCCAAGCATAAACCCTTAAAGTGAATCAAAAAAGTAAAACAATGAAAGCAAGTAAAAGTGATCTAAGAACCCTAAGATAACACCTCTTTAGGTATTCTCCCCAGCAGAGTCGCCAGTTCTATAACATAGTGAGAGAACTGACTTGTTTGTTTTGCGTTTTATCGCAAATGTTGCAGTTAGGAATAGTCGCCACCAAATTTTCTTTTATCCAATAAAGGAAAGGTGAAAAGAACAGGAAAGACCTTTTATCGATTATGAGTTCGGGGGGTAATTATGAAAAGGGAATATGTTAGCACCCTTTCCATCTGTAGTTATCTACGGGCTCCTAATTGCTTAGCTCACTTTTTAAAAATTTCTTTTTGTGTGTGTGTGTGATTTATTTGAAAATAGTTTGCTTTGACTTTGTAATGATTCTTGTATCAGTCCTCAAGAATGTATACGAAGTGTTTGAAAATATTTGTTTTGAAAACGTGAGGTGTGAAAAGTATTTTGATTATGCAAGAAATTAAGAGTAACTACCCACTCAGAAGGTCGCTCTTGTAATTTTCCTTCTCCTTTAGGAAATGATATCCATACCATTACTTAGTAGGAATCTCTACCCATTGGATGTGAAGGGACATGCGTAGGATCATCGTATGGTCATTGAAGGCAACATTGTAGGGATACCTTAGCAATTCGAAGGGACAATCATCATTTTTTGTAGGCAACAACCGAGGGACAAGATCATGTATTCGTAGGCAACATCGAGGGTCATCGAGGTACTATGATCTTTATGATGATTTTTGAATCGAGGGAATTTTGCTAATGGTACCCCTACGTTCGAGGGACATGACCATGTTTTTCCGAAGGCAACAAGAGAGATTACCCTAAGGGTGTGAGTGTGGAAAGTGTTTTATTTTTCAGATATTTATCTTTGATTTAGGGTTATTCTAAGATTATTTTTAGCCTTGCCATACAAACCTGAGTTTAACATACATTCAACAGTTTAATATTTGCGGAAAAGTAAAGGTGCGAAAGTAAATATCCTACGCTATTACAGGGCTTTGGGGAAGTTACATAATAGGAGGTGCGGAAAAGTAAATTACCTAAACTATTACATTTCATGTGCAGATACATAATAATGAAAAAGTGTGAGGAAAGTAAACCTATGCTATTACAAAAAACCTTGCAACCTATACATCGATTTCTAGAATTTAAATGAGAATAAAATATGAATAAATAAGAAAAAAATATTTTAATGAAGATATAAGTGTTCTAAACCCTAATTAAAAAAGAAAATATTTTTGGTATTTTTTGTGGTTGATTTTAGTTTAAAAAAATCTAATTGAGTTAATTTGAAATTAATTAAGAAAAATATTTTAAATGATGGAAAAATTAAAATGTTTTTGTGTCAAAAATTAAATAAAGATTTTTAAAACCTAAATCTAAAATCAAAATATTTTAATGGTTTTTTAAAATAGTTTAAACAATTTTTGAAAAGAAATTAAATGAGAAAAGAAAATAAAAAAGGGTTAGAAAAATATGAAAGGAAAAGTGATATAATATAAGGATGGCCTTGGAAAGTGTTGAACTCATGACCTTAGGGTCATGAGTTCCAAAGTTAACCACTGGACCAAATGCATATGGTGTTAAGATCTCGCCTCCAAGTGTTTATGTATGATAACTGTTGCACCCCAAAATTTGTCCTCCTATCTCGATTTTATCTGGCTTAAGCTTCACATTCATCTGCATACGCGTCCATTAGGTTATTGACATTAAACAGTCATTTATTCATTGCATATGCATCATTTCGTCGTATTTAAATTGACCAAAAGTCGGTTTAAATCGATATCTGCATCGTTTTACAGTTATAAAATACCCGATATTCCACTTCATTCATTTTTATCTTCTTACCTACTTATTGCATCGTATTAAGTTATGTATGTGTCGATAATATTGATATGTTTCAAACCGTAAACCCTAAACCCTAAACAAAAAAATCTCTTATGTTTCAAACCGTAAGCCATTGCCAAACAAACCTCATCCTCTCTGTCTGTTCCTTCCGCCACGCATCTATCCCAACCATCCACTGCCTTCAACCTCCATCTGTAAGCCACAACCACCGTAATACTCCTCTGTAACCTCACCTTCACCCTCTTCATTGCACATCCCTGCCTGTCTCGCTCTCCACCCTTCAATCCAACCTCATCCATTCGCCGGAATCCATTCCTCCGTCAAATCGTACAGAGCCGTAACCCTTCATCCCTTCCGTTTTCGCCATCTTCGTCATCTCCAGCCACCTGCTTCTTTCAAACACCCGCAACTTCCTCTCATTCACCGAACCCCTCACAATCTCTTCGTCCTCTCACAACAACCCCCTCACATTCGTCGCTGGTTCCTTTTCTGCAACTCAAGCTTGCCTTAACCCTCCATTCACTTCCATCTGTTTCCTCACTTCCATCTGTTTCCAACCTCCAAATTGCCGCAGCTCCTGTGTTCCCTTCACTCACCGTCGTGTTCAACTCGCCTGTCACAAAATCACCACAACCTCCATCGTATCGTTCTGTTCACCCCCTTTACTTCACCGTTCCGTTTCCTCTGTTCACCCATACTCCTTCCCTTCACTGTGCTCACAGAAACCTCCTTAATCTTTCTCCAGAAGTCAGCCTCTTCATCGCCTCCGATTCCTTCTCAACATAATCTCTCTGTCGCTGCTCAACATTCGTCAAGAACCTGCCACACCGCTGTTTCCGATAGCTTCGACAGTTCTGACAAGTTTCAGGTAACCTTTGATTCATCTTGTTGAGACTGTGGTTATTCAAGTTAAATGTTTGTGATGCTGTGAACATTCTGTATACGATTCTGGTTTAACCTCGAGCTTGCTATGTCCTTAGGTTGTGCTAAAAATCTGTATCAATAGCATATTGTCTGTTTGGCATGAACATAGAAATTCTGATATTAGTATTGAAGCATGTAGTATCTTGATGTCCTATTTTCTGATTTTCTGATAATATTTTATGCTTCTGTCTAAGATAAATTGGCAAGTTTCGAATATTTGAATTTGTTTTGAAGCTGTATCAGTTTAACTTTAGGATTGGAATAAGATTATTGAAGAGGTGGATAGCCTTTTAGCCCTTCCAAAAGGTATCAGAAATTGCTCATGTTGTGATGCACTTGATGTTTTGTTTTGATTAAGTCTGGTTGGTCCGATTTTTTTCTTCTTGTAAGTTTGAGTTAATTGGTAACCTGAAACCATGTTGGGATCCGCAAGTGTCATCTTCTGTTGAAATCATGAGGTATTCAGTTTACATGCCATGCTGTTTTGTTTTTGTGAGTTTCTTTCATTGCAAATTAATATCATGATAATTATTAAGTTTATTTGATTTTAAATACACTCGAGGCCATGTATGTTTTACGGTTTTATGAACTTATCGTTGTTAATAGCATACATTCTTGATTGTCATGTCATTTGTGATTGAAAATAATGTTTGGTGTCGTATTCGATTGAGTTTGAGTGTGTTTAGAATCATGTGTTTGAATGCTGATTTTTGTATGAGTATGAAGTAATAACATGAATTTAGGATTTTTGGTTTCCGTTGAGGATTAAGATCATGTTTATCCTTAAGTTTTTGTGCGATAACGGATTTGTGTAGCTGGTGCCCGAAATTCTGTTTAAGGATATAGAGCCTGCTTTGAATTTGAATTTTCTTGTTCCAATTTGAATTTTTTATCCTTGTTTCGTTTGTGAAGCGATAATCATGTTTACAGTTGCGTTTACGTGAGTTTAAATGTGCTTGGAACAATGTATGTAGTGCTGAATTTTAACATGTGCATTGAATACTAGCCTATTTTCTTGTTTCTTATTTGTAAATTCATCCATTCATGTACATAGTCCATTTTATCTCATTTCGATTTTATCCCACTATGCTACTAACATGTTTGTTACTTGTGAAGGCATTCAAGAGTAGTTCAAATATCATTTCATCATAGAATATATATATCTTTCTCCATTTACATTTATTCTACTACTTCAATATAATATTTAGTTATGTATTTTTAGTATTGTAAATATAATTATACATTATTTCTATTTTATATTTAGTATTGTAAATACAATTATATTACTTTTATTAATATATTTTATTTAGTTCATTTTGTAAATAAATTCAATTACATTTTAATGATCTTTGTGTTGCAATTTTGAATTTGAAATTTAATTCAACCTTCGAATGAATTTGAATGCAAATATATCTATTCTTCGCATAGTTTTTGTTTGTATCTTGAGTGATGTAGGAATCTTCATTTGGTATTCATCTGATGTATCAAGCCTTATCCGATCTTGAAGACTACTTGGAGCTCAACTCTTGCACAACATAAAAGCTATTTATTTATTCAAACTAATTCGATTTGGTTGTAATAGCTTAGGATTTATTTCCTTGTGTATTCTAATTACTGTTTAATTATGCATTTATCATATTAGAACACATAGCCGCTCCTCATCAAGAAACAGGTAAACATACACAATGCACACTTGCACACATTCATAGTTTGGTCCTGGGCTTTTCTACAGCGACAACTATTCGATCGATTGTTCCAATCGATTGTTTAGAATACTAGTGTCACGCTAGTCCCACTTTTAGGAGCATACATAAAGCCACTTTGTATGGGCTCGCTTGTTTTCCTAATTGAATTATTCTATCCACAACCAAACCCCTAAAACACTTTCAAATTAAATTAATTAATTGAATTTGTTTTCCAAAATGATTTTTTCTATAAAAAAAAGGAACACTTGGATGAGATTTGTTTCAATTGTTAGATGTTAGCCTAACGATTTAAACAAATCGAAGTTTTTAGGTTGTTAGATGGTAGCCTAATAAACTAAAAACTTCTATCCATGTTCTAAACAAAAAATATAGTGTTATGACATTTAATTAAATTGTTGGATGATAGCCCGACAATTTAATTAAATTTAAAGTATTTAGGCCATTAGATGATAGCCTAATGACTTAAATACTTTTATTCCATACACTTAATAAATGTGAACATTGTTTCACTTCACCATTTTTTACTAATAAAGATTTTGGATGAGAGATGATTGGTTGAGCTCATTCACCAATTTCGAGTATTCGAATCGTTAGATGATAGCCTAACGTTTTGGTACTTGTCATCTACAATTAAAATCAATTCAACCCATTCAAATTCTTTTTTCCGCTCATATGTGATTATCAAAAACATTTATTCTAAAATCAACACAACCAATTCAAGACATTTTCAAAAGAACTACGGAGTTTTGACTTTCCCATTGCACGAGGGAAAACGTAGGCACGCGGTTTCGAAACCGTGTCAAACTCAAAATAATAACAAACAAATCCTGTTTCCTTCTTTCTTATTTCTTGATCATTAATTAGAAGATAGCATTTTTACTTTAAACACACAAACATGCACGAACTAAATGGGTCCCATTGAGTACGATGGACGTAAGACGTGCTAATACCTTCCTCTTGCGTAACCGACTCCCGAATCCATCCTTTTTGATCTTGTAGACCGCCTTATCCGATTTTTGTGGGTTTTATCTATATTTCTCCGTTCTTTGTAGAACAAATAAAATTAGGTGGCGATTTCATTGTTGTTTTGAAAATTATTTAAATGATTTTTGAAAAACGAGTTGCTTCAATAACCTATAAAAATCAGAAAAAATAAGAAAATTTTGCAAAAGGTAGGGATCGAACCTATGCCTTGAAGGACAAGAGGATTAAGTGCACGCGTTCCACCGCTGGGGCAGCCATACATCCATTATTTTATATACTTTGATAAATATATATGTGATGTTATTCCCTGAAAATCAAACTAAAAGCCAAACGCGCGCACAAGGGCCCAACTTGTTTCGAGTGGACCAATCGAAGCTTTCCACGCCTGCCTCCCTGAAGTCTTCGCCGGTCAACCGCCCAAGATGGCGTTTTCGATCATCTTCTCAGGGAAGGAGAGAATTGGAACCTGCAAAATAAAGAGAATAAAAACAAAAGGAAGACCCTATCCCCCTAAATCGACCCTTGGGAATTCAATGGTGGTGTTAGTTTGATCTGAAACGGCCTGTATTGATGGGTTCGAAGCTTAAAGCTCTCTATGCCCTAACAATGGTGTTTCATCGTTCCTGCATTAAACCAAAAAAACAAAGCATCAAATTGAATCTAAACAACATCATGAACATGTATGAATGGACAAAATTATCCTATATCGTGTAACTCAAAGGCTTGAAACACAACACTTTACCAAACAGGTGCAACCTCGTGAGGATGATTCTGGGCACGATATTGCTTGCTTAAGGACTTTGAACGATTCCTGGAAGGATCAGGAGGATGAATGAATGGCTGGTTTGGCTTGAGAATTACTAGAAATTAGAAATTGAACTTGCCCTAAAACTTTGAATTTTTGGAGAATTTCGTGTAGGGTTTTGAGTCCAGTAAACCTTGTTTTTCTCACCTGGTCTTGTTGTGCTTATATAGAGGGACAAACTAGGTCAAAAAATATGAGAAAATATCTTGTATTAAATGTGAAATATATTTGATTTCCAATTTGCTTTTAAACTCTATTTTCCCCGTCAATCATGCTCCAATCTTGTTCATTCGTTTTTTCCAGCTACATGGAGGTTGTTTGGACCTCAAGGAACTTGGACATCAAGCCCACATGCCTTTAAGCCTTTCCTTACATTTTATTTTAATTAAAGTTGAATTTTAATGAATTAATTAAAAAATTAATAAAATAAATGGTAAGGTAGCGTGTAATTGGACTTATAGGTCATGGACCAGGTTGGAAACAAGTTTATATCATAAAAACCTAGGCCCATTTGGAAAAGTTTCAAGATTGATCAATGTTTTCTTCATACAATTCTTCAAAATTTCCAAACTTACTCAAACCATAACTTGCTCAATTTTTATCATTTTAGGGTTATGTTGGACTTTTAACAAAGCTTAATATGTCATCTAAAAGCTCTCTTTGATTTCATCTTCATTGAAGCTTCCATGTTCATGTACACTTCTTTGGAAAAAGATAACTTTTGTTGACTTTTGAAAGAACCTATAATGTCTTGATCCATATCTCTCAAATGAAGCATTTTTGGGAAAACCTTGTGAGAGACAAAGTTGTATAGAATTGAATTTCCTTTTAGAATGAGATTTGATGGAAAAATTTCTGATGAAGTATGTGGAAGTTATGCCTGGTCAAAGTTCTGTTGACTTTTCATCAAGAAACTCTAATTTAGCAACTTTTGAATTTTGATCAATTCTTGAATTTTCTTGATGAATCATGATCAACCCTTGATAAAATGATGAATATGACTTAAAAATCTTGATGTTGACCAAAAATGATGTAGTTTGACTGCATGTTGACCACAATTCACTCTTTTTCGATACCATTGATTTTCAACCATCTGAGAAATTGATTGAGCAAACTTAGGCTGTGAGGCTTGAAATTTGATATAAGGATACTTTGAAGCATATGAGGATGCATGACATTAACTTGATCCATTATAAATTACTTTGTCTTGAGAGAAGCAAAACCCTAGTTGTGGGTTGATTGCTTGGGAGAGAGTTTGTCTGATCAACTCTTGAGTGGTTCTTGACATGAGGAGATATCTTGACCTTAAAATATGAGGGAAAATTTTGGGGTACAACACCTGATCAAGTAAAAGACAGTCAACCATCACAGTCTCAACTGTGTAAGCTGAATATATCTCAGCGTCTCTTTGTAGTACTCAAATGCTTTGGATGAAAAGTCATCTTGAGGACTTCTAGATTCATCAGGAGAACATAACTATCTTCCACAACAGCATTCAGAACTATGTGTAAAAATTGAGAAGACAATTATATCTTCTAAAAAACGGTCATACCTTCTAATCCTTCTCTCTACTTGAATTTTCTGTGTAAATCGTCTAGACATAAATATTCAAAAGATTTTACTGTTGGTTTCTTATAATTTCTATGATTTAATTTGTCATCTCACGTTGCTCTAGCCGTCTATTCTATATATTTTCCAAGCCATATTTGTGCACCTTTTTCTTGAATTTTTTTTTCTTTTTAAACCTCATTTAATTCCTTGTATTTTCAAATCCATCTGTCACCTCCCAACATGTGTTAATTTCTTTGTTACTCCCAAAAATCTTGTCCAAATCTCTCTCATCAAATATTCTCAATCTAAAAGACTATGAGAATTTTTTTTTGATAAACGGAAATCATTTACTCCATATTCTTCTCTATCTTCTTATTGGCCCCCTATCATAAATCATCTTGAAAATTACAATGCTCGCATGCATGCTTAGACATATTTGTCACTCTCTCTCTCTCTCTCTCTCTCTCTCTCTCTCTCGTATTTGTGTTGTTGATACCTTTTCATTAATGAGTTTGAATGCCACACCTATTCAAGCTTTCATATTCTCCTATCATTTTCTTCGCTATTATGTCATTCTTTCCACTATTTATACCTTCCTTAGTCCTTGTCACTTTTCCACATAAGTCCCTTCTTCTCATTTTTTTCCTTCATTTCTTCAAACTATATCAACATGTCTCTCAACCCAAACCCAAGGACTTTTCATGGCAATGATGATCTCCTTGAAGTCATCATTGAAAAGAACCCAAAAATTATGGATGCTGGGAAAAAATTCCATATTGGCATTCACTTTTGAAGTTCGAATAATTATCTATCTATGCTATGTAGACCCATTTATCCATATCTTGTAAAAAAATTGGATCAATGCTTTTGTCAGTCATGATGGTCTCTTTATATTAACCAAAATCTATGGGTTCCCAGACTCTATTTCTGTTGATACAATTGCTCAAGCCATTGATTATCCTCATGAGGGTGTTAATACTGGTGATGAGTCTATTAGGGGCACTCCTGAAGTTAAAATTTTGTTTCTTTTTGACTCTTACATTCCCTATTTGCCCACAAATCGTGAAACACTTATGTCGATTACTAAAGCCTGGTTTCATTTTATTCTGTCAAACATTCGTCCTCGAGGTGTAACCAAAGAATTTATGTATCATGATGACAAACTCATTATTGTATTTCTGCTTAAGAGAACTCAGTTAAACCTTCCTCAAATCATTTCTAACTATCTGAAGAGTTCACCAACATCTCCAGATTTATGAACGAATCCTTCATCCCCTATGGAAGGGTTCTTTCTGAAGTTTTCAGCAAGGCACACATTATGGACATAGTCAAAAGGATTCATACGATTCTTGATGTTGCTCTAGACTGTGTCAACTGTGAAAACTTTGATGAACATTGGTTTAGTTAGTGTGCGATCTTTAAGCGTCTATTTTTATGTTTTCGGGCATAATTCTCAAGAATGGTTCTGAATCTTTATTCTCCTTGATGTATGATCTTTGTGATAATTTTTTTCTGTCGTTTTGTACCCTTCATATTTATTCAATAAATTTAGTTATTTAAAAAATATATTTCATTATATATACTGTATCTAAAAGACAAGGAGACAATTTTTTAAGTGAACCTTGATAAGCGAAAATCATTCACTCTAATCTTGGAAATTCATTTACTATTAATTTTTTACGGTTCTTTATTTACTCTTTTTTACTGTTTTTGGTCTTTTCATAAGATTCTATGTGCTTACTAACTCCATTTATTGTCTTGGGTGTTTCAAATTTATTACTCTACTACCACTCAATCTCTTCGCCTATTGCATCTTTTATCTTCTTGTGTGCTTTTCCACCTTATATTGTATCTTCTAGAGTGTTAATTCTTCATTCTCTCTTTTCCCTTTTCATTTACTCTCTCCAAGGTTTCCTTCAACATGGTAACTCAAACCTTTCATGGAGATGAAAATCCTCTTATAGTCATATATGAAAAATGACCAAACAGTCTATCTAATAATAATGTCATTGTTTTGGGTCTTGAAAGTCAAGGTTTGTATGAGTATGCTTCTATGCTTAGAGGTTCCGTCTATCCTATCTTGGTCAAAGATTTATGGCTTCATGCATTTGTTAGTTCTAATGGAAACTACATTCATTCGCATATCTTTGGTATTCTTATCATCACTCGTTCCTCATTTGATCAAGCTATTTGTTGTCCCCCCTATTCCTAACTCTTGCATGGATGTTGATGTGTTCCCAAATGTTCAAAATAACTCATTTTGTTATGAACCCGGTAATTCAGGTAATCTGAAATCTTCTGCAAAAATATGGTTTCGGTTCCTGTTGACAAATCTCCATCCAAGAGGGGAAGATCTTGATAAAGTCCTTCCAAGGGATATGTGTCTCCTTTATTGTCTTCATAAATATATTCATATCCATCTTTCTGCAATCATCTTCAATCATCTTAAGCTATCCATCCTTGAATCTAGAAACTCTAAAAAATCCTTCATTCCTTTTGGACGTGTACTATCTAAACTGTTTACATCAGCTGGTAGAATTGGTTCTATTCGAAGGGATCCATTCACCAGAAACAACGTCTTGGTTGATGAGACTTGTGATGTGTTTGAAGTATAAGATAGTTTGATTTCTTTTTTATTTTATTGTGATGTGTAATCTCTTTCTACTTAAATGAAATTGCATTTCTTTACGTCTCATAATATGCTTCTATAAATAATCATTTTATTTATAATGAACTTTTCGTAAGAATAATTCTCAGTCCTTTTTGATTATGGCAAAAAGGGGGAGAAAGGTATTCATGTCTTTGATCAAACATTTATGAAAAGATAACATATCCTTGTGCTCTGAGTAGATCATAAGTTTATTAATATTGTGGAGATTTTGTTCCTAGGGGGAGTTATTCTATTTCTGTTCATAATTTTTTTGTTAGTAAAATTGTTTCATCAAAATACATGATTTTTTTCATCATAAAAAATGGGGAGATTGTTAGAGCAAGAAAGCGTCTAATCAATTCTTTATTTTGATGATAACAACCATATATTTTGTTAGTGACAATTTTAGTACTATTAATGGTTTCATTAAGTGTGCAGATATTATGATAGAAAGGTTCTATAAAAGAGCTCGCGCTTAAACAACATAAATGCAACTCAGAAAGTTGGAGATTATAATCTGAAAGAAGTCAAGAGAAAATAAAAATAAAGATATCATAAATGAAGATATCAAAATCAGAAAGCCTTCTACAAATGAAGTTGTCTCTCAAATAAGTTGTTGCTTCCACATCTGAAGACATGATCCTCCATCAGAAAGATTCTAACACTTTGACAAAGAAGATAAAGAATCAAGGAGTAATTATACATGAGAAGAAAAATTCAATATCTCAGATAAGCTGATACCCATAGTTTTAGAAGACATGATTTGTTCTTAAACAATTGGTGTTTATGCGCTACAACAAAGTAAGTAGTTTCTAAACTACTCATCAGAAGAACAATGACAAGTGATTAATCTCAAGCTCAATACTTCAGAAACAAAAGCATATCATCAGAAGAAATCAAAAGCTCTACACAAAAACGTCCAAGGCATAAAAAGAGACTAAGGGTATGTTGCCCAAGAAAAGACAATCATAACCTAGGTCATGTGCTACATTGAAAAGAAATCATTACCTATCTCAACTATATTTCTTGGATAATGGAGAAAAATGAAGAACCTTTATAACTCATTAAATGTGTTTTTCCTTCAATCGTTCCCTCCAAAAACATATATAAGTAAACTACTGCTTCACAAAAGGTATGAGTGTGCATGTTGCAGTGAACAAACAAAAAGAAACCATGATGAAAAGAAAAGAAAAATAAACATGAAACAAAGCTCAAAATGAAATAAAGTTATTGCATGACATTGTCATCATGACTAAGTCTGAAAACTGTTGTTGCTAGGATCGTGCTAAATGATGAGAGAATATATTCTACATGATGAAATTTCAACCACATATATCTTTGTACATTCATGAAGAAGCAAGGAGTTGTTTCTCATTACTTGCTCAACGTGGAAGATAAAAACAAGAAGACTACAAGATGTTGTTGTGTTACCAACATAACATTCAGGCTTGCAGAAACATATAAAACACAAGAGTTGTTGCTCAGATTGTGTTATATCTTAGAAATCATCATGTAAATTGTGTTTGGCACAAGAGTTGTTGCTCAGACGTGTGTCAAAAACAACATGTACTCAAATTAGGAGAAATCTGCTTTATGAAGAGCACTCATGTAATCTCTAGAAAAATGATTCTATTTAGAATTGATATTTCCTTAGGTGACTTTGTAGTCTATATACTTGAGAGAGCTAAGGTGTCTTTCTAGACTCATAGAGGTTGTTGTATTCTTTTAAGATTAATGGATTAAGTCCTTTTTGAAGGCACAATCCCCTAAATAAGGTGGACAAGATCTAGCCTTATTGAGAAGGTGAACTTGTATAAAATGAATGTGTTCTTTACCTTCTAGTTTTACTTGCTCACTCGAAGGCTTCCGCAATTAGTTACAAAAAGGAAAATTAAATGTTTCTAAAAATCCAATTCAAACCCCCATTTCTTGTGTTTTTCTCTACCTTCACTTTGTCCATAAAACTCTCCCATACTAGTTATTCTTACACGCATCCACCATACTTTGATACTCATCCTCCAGAATAATAATGGCCAATCTACCACCCTTAACACAATGAGTGGGTAGCTGACTAAATGGTATATCGCAGACGTTATTAACCGCCTCTACAAATGACTTTGGTTGCTTTGAGACATTTGAAATCAATGGTTGTGCTAGGTTTGTGGTGTTTAGTGTACTCAAATACTTAGTTTGAGAGTATGTTTGGATTGATGGAACTCGACGGAACAGAGCAGAATGGAATTGAATAATATTATGTTTCATTGTTTGGATTGGCAAAAGGAGAATGGAATGGAGAGAAACATGATGGAATGCATTCCATCCCATTCCATTCGAATCCCCATTTTTTGTTTCATCCAATTTGGAGTGTATGGGATGGAATGAGACATTTTAAATAAAATACTCAAACAATGGAGTGGTATTTATATTTCATTCCGCTCCGTTATGTTCCATTCCGCTATGCTCCGTTGTGTTCCATCAATCCAAACATAGCATGAGAGTGAAAAGATGATCCAATTTCTGGAAAAAGGTCCTCCATGGATTGAAGCGTTAGGTCATCGTTGCCTGGTAAAGACACACAAAAGCGACCCATCAAATCCATTCTCATAAGAGAACCAAAATATTCTTGTTCTTGGATAAAATCTCTAATCCACACAATCCCAAAAGTATTCTTCATTCTCAGAAGCACCAAACCCACAAATCCCAAATTGAATTTCAAAAACATAAAAGCAAACCCGTGAAATCTATGAAGGGTCGTGGCTATTGAGATGAAGGTGCGCGATGTCGTAAACCACCTAAAATAAAAACTGCAAATAAATAAATAAATAAATAATTACAAAAAGAAATTTGAATATTATTGAATATGTTTCAATTCACCATTATAAAAGTCGTGCATATCGAATTTAATTTATATCTAATTTAATTTAGAAGTATTATTTAGTAACATTTAGATAAAGTTTTATCTGTCCCAATAACAAATTAAATAATTTTAAAATTTATGAAAAACTTGCAAACATTATCTATATATGACATAAACTTTCAACATATGTAAAATTTAATTTATTAAACTTTATTTATCCGTACTCCTATAACATTGCCAAAATATTCAATGGTGTAATGTAATCATATTTTTTATTTTATAAAACCGGTAATATAATAAATAATTTATAACAATTTCATTTACTAAAAATAATATATATTATAGTAGTGAGTAGGTTTATAGAGTATGGATGTAACTTAAACAACCTCATTTATTGAATTGGACCAACATGGTACAACCTAAACATATTTTGAGGTTCGCAAAATACAGTAATGGAATATAATTTTATTATTCAAATTGAATACAGTGATTTTGATGTTTTGTTTGATAGTTAAAAAAATCCCAATTATTACTGAATAGTTAAGAAATAATCTTTTTCTATTTTACTACTTTATTTTTAAGGGGATTTTTAGTTCGTTTATAATTTTAATTTCAATCTTAATTTTTTAAAGAAAATATTAGTTTTATTTAATATATTTTTTCTGCTGTCAAATTTAAAAATATAAGCTTATTTTAAAAAATATAAGCTTATGAATATAATCTAGAGTTTAATCTTTCAACTTTTAATTTAATAAAAAACATAAAAATTCTGGATAGTAAAATTCTGAATATAATCTAGTGTGTAATCTTTCAACTTGTAATTAAATAAAAAATCATAAAAAGTCTGAATAATAACATTATGAATATAATCTAGTGTGGAATTTAATAAAAAGTATAAATATTTTGAATAACAAAATCACTAAATATGGACAAAATGCATTTAAGAAAGAGTTTAAAGGTAGTGTACTCACATTGTAAAATAGTTTTAGTGTTTTACACTATTATCCAATCAAAATTAATTATTTTGTCATGTCATATTATTTATAATTAAAAATAATAGTATAACTTGAAAATAATTATCACACTTATTGCAATTTTTCTTATTCATATGTTGATTAGTAAATTGATTGTATCAATTAAATATACAATAATTATAGAATTTAAAAATAGGCAAAACGTTGTTTCCTTTCTCTTATATCAATATATCAGTATAAATATAAAGACAAAAAAAAGGTATGAAAATGAGAATAAATAAATGGTGTTCTGGACTGGCCCACACTCTAGGCCCAATAAACTCTAGGCTCAATTGCCCTTGGAAAACAACCTGGAGTGTCCACGCGGGCGGGGGCCACGTAGCCAACGGTCCTTGACTGCCTCGTGCCCCTGATAATATCGGACCCTTTTACTGGATCTCCTCAACCGGCACACGTCCTCCAGGAACTTCAGAACAAACCCGCATTTTCCGGGCGACAATCTAGGGAGGAGGCCACGTGCTGGCCTCCCTGCACACGCAAGCCCTAGCAATCCGCTAGTGGGCTTGGATTTCTGCCCGCTAATCGGATCTTGGCCCAGCGCTGGGGGCTATAAATACCCTCTCACTTGAGAGGGTCAGATATCTCATTCTTTACTCTCTTCTCACTTGCTTGCTTTCTCTCTGCCTCTACTTACTTTGGCATCAGAGTATCTTGCAGGTACCCCCTTTCTTTCACTTTGGACCACCGTTGCAGATTGGGCCAAGACACCTTCTGATCAGGTACGATCAGTGGCGCCGTCTGTGGGAATCTTGCTTCCCCGTCTCCTTTCATTCAGTTGACCAAAGCAAAACGAAACTCCGTTTGTCATGGCCGACCCTGCAACCAACGTGCAAAATCCCCCTCACGACGATCTGGCCGAGCAAAACGACACCGTTTTCCCGAGCACAGACCCTCGAGACGGGAAAACTGCCTCCTCCTCGACCGGATCCTATCGAGGAGACGAGCACAGAGCAGAATCACATCGCCGTCGGGCAGCTGAACCCGCGGTTTTCCAAGAGGTGTAGCCACCTCCCGACGCCGATGCCACAATCACTGCCCTCTTCGCGGCCATCAACAACACCAATCTCCTGCTCTTCACCCAGGGAGAACGTCTCCACGTTCTCGAAGCTTCCCGCCGATCACCGCGGAGACACCGACGACCAGATTCTTGGTCGCCGTCACCCCGACGTCATCGCTCCCGAACTCCCCCGCAGAGGACCAAGAGGGACGATTCTCGCAGCCCGACACGTCGCTCCAGGGGCAGAGGACCCGCGACCGAGCGGGAACCTCAGAAACCACCCAAGGAACAACCTCAATCACCTCCCCGACGTGAGCGGAGGGCCAATGAATCAAGAAGGTCCAAGAGCAGGCATACTCGCACCAAATCTCAGCGCCGTTCTCGCTCGCGCTCTCCCCACCGGAGCGACGAGGATGACCGCCGCGGTCCTCTGTCCGCCAGCATCATGAATGCCCCAATCCCCCGGGGGATGGAGAAACCACCCCAGCTCGCTAGCTATGATGGAGTAGACGACCCTATCGACCACATCGACGGTTTCGAGGCCATGCTCCAATACCTCAACGTTGGAGGGCTAATCAAATGCAGGCTGTTCCCCACCACCCTCAGGAAAACAACAATGGACTGGTATAAAAGCTTGCCCCCAGGATCCATACACTCCTGGAGAGAACTCAAAGCCCAGTTCACGAGCACATTCACGACCTCGCGAGCATCAAAGCCGAGGCCTCCCTCGAGGCCATCATTCGAGCGATGAAACTCTCCGAGAGTACATTGACCGCTTCAACAGGGAAGCCATACAAGTTCCCTGCGATGATCAAATGAAGCGATACTTGCTGGAAAGAGGGCTCCTCCCCGGCACAGATTTCAGGAAAGCCGTCGGCATCGAGCCCCCGACCACCTTCGATGCCCTCCTCGACAAGGCTCGCGCCTATATCACATACGAGGAGAAGGAAGCCGCCAACCGCACCAGAGACTCGAGGAGTCGAGGCTCGGAGAACTCCACACGACACCAGGATAACCGACGCCCATAGGCAGGGCCATCTCGTCGCCCTGATGAAAAACGACGCGAGGATAGGCCCCGGGAATCCCGCGATCAGCGAGGCCTAGCTGGACGTTTCACCGACTACACACCGCTGACCGCTTCCCACGAGCGAATCCTAGCAGAATACTCGGCTACCGAGTTCAAGGACGGAGGAGTCAGACGCCCGAAACCCACTCCTGCGAAACCAGGCGCTGATAGAACAAAGTATTGCCAATATCACCGAAGTCACGGCCACCTGACCGAAGATTGCGTCCATCTCAAGGACGCGATCGAAACACTAATCAAAGGCGGAAGACTCGGACAATACAAAAAGCCTGAAGCATCACGAAGTGCCCGGGAGACCAAAAAGTCGGGGCGAGGCCGACCACAAGGGACTCGGCCCTATCAAATAGCGTACTCGGTGACTAGGCCCGAAGATTTTCAGAGCCCTATATTCACCCACAGCCCATGGGAAGAATTCCCCTCAGCCATGGTCATCTCCGGCGGTGGCGGCCCCATCAATAACTCGGCCAAAGAAAGTTCGACGAGTGATCGACGGACCCGATCAACGAGGTCTCGCTCGAACAGTTCCGCGGCAAATCTGAACCAATCACTTTCTACTTGGAAGAACTTCCCGGAGGAGCACCGAACGCCCATATTCCCCTCCTTATCAAAGCAAGAATGGCAAACTTCGAAGTCCACAGGATCCTGGTCGACGAAGGTAGCTCGGTCGATGCATGTACACCCACTTGTTCCGGACACTCCAACTCGATGAATCTCACCTATCACCATACGTGGGATTCGACCTTCAGGGATTCAACGGCTCCACGTCCCGACCCTGGGGGTACGTCGAGCTCCTCGTCACCTTCGGCGAGGACGTTGCCTCACGACAGGTCAAAGTCCACTTTCTGGTGATCGACTGCCATTCCCTCTACAACGCTATTGCGGGAACCACCGCGGCGAACTCACATTCCTTGACCGTCCATCGAGCTCAAGTTCTACACCAAACGAGGGCGTCGCTACCATCTGGCGATATCAAAGCTGCGGAGGTGCCACAGCGCGCAGCCGGGGCAGACCACTGGTCGACCAAGCGCGCCACCAGCAAGGAAGGGCGGACAACGCCCGATCGAGCTCCCAAAACGCGGAGGATCGAGCCCCAACGTTAGCTCGGTGGACCTCGACACCGTTTGCAAAGGATAAAGTCGGCGGACAAGCGGGGACACGGATCCACCGTCCAATTCGACGGCGAGTTCGAGCTCGTTCCCCTCGGAGAAGACCCCAGCAAATGCGTCAAGATCGACGCCGACCTCCCTGACCTGGCAAAGAAGCAGCTCAGAGCTTGCCTTCGGGAGAATGCAGACCTCTTCGCATGGAGTGCAGAAATGCCGGACTCGACCACAGGTGCCGCCACCGCTCGCCATAGATCCGCGCTAGGGCCAGTACAACGTGGCGTAGGTGTTCGTGTTAAAAAGTGACGCGCGAGAGAATCGAATCAGAATTCGGATCCTCTGGCTCGAAACGATTTACTCTTTTGATTTGTTTATAAAGATGCCGCGAGCATCAAGCTTTATTATTTTCAACACAAGAAAATATGATTTAATGATTATGAAAAAGGGGAATGCTGTTAATACCCTCAATTGATTATGATATGCATTACGACTAGCGCGAACTAGACGTAACGCATTGGGGAGATTCCAGGTAAGGGGGTTTGTTATATAAAGGGAATAGATGGAGCACCCTAAATATATATGGTTATCCATAGCTTTATATATGAATATGTTTGATATGTTTGTGTGTTTTAATTGCTATTTCTATGATTGGGAAAGTTTCTCCTTTGGGATTTTAAGAAGGATAGATTATGTGGGATCCTAGTGTTTGTTATTATTGTGCTCGCAAAGATCTTTGGATCTTCTGCATACATATCCCTTAATGGGAATCAGAGCATTTGTAGCTCGGATCTAAAGGGATATATGGTTTGTTTGGTTTGAGGGAGAAAGAAATTTGCTCGGCAAGGATGAGACCTTGTGTCTACGTATTCTCAAAAGGATGTTGAGAAAGTCAGAGCAATCGTAGTTCCCACTTATGCTAGTGGAAGCAACGGGATGTTATTAAGAAGACATAGACAAATATCATCTTAATGAAAAATGTATCTAATCTATTCATCACATACATTTTGAATGGTTTGATTGATTGAATCTTTCATCGTAAGTTATAGGTGTTTTGCTTGAGTGTACAAGCGTTACCACTTACATGTTTAAGAAAGATGTTTGAAAAATAATTGAATCTTTTAATTGTAAGCATTGGGTGTTTTGCTTGAGTGTACAAGCGTTACCACTTACGATTAAGAGATGTTTTTGTTTGAAAAGAGTTTGAAAAGTTTTTGATTGTATGTGATGTGATAGATGAGATACTTCTTCCATAGAGATGATAAATGTCTAAATCTAGAGGAGAAATTGATTGGATTAAAGGGATGCTTTTAAGAAGACCATGGGTCCTTGTATTGTTAGCCCAAGAGGAGGCATTCCGAGGGTCATCGAGGGTCCTTGTATGAAGCTCAAGAGGAAGCTATAGGGTATGGCTGGCTTTGGCTTTAAAAGGGATTTCACCGGGAAATCATCCTTTTAGGATCAAGAGCAATTTCACCGGGAAATTATACTCTCAGGGTTCTATCTTAGCGCGGGTGATTCTTTGTATTGGAAGCGCAATAGGAGGCTGTTAAGAGATTTCCTGGTCTCTTTCTTTGTATGATGCCCAAAAGAGAAGGCTAAACTCAACGAGGAGTTCTTTTGAACGAAGCCCAAGAGGAGGCTGACTCAACAGGGGAATGTTGTCTTATATGAATCCTAAGCGGAGGCTAAACTCATATGAATGAGTTTTCTTATATGAAGCCTAAGAGGAGTCTGAACTCAGATGAAATGAGTTACCTTGTACAAAGCCCAAGAGGAGGCTGTACTGTGGGGAACCTATTGGTTAGACTAGTTGTTATGTTATAACTAGACAGTTGTATAAACAAGTGTATGTGTGATATGTATTCACAAGAGTTTATGAAGGAAATATAAACAATGCATGTTGTTTATTTACAAGAGTTTATGAAGGAAATATAAACAAGTGTCTGTGAAAAGAACGTTTAAAACAAACTGTAACTTGATTATTTACAAGTTTGAATTGTGTACAAGGAAGTAAATATATACACGAACGAGTATTTATGTACGAGGAGATGTGGATGTACATAGGAAGGTTGGGACTTACACCGTGAGGGTGGCCCATTGGTTTAAAAGCAGTTTCACCGGGAATAATGCTCCTTTTAATACCAATGGTATTTAGTGTATACACAAGTGAAGTGAAAACAAACGATCGAAGTTTGTCTGTACTTGAGTATTTACAAAAAGTATCTGTATTATGTACAGGTAAAAATTGGTATATTCATGAAAAGAATTGGATATGTACAAATAAAATATGTATGTACATAAAGAATGTTGGGACTTACACCATGAGGGAGGCCCATGATCGGTTAAGATATTCGAGAAAAAACGAATTCGATTTTATCGTTTAAATCGGATCGATCATGGAAAAAGATGTAAGTTTGATGAAAAAGTTTTGAAGAATGATTTTGAAAGTGTTTCTGAAAAGTGAAATATACTTACAAGAAGTTTTGAAAAGAATCGGGCTTCGAAAGTTTAAAAAAAATCACCTTTAAAGGTGTTTTGAAAAGTACTCAAAAGTACCGTTTTCGGCTCGATAAATACATAATCGGATGAAAGTTTATGTGAAATTTTTTGACACTATCTTAAAATAGGCACATTAATTGACAAGTGTACAAAAAATCACCTCAAAATGAGGAGTTTTGATTGGGTTTTGAAAAAGTCAAAGTTTGTAAAAAAGTATGAAAAAAATTACAAAAGTTTGGTAAAAAATGGTCCCAAGGCTGCTTGAACCCGGGACCTCAAGGCAAGGCATGGCATGAAAGTCTTAAGAGTGAGCTGGCAACCGCTGGGGCGGCAATACATCCGTGTATTGTAGTCAAACCAACTAAATATATTATAAAACTGAAAATTTAAATTTGAAAAACGCGCGCAAGCTCATCTTCTTCCTCCAATATTCAATCGGCCATAGATTCCTTATTTCTTGATGAAATCAAATGATGTAAACATCAAACTTGATCGTTTTAAGCCCAGGAACATGATGATGTCCTTTAATTTTATTTATTTTAAGCCTAACATGATTGAATTTTTCAAGAACACGAAGAACCCTAAAATTGAAAATCTTAATTGAAATCGTGTATGGTGGATGAATTTATCAATTGATTGAGGGTTATTGATTGTTGATGGTGCAGAAACAAAATGGCCAAGAGTTTTTTGGACTGGAATCAAAGAATCACAGAGTTTGAAGTTCGTGTTCTTACCTGTTCAAGCTAAGATCGAAATCGATGAAGGAGTGTTTCCAGTTGTGATTTTATGATCCCTATAGCACCAACGGCTCTTGTGGAAGGTGTGAGGATGGTCTGCACATCATGAATTTGCCTGGATTAATCTGACCAAGTCGACCTGCAGTTAGCTCAAAATGAAACTTGAATTTGTGGTTAGAGATGTTACAGGTTGATATTAATGGTTTGGATCATTCATATGAAGTATATTGATGATGTTTGGATGATCAAAACACAACTAGCTCGAGCCAATGGTCCAATTCGAATGATAAGGCAGTTTTGGCAAGTTTGAAACATGAAATGCAAAAACTGATTTTCAGTGTTTCTTAGATTGATTTTAAGCTTCAAACCTATTCTATTAGATGTTTATGATATGTTAGACACCAAATATCTCATGTTTCTTCACAAATTTTTCAAAATGCAAGATTTCTCAAATTACACTATGTTTCTTGATTTTTAAGAAAGAAGAGAGAAAGCATGTTCTTGCATGGCTTTGGTGTGTTTTGAAATTGCAAACAAGACCTCTATTTATAGGTCACAAGTTCTGAATGGTAAGTACAAGGGATAGGCTTTGGTATTTACAAGTTGCCTTAGAGGGCAAGGAAGTCATTTTTGCATTAAATGCAAAAGGAAGCTTCCTTTTAACCATGGTTAAATCTCACCTTGATCTTATCTCTTTACAATTACTCTCCCTCTGATTTTTATCAGTTCTATCCCTCTTGGCGAGGTGGCATGCTTCTAGAAAGAAAGAAAAACTAAAAAATGACCTATAATTTTGAACTTTGTACTTGAAAATCAAGGATTTTGGAGCTCTATGTTTCAAAATCAAAAGTATAGCTAGACTCCATGGATTTGAGAGTTCTTGAACATTTTGGAAAGCTTGTTTCAAGGGCTACAACTTTCATGTTTTGAGTTTTTTCCAATTCAAAGTGGAACTATGTGAAAAAATGCCATGAAGTTTGGAAAAAGTATGAAATTTTAACACTTGAAAATTTTTCTAAGTGTTGAAAATTTTGACTTTTTGTTGACTTTTCCAAATTTCTTGATTTTTTATGATCATGATGGATCATTTGAAGTATTTTGATGATTGAAAAAGTTTTGTCTTGAAAAAGTTGACCAAAAGTCAAAGTTTGACTTTTCAGTGCAGATGAAATTTCATCAGATGATTCAGAAATTGACTGATGAATTCTATGAACTTCTGTGATGTTTTGAATCCAAAAATTAGGTCAACATGTTGTATCTAAGATATGAATATCAATCTCTAATAAAAAAGTCATTCATTGATCAGAAAATCAGAGATTACTCATCCTCGACAAAAACCCTAATTGGTCGATCCTCGATAGATCATGAGAAAAAATTTGATATCTGAAGATCAGAGGTTGATGATTTGATCAAGATAGATCAAATGGGGTGTATGAAGCTCAAACCCTAATTGATTGCCTCTTGAATCAGATGAAAATCTTGTGAAACCCTAATTTTGACCTGTGAAATTCACACCCGATTAAGTCTGTTCTGAACTGTTAGTGATGCAATGATGCAAATGTAAGGTGGTCTATTAGTGATGCAATGATGCAAATGTAAGGTGGTATATTTGTGTGGCGGTCTCGAGAAAGGCTGAAAAAACCTAAAAGACCTCCTAGAGGCAAATTTTAAGTATTCAACTTGGTTGTCAAATGTTGTACTCGTTAAAAAATCTAATGGAAAATGGCGTATGTGCGTTGACTACACTGATCTCAATCGGGCATGTCCCAAAGATGCATTTCCTTTACCTAACATCGATATGCTGGTCGACAACTCGGTCGGTTATAAAGCTTTCTTTCTTTTGGATGCCTTATTGACGGGATCCCGACCTTCATACCGGGGAACTATTTCAACGTAATGCCCGGATGAAGAATACCTAGATGAACAAGGTATTTGACGAAATCGCGACATGCTCGAGGTATACATCGATGACATGATCGCGAAATCCCAAGCCGAACGACCACGCCGTCAGAGGGTATTCGACCAAGCTCGGAAAACCAAACCCAAGAAGTGCGGAGTCAAGTCAAGTTCCTCGGGTTCTATCTCGAGCGATTGAAGCCAACCCGACAAATGTCGCGTTCTCCGAACCACGCCCAAGAAGTCCATTCAAGTCTTGAACGACATGCTAACCTCTGTGTCCGTTTCGTGGCGGTCGGCGACATACTCCCATTTTCAAATTATTGAAAGGGCCGACCGAATGGAGGAATGCGACAAGCTCTCGCACCTCCCGCACTTTCGCAACCACCGGTGCTCTCACGGCCCAACTCGGGAGACTTTGTATTTGTACTTAGCCGTATCCAATGAAGCGCGAGATACTCATATCGAAGGCGGAAAAACCGTCTACTTCACGAGCAAAGCCCTTCAAGGGCCCGAAACTAGATATCAGCAAATCGAGAAGGTCGCACTCGCCCTCGTCATCACCGCAAGGAGATTGCGATACTATTTCCTTGCCACGTAATAAATGCGTGCAACCCATAAAGCAACTCTCCCCCGGATATGGCGGACGCTTGAGTGGTCCCTCGAACTTTCCGAGTTCGACATTCAATATGAGACGAAAGCCACAAGCTGGCTAGCCGACTTTATCGCCGAAATGACCGCCCACGAGCAAACGCCCCATGCGAGCAACGGGTGGACCCTGCACGTCGACGGCGCCTCAAGCTCGACGGGGAGCGGAGCCGGCGTCCTCCTCGAGAACGAGGAAGGCATAGTCATCGAACACTCCTTGACTTTGGCCTTCCCGGCGTCCAACAATCAAGCGATCTGAAGCTACGCTCGCGCTGCAACAGACATAGGCGCACGGGATGTTCACATATTCACTGATTCTCAACTCGTCGCATCGCAAGTGCTCGGAGAGTATCAGACTAAAAACGACTGCCTCGTCGAGTACCTTAACCTTGTAAAGGAAAAACTGAGAGGCTTCGACCGAACAGAGATTAAGCATGTTCCCCGAGAACAGAACACCCGGGCAGACATCTTATCCAAGCTCGCGAGCACAAAGAAAAAGGAGGAAACAGATCGGTGATACAAGAGACGCTCACTCAACCGAGCATCGAAAGATCCACGACGACGCTCGACATAAATGCAATCGGCGATGCAGACTGTTGGATGACCCTCGTGTTCAACTACCTCACTCGCGAGGAGTTACCCACTGACAAGTTGGAAGCCGCCGCCACCAAACGTCGTGCGTGCTCTTACGTCGTTCTCGAGCAACGCTTGTATCGGCGAGGCTTCTCCATTCGTCTCCTCAAGTGCGTCGAGGAGTCCAAGGTGCCCGACATCCTTCATGAAATCCACAAAGGAATTAACGCCCAACACCAGGAGGTCTCTTGCTCGCAAGCATTGCCGCCGCTATTATTGGCCCACCATGCAAAGGGCGCCAAAGAACACGTCAAAAATGCGACAAGTGCCACGCCACGCCGACATGCACATCGCGCCACCTCACGAGCTCACGGCCACATCCCCGTGGCCTTTCAGCTGGTGGGGGATGGATATACTCGGTCCTTTCACGCAAGGCTCTTACCAAAACAAATACCTCATTGTGGCCATAGACTACTTCACAAAATGGATAGAGGCCGAGGCACTCGCCAAAATCACCTCCTTGACATCGCCGTTTTACAAAGCGTCCTTGCCCGCTTTGGTATTCCACGGCCCTCACAGACAATGGGACGCGATTCACCGATCAAAACTTCCGCGTACGGCTAGGCACCAAGCACCACTTCACGTCTGTCGAGCATCCCGGACCAACGGGCGGTGCGACAGTCTTATTACGAGGACTCGAGGAGACTCGGGAAGCCAAGCGGTGGGTGGAAGAATTGCACAACGTGCTATGGGCTTATCGAATGACTCCCCATTCGACCACGGGGGAATCCCATTTCGGTTAACGCAATGCAGGCGGTCATACCGTCGAGATCGAGAACCATCGAGGCACATAATTCCCCAGAGGAGGAAACAACGGCGAGGCATTGCACGAGAGTTGGATTTAGTCGACGAGATCCGCAAGGCAACGGGAAGCACGTTTAAAACAGCAGATCACGCTGCGCCACGACCAAAAGGTCATCAAACGCGAGTTCAAAGTCGGCAGCTTGGTCCTTCGCAGGAACCAAAAAGAATCTCGCGAAGGAAAGTTGACCGCCAACTGGGAAGAGCCATATCGTGTCCGAGCCAAGACGGGCACAGGAGCTTATTACTTAGAAAATCTAAACGAAGTACAACTCCCTCGACCTTGGAATGCTACAAAGCTCAAACAATATTACAGCTGAGCCAGAACGACCACATGATCAGCATTTAGTGGCCGTCAATCCCCTCCACGGAGATTCAGCTCAGCCTTGGGTCACGGAATGGTGCTCGTACGCGTCCCAAGCCGCTTATATGCGGGGGACCTACTCGACTACAATGAGTGGGGACCCGTTCGATGCGGAATCCTCGATCGAGATCTGCAGGTTTTTTCATGCACCTCTGGCAGGACGTCCGGCTCGCGACGGACAGTCCACGCCTCGAGTATGCGGTCTCCTAACACGACCACATCCTCGCCCGGAGGCCTCAAGACTCCAAGCCTAGCATACGAGCTAGGAACAACAAGGTCGAGTATCTCTCTACATAAACGAACAAATATAACAATACACAACACAATCATCATCATTTATAAATAAATGGCCGACAACGGCCAACAAAATATTCACGGGCAATAGACCCAAATTACAAATATCCAAAAAAGACGGGCACCAGCCCAGTGTACGAAGATTAATAACAAGGGGGCACGCAGGCCAGGGATAACAGGCTCGCAGGCCCAAACAATTAGAAATCACTCATCAGGAGCCACGACCTCCCCGTCGACCACACGGTGGAAAGGGCCAATCCCAGACGTCACGAGGTCCACCCCGGAGTTCACTGCCTGCACTTGCTGAAGCGCCCGCTCGAACCCAAAAGACAGCGCCTCCACGGTGTCTTCCTCGAGGACCCTTATGCGCCCGATTAGATCCGCCCGAGTAAGAAGCGCCTGCTCCTCAGCGGACTCGTCCTCGATGGAAATCAATTGCTCCTTCAGCAGCTTCAACTCAGCCTCCAGCTTGTTCTTCTCATCGGTCAGTGGCCCATACTTTTCCTTCATCTCCCTCAGGCTCTGTCGCCAGTGCGTTGCACCTATCATCCAGTCCTCGGAGCTTCAGCACCTCATTCTGGTACGCCATATTCTCGAGCTCCAGGGCAGCAGCACGGTCGTTGGCTTTGTTGGCTTGGGCGCGGGAGTTGGCCACCTCGTCGTTGAGAGTCAACGAGGTTTCAAGCATCCGGATGACCGCGGACACATCGGCATTCAGGCTTTCTCCCCGCGCCTTTGGGTCGAGCCCTAGAATCATCTCCCTCTCCGCCGCCTGGACCACCGGGGGTTTCCCCTCAAAGAGTTGCCTCTGAGCAAAGCATGGAGGCAATACAAAAGCATCCCCGGTCGAAACCGAAGTCCCCTGCGCTCCCTGCTCGAAACGTTCAGCTCTTCGCCTCTTGAGTGGTTGGTCGGGGGATGAAGCCGGAGAAGGGGTGTTGACGGCGGGCTGAGAATCTTCCCGCGCCTTCCGTTGAAGATCAACAACTCGATCTTTGGCAGTCACACGGGGACCCTTGTGTCGCAGCTTGAGCATGCGCTCCTCCATGTCCGCCATTTTATCTGCAAAACAAACGATGAAAACACGTTAGCACACGCCAATACACGGGCAACTCCCCTTTTACATTTCCAAATAAATACCTAAGAGCTTCAGCGCGTCCTCGTCGGACTCGCAATCTAGAATGGCCTTAGTGTTGATATATCGCCGGGAAATTTCGATCTCCCGGTGAGAGTCAAGGAGCACATTCCCTTCCCGGTCGACGCAGATCGCCGACCTGAAGCTCTTTACAAAGTTTTCCAACCTCTCGTAGGAGAGTTGGTCGTCCCTATCCAGCTTCTCGGGCTTCACGGAATAGAAATCCGGTCCCCGTTCATAGTGTTTCCTATCCCATTCAAGGGGAAACTTCGCCCATATTTTTTCCACATCTTTCCCGTCGTCGTTGACCTCCACGGTACGCTCGAACAGGGTGTCCTCGGCTTCTCTCGTGACGGGCTTTACCACATAGAATCGTTTCTTAAAGTCCCAGACAGAGAGAGTCTAGGTACGGTCTGAAGAGCTTGCCCGACTGTTTGAACGACACCCAGGCGCACTTATCCCCGACCATCTGCCGCTGTAGATGGAAGATACGGAAGAAGAGGGGAAGAGTGGCACCAATGTCCAGGTAACGACATATGAGCTCGAATGCCCGCATGAAGGCCAGGGCATTCAGATGAAGTTGTGAGGGGGCGAGATCCAACCACGTGAAGACCCCCGTCTGAAAACCAGTGAAAGGCATGCGGAAGCCCGCCTCCCGGAATGCGAACTCGTACATGGGGAACCTCGTAGAAGTGTACGACGAGCAGATCCTCCTGCCCGGCCCAGGGATTTGCACGACCCAGGAAGGTTCGAAACCCTCGTCCAAGTCTTCTATTTGGTTGAACGCACTGGAAGAGTCGGTGGAAAAATCCGAGCGGAAGTCCCTCGGCTCGGGCGCGACCCAGGAGAGGTCCGCGACCAATCTTATCCGTCGAGGTCCGCATGTACCGTCGTCGTCGCGAATCTGATCCCCGACACCTGAAAAGCAGCGAAAGAAAAGTGAATTCGAGGATATCAAATCCACCCCTCCACCACGACTCAAGTGACACGGCGGGGGGCCCGGAAGCACGAGCAGCAACGATCAGATGCTGGCCTCTCTCGAGGACCCCGCGCGGATTGCATTCCCTCCAACGTACTCAAACTTATTAACTAATCATCGAAGTCTCCCCGTGATATCGATACGATTCCCCGTAATATTCAACGACCTCCCCGCGAGATTCAAGTTTCTGCCTGTGCTATTCAAGTTTCTACCCGATTCACCCTAATTTCTGCCCATAAGATTCAACTCTCTCCCCGCTATATGCAAGTGTCTCCCCGCTAAATTTAATCTCCTTCCCGCGATATTCATGAAAATCAGACCCTAAATTCATCCTAAAACGTAAAATTGAAAGGAAATTACCAAAGAATTAGGGATGTTTACCTGCATTGGGAGTCGAAGACATGTTGAGAGTTAGAGGTATGACGTTTTGAAAGATTCCACGCTAGAGAGTCTTTGGCAGAAGTGGGAGAATTGGAGGAGAATAAACAAATGAAACCCTAAAAGGTCCTTTTTATAGCCAAACTTCTTGGGCATACGAAAGGTCACACCTTTTAGGCGCCAAACACCCCATTTCAAGATGACAAGTGGCATTAAACTGACACAACGCTTGACCTAGGAGCTGTTCCCCGAAGACCGGGCAACCCAATTCGCTAGCCTCGCGCCCCGACATTCCCACGCAGACGTCCCCGAGTTCAACAATCCAAAATATGCCCGTCGAACGACTACGGCATCTACGGGCTTATGCCCGTTGCCTACCCGGACAAATGTCATCGCTGGATACCGTCGAGGACATGCCTAGTTCAAAGTCATTACTCTACTAGAGCAAAGACTTGGGGGCTCTGATCGGGTGGCCACGCTCAGGCCCAGTGCCCTTGGAAAACAACACAGTGTCACGCGGGGCCACGTGGCCAACGGTCCTTGACTGCCACGTGCCCCCCGATAATATCGGACCCTTTTACTGGATCTCCTCAACCGGCACACGTCCTCCAGGAACTTCAGAACAAACCCGCATTTTCCGGGCGACAATCTAGGGAGGAGGCCACGTGCTGGCCTCCCTGCACACGCAAGCCCTAGCAATCCGCTAGTGGGCTTGGATTTCTGCCCGCTAATCGGATCTTGGCCCAGCGCTGGGGGCTATAAATACCCTCTCACTTGAGAGGGTCAGGTATCTCATTCTTTACTATCTTCTCACTTGCTTGCTTTCTCTCTGCCTCTACTTACTTTGGCATCGGAGTATCTTGCAGGTACCCCCCTTCTTTCACTTTGGACCACCGTTGCAGATTGGGCCAAGACACCTTCTGATCAGGTACGATCAAATGGGCCAAGACACCTTCTGATCAGGTATGATTAAAGTTAGTGCACTAACATTGTAAAATAGCTTTACGCTATTATCCAATCAAAATTAATTATTTTATCATGTCATATTATTTATAATTAAAAATGATAGTATAATTTGACATTAATCATCACACTTATTGCAATTTTTCTTATTCATATGTTGATTAGTTGTTGCGGCAGTATAAGCGGCAAGCAAAGAGTTGGTATTATTTTTACCGGGTGATATATACCGGTTAGGTTATATCGTATCGTGTCCACAGAGATTGGTTATTGATTCGTCGTTTGACAATTCTACCGTTAATGAGTTTGAGATTAAAATAAATGAAAATAAAAGACAAAAAGTAAATGAACAAAAAGTATAAAAGATAGGCGCTTGTCAAAGCGAATGTAAACTACCGTCAGACTTAAATCTACCACCCATGTCATACTCGCCTCGTTACTCGTCCGTGTCATCACATACCTCTCACAATCTAAGCTATTTCTAACCCAAATTGAGAATCCTCCTAAATCATCTCAATATCCATTCTGGCATATCTCAACAACATAGGAATCATTGCGTCACCTCCATACCCATTCTGGCATACTTCACCGCGAGGCATTAAGTTCGGTACTCTATAGCGAATGTTAGCTCTAAACCCATTTCTAGCATTCGAAACTAACATATAATCATCCTAGGTAAGAATCTAAGCAATCTATCCCTAGCAAAGCTCAAACCCCAACATAAAGTAAAACCCAAGATAATCACCGACACAAATTCGTAAAGCAAACTTTATACAAGCCAAAGGCAATAAATATACAAGAGTTATGAGTAGAAATACATACAAACCCAACAAAGAGATTACAAAGAGAAGAGAAGAAGAAACCACAATCTACATTGGTTGTCAAGCCAATCGAAGAGGATTCGACTCGGATCATCAAAATGCAAGCTCCAATGTTGTTTTCCAAGCAAATCTATCAAAAATATGAAGGTGATGGTGTTGGGACTCAAAATACCCAACCCATAACCTAAAATGTGTTTTGAGCCCTTTTAAAGAATTCGATGTCGCTCGCGCATATTCGCTAAGCGCGGTCTGCTATTTTTAGCATTTTATTTTTGCCGTATCTTGAGAACCGTAACTCGGAATTGCGCCCGGTTTGAAGCGTTGGAAAGATTATTCAATGCTCTATCTAACCATGAAGAAATATCAAGCAAATTGATGATTTTTATTGTGTTGAATTTGAGCTTTATTCGATGTTGAGATGCCCAAATCGTGCATTTGAAGCCGTGTCTTCGATACTATATTACTCAATGCTCCAATTATGAATGAATACCTATAAAAGAGATGAAAAACTATCAAATGATACAATATTTACACAAAAACTCAATTATTCTATTATGTACATATTTATACCAAAAGCGGGGGATTTATTCGAAGAATATCAACAAAAGAACGGATAAGTGCCACAAAATGTATATACAAAATAACTACATTTTGACACTTATCAACTCTCCCCAACTTGACACATTGTTTATCCTCAAACAAAGTCAAATAACTCAAAGAAACAAAGAATGATAATCAAAGAATCACAAATCAACAAGTTTTTAAAACGGAAAACAAATGTATGGTTCAAACGAAAAATGTACACGACAGATACAAACTTACCACTATCCTACAACGATAACATATAAACGAAACAAATCCTAAGTACAAAAATCATGCAAAACATTCTAAAACAAAACAAGCTCAATCATGAATCACACCTAGCAAAAATTCATCGGTAGATGAAGAACACACAAAGGTGAGGGATAAAAAACACTCCTCCACAATCTTGCAAACAATAGACTAAATTATGCATTCATCCAAAAACGTATTGAAATACAAATGCAAGAATCACAAGGGCTTTTAAAAGTTGTAATGTGGCTTGGTTAACAAACAAGTGATAAGTCCTAAAGCTAATCGAAACAAAAACTTGCCTAAACCTAAGGGAGTGATCAACTCACAAAGTTTCAAACAATACAATTTCAATCAAAATTCTTCTTCATCACAAGTTTCACACCAAACACACCTCACTTATTAACATAACATTATTCCTACTCTTTTTGTTTTTCTTTTTCAAAGCTTTTTTGTTTTTTTTTTTCTTTCTTTTTCTAATCTTTCTTTTTTTTTTTTTTTTTTCTTTTCTCAACCTCATATCAATCACAACATAAGCATATAAACATTCCTCTCCCCAACTTGAATTCAACCAACATTAATGTGTGAATACTCCCTACTTTCTAAGGCAAGGTAAAAATTCATACAACAACATATAGTTGAGGGTTCAAGAAACAAAGAAATCAACATCCATACAAAAAAGATGAATTGACACTCATAGACAAGCATCAAGTTCAAATAAAAATGGATGTTGATAAAAGTTCAAAGGGGCTAACAAAGGATCACACACTCACAAGGTGAATTAAATATCTGGCCAAGGTAGTTATGCTCAAAATCAAACAAAATGCCTTGATCATTTTCTTGCAATCATACAATCAACACAAAATAAAAGATTAAGCATAATAAAATCTAGTTAAAACAAGAATGTGGACTCTCAGCATATGTAAACAATGGAAAGCTTCCTCACATTTATGGGTAAAAAGAGGAACTAAAGTGATTCAATTCATGAGCAAGTAATGCAAAAAGAATGAATGGCATGGTAATTGTACAAATGATAAATTTCCTAAACATGTTATGCTATAGAAAGCGATAAACGAGTACCTGACATGTACCAACTTTGAAACTATCATTACCACACATCCGCGAGTTGAAACGATCAAACTCAGAAAATCACCTCAAAAGTCTTCAAGTTACCGGACCAAAATTTGAGTCCAAACAACAACAAAAGAATTAGAAAAATAATACTAATTTTATTCAATACAAAAAGCCTTGGTGAAAGTGGGAAAAAGGAAAACCAAGTGAAATTTTAAAAGAATTCACTGGCCCTGCATAGCAGAGCACGCTAAGCGCCAGCAGAGCGCGCTAAGCGCGCTACACCAGTTGCAGAAAAATGACAGCAACAGGTGCAGCTGCTATGCAAGCTCCACTTACACACCTATACAATCTCATTTACAAATCCAAACAATATTTACAATACATACACACTTCCACAAGCTAAAACACTACAAACTTGTGGAAAATAACAAATTGACATAACAAAACTAAAGCAAATAACAATACATAAACTTGGTGAAAATGAATTAACAAGTTGAAAAGTGAAAGTTTGAAATTAAGAGCAAGTCCTATTTCAACTTGTTAAAACATAAGCCACCAAACAACATAAACATAAACAAACAAAAACATGCTTGTTTTACGTCGTAAGCTCGACGCCTTTCTTGTGTGAGCACTAGTAACCTCCTCTCGTCATGCCATGGTATTGCCACACCGCGCAAACCTAAAGAAAGTGTCCTAACAACCACACAACAAACATTACGAGTACGAGACAATTCACAACATCACATAAAAACTAAGAAAATCACAAATATGTACAGGTATGGAAAGTAAACACATAACATGTACAAGTAACAATATACAAGTTCATATACAAAGTCTATACAACATATACAATAATTACAAAACTCAAAAACAACGGAATTATCGCAATACAAAACCAATAAAACCAATCCCCGGCAACGGCGCCATTTTGTTGCTGCGGTAAAGCGGCAAGCAAAGAGTTGGTGTTATTTTTACCGGGTGATATATACCGGCTAGGTTATATCGTATCGTGTCCACAGAGATTGGTTATTGATTCGTCGTTTGACAATTCTACCGTTAATGAGTTTGAGATTAAAATAAATGAAAATAAAAGACAAAAAGTAAATGAACAAAAAGTATAAAAGATAGGCAGCTTGTCCGAAACGAATGTAAACTACCCGTCACAGACTTAAATCTACCACCCATGTCATACTCGGCCTACGTTACTCGTCCGTGTCATCACATACCTCTCACAATCTAAGCTATTTCTAACCCAAATTGAGAATCCTCCTAAATCATCTCAATATCCATTCCTGGCATATCTCAACAACATAGGAATCATTGCGTCTCCATACCCATTCTGGCATACTTCACCGACGCAGAGGCATTAAGTTCGGGTACTCTATAGTGAATGTTAGCTCTAAACCCATTTCTAGCATTGAAACTAACAGATAATCATCCTAGGTAAGAATCTAAGCAATCTATCCCTAGCAAAGCTCAAACCCCAACATAAAGTAAAACCCAAGATAATCACCGACACAAATTTAAAGCAAACTTTATACAAGCCAAAGGCAATAAATATACAAGAGTTATGAGTAGAAATACATACAAACCCAACAAAGAGATTACAAAGAGAGAAGAAGAGGAACCACAAATCTACATTGGTTGTCAAGCCAATCAAGAGGATTCGACTCGGATCATCAAAATGCAAGCTCAATGTTGTTTTCCAAGCAAATCTATCAAAAATATGAAGGTGATGGTGTTGGGACTCAAAATACCCAACCCATAACCTAAAATGTGTTTTGAGCCCTTTTAAAGAATTCGATGTCGCGGTCGCTCGGTATTATTCGCTAAGCGGTCTCGCTATTTTAGCATTTTATTTTTGCCGTATCTTGAGAACCGTAACTCGGAATTGCGCCCGGTTTGAAGCGTTGGAAAGCTTATTCAATGCTCTATCTAACCATGAAGAAATATCAAGCAAATTGATGATTTTTATTGTGTTGAATTTGAGCTTTATTCGATGTTGAGATGCCCAAATCGTGCATTTGAAGCCGTGTCTTCGATACTATATTACTCAATGCTCCAATTATGAATGAATACCTATAAAAGAGATGAAAAACTATCAAATGATACAATATTTACACAAAAACTCAATTATTCTATTATGTACATATTTATACCAAAAGCGGGGGATTTATTCGAAGAATATCAACAAAAGAACGGATAAGTGCCACAAAATGTATATACAAAATAACTACATTTTGGCACTTATCATTAGTAAATTGATTATATCAATTAAATATACAATAATTATATAATTAAAAATAGGCAAAACGTTGTTTCTTTTCTCTTGTATCAATATATCAATATAAATATAAAAACAAAAAGAAGGTATGAAAATGAGAATAAATAAATGGGTTGCGGAAGAAGAATTAGGTACTAAGAAAAAATAGCATTAATTCAGTTTCACCTATTGAATATGATGAATGAAGGTAAATAGAGAATAGAGATGAAAGTTGTGAAATATATATGCATAAGAGAAATATGGATAAAAATGGAAAAGTGAACAAGGATTGCAAACACTTTCACACTTTCTTTTGTCTTTCAGCGCACATGATCGAAGAAAAGAATCACCTATTGACCCATATGTATTTTTTTTGCTCGTCTCTATTTATGTTTCATCCCAAAAACGTCTCTCTTCATTACTTCTTGCCTCTAGCATACAAAACAAACCTTGAAGAAGAAAAAAAAGAAGAAGAATTAATGGCACGCAGAGGACGGAAGAACATGCTATCTGTTGTGAATCGGATGCCTTGAAACAAATATATATAAGCTTGTTGCAAAGTAGGGAAAAAGAATTAAGAACAAGATGAACACAAGGATTGGTTATTAACTGCTATTCTTTCCTTTGTCTTCAAAACAAGATTACAAGTATACAAGAATAACAAATAACCCTCTCACCCTAAATTAGGATTTGCAGTATGCAATGATGAGAGACTAGTATGTTATTTATAACAAACCTAACATACTAAACTAATGGGCTTTTATCACAAATATCCATTACAAGCTAACTTAGGGTACAAGCTAACTTAATCAATTGGACATAACAAACAGGCCCAATTCGATGCTAACAATCCTAGCATCCTTCGACACAATAGAGTTCGACCCAATATCTCACACTATCTTCAGCAGGTTATTGATCATTTTGAATAATCGATAATGTTTTCCGTATATGTTTTGTTTTTGCATGAAATTTATAATGCTTGTTATTGTTACATTTGCAGAAGGTGGAAAGGAATTTCAATATTCAGCTAGTAGTGTTAATGGAGTTGAAGATATGTCCAACGACCAACAACAAGTAACCTCTAAGTTCATACAATTTCTTGTTTTCATCTTTTCATTATAAAATCATCACCTTGTTTTTGTCCTTTAATATTGTGTTATAGTAATATTGTTTTTGTCCTTGATAACAATGGTATCTTCTCGCCCTCAGGTTGTCCCACCAAAAACACACATCAAATATTTCTGGGGCCCGGACAACCCGGACATTAACACCCATGGAGAATGAGTGTTTCCAGTTGTATTCTGCATTGTTGTGATCCTTGTCCTGCTTTTTGCCTAGTATTTCCTTGAAAGGAGGCCGGGTCGACGATCAGCCCAAAGACTCGGGGTGGAAATGTCACCCGTTCGTTCGGAAGAGGAAGATGATGGAGTCTCCTTTTCCGACTATCCCATTAGGAAGATAGTTTTGAAAGGTAACACAAAATTTATCTCTTAGCTTTAATGTTTTATGTCTCGAATAGAAACAAAAAGTATTATTCATGGTTGAAATAGTGTTGTATATTTTGATTTTGTGTCAACAGGAAGCAAAATGGAATTGGAACACAGATTTTCATTGACCTTTATAAGTTTGCGGACGTTTGGTTCTGCGGTCTAATATGTATTTTGATGTATCTGACCATATAGAATTATGATTATATGCAGTTTGAAAACAATGAGTGAAATGAATTCTGATTGTTAATTTTAACATATTATTGTTTTTGACATGATTAGTATGAAGTCTATTTCACATTTCAGATATCAGTTATTTTTAGGTTTGTTGGATGAGTTTCATAGGTTTAGGATGGTTGCGTTCACGACAATTCTTGCTGTCTTATTGAAACATTATAGAAATGTTAAGGTAAAGGCTGAATTAGCATATAGGAGGAAATTTTGGAGAAATATGATGAGGTATGAGAGCCGATATCGTTAGAAACTTAGGTTATATGTGTAACCCTGAGCTTCACAAAGGTAAATCAAAGAGTGTAGTTGAGAATGGTTTGTGGCTCTGATTCAGAGGTGCTTTCATGCATGGAACTAGACATGTTTTGGGATGACTTTAATTTTTCATGTAGACTGTTGGTTGAATCTTGAGTAATTTGCAGGGCCGATTGACGGTGGCAAACTACGCGAATTTCGGGTTAGATAAAATATTTAAAACTAAAGAGATTCAAATAGACAAGTTGGTTGAGGATGCTTAAGTGTTCTTTCAATGGATTGGATGGAGGTTTAGTCTCTTTCATCAAACTGAGTAAAAGAAAAAATACTTCATCAAACAAATTTGTGTCTAGTGTAATCTTTTTATTTAATAAAATTTTAAATTCAATAAATTTTATCACCATATCACAGTAAACTGTTTCATATATTTACTAAGAAATAATAAAAGGATATGATCTGCACCGGTTACAATTTAGTTTAATCTAACAGTGATGTTGGCAATTGGCATCGGCTTCTGTCGCCGTAATTCCATGTATTCGGCTGAGAAAGAAGACACACTTCCATTGGAAGTATTCTTAAAAACTATAGGATTTTCATAGAAAGTGTTGTCATCGGTGAATCTAAGTAACCTATTGGTGGTTAACTTTGCAATACCATCAAGATATACAAATGAGATGATTGGAATCTATTAAAGTAATGCAAAACTTTTAGCTTCTTTTCCCCTAATTTTTCAAAGTATAGTTTTTAATTTCTCTAAGATAATGTTATCTAAATTATATCCTTTAGGCCACGTTGAAGTGAATTATCAATACTAGCTGCATCATACAGTTACCATCTGTTTTAAATGAAGATTAAAATTGAAAGAAAATATACATAAGCAAATCTATGAAACTATTCTAACAAATTCCTTGGAACGAAAATGAGAATTGAGTATTGATAAGCAATTCTAATTGAATTTCTTGCATTTTTATCTCTTAATTCTTTGAGAATTTTTTAATCTACCCTATGGGGAAATTTAAACCCTATGTATTTCCTAAAATGTTCCTCTAAAATTGAAAATATATTTTCGGTGCACACGATATTTTAAAATATTTAGATAAAAATCGGAAATATATTTATGTTTACTGTGGAAAATGGTAAACAACCGTTGGTCCTCCTTAAGTCCTAAAACTAAGGGTTACTCGCGAGATCGACCAGTTGATCTCAAGACATGTGCTAAGGTTTTGGTGAATTGCACTGCTTCTATAAGCGAAAAAGACCTTGGCCCAGAAACGGTTTTCAGAGCCTAATGGAAACAGCACAATGGCTTTCCACACACACAGAATTCTGACTATTGGTGACTCGTGACCAACAGTTTACGTTGAAATAGTTTTCGATAAATGATACAGAAGTAAGCGAAAAACAGTAAAGATAAAGTTAATAGTAAATTGATTGCATTGAAACAGAAAGTATGGTGATTCACGTACATCAAAGCTTAAGTTACTCTTTCTTCCTTTAGCGCGGAATTGGACAGAGTTTTGGCAAGCAGTTTGAGAGTACAAATGAACACACCCAGAATTCTTAACATTCTAACCTATTTATAGTATTTGCAAAGTAACTGCTAATGCTAATCAACGGATGAGATTTAAACTTAAAAATAACTTCCACGCACGACTTCGTCATCCGTCTCGGAGCTTCTAATCCACGATCTTCTAAGGCAACTACCCACGATCTCCTCATTTTGACTTCTTCTCGCTTCATGACTTCAGGAGGAAACTGCTTCTGGTTTTGATCCATCTTCTTGAAACATAACAAAATTTCCTAAGTCCCCAAGCCTGCATCCTCGACAGCAGAAACACTTCGACTGATGCCTTCATTCGACCCAAACCCATGTCGAATCGACCATCATGCAATTTGTCGACTTAGTCTTATTTCTAGCACTGTTTCGCTCTGGCTGTTTGGTCGATTTAGTTTGGTCTTCTGAGCCAGCTTCTCAACTGACATGTATTCTTTCTGGAGCTTCTAACTTGGTTTTGTAAAGTATCTTCAGAACCTAACTTTATTTAAGACTAGTCTTTAACATGTAAGGATTTTTGCCTTTAAACCATGCCCTTAAACATACTTTACAAATTTCCAGCTAACAAAATGCCCCCCAGAGATACTATTTTTGAATTCTTGATATTGTCGAACATGAGACAATGGTATCTATGAAGTTTCGCCTTGTGTCAGTTCAGTCGCTTCCGCTACCTTTGTTGAAGACAGCTCACTGTTCAATCCTTTCATGACGTCAGGAAATCATGAAAACGTATATTGCTTTATCACGAGACGTGGGAGCATTTAATGCTTGGACATCATGACTTAGGTAGCCGGTATGGCCCACCACGCAAACGACTTTATCTTCCTACACGTGTCCCTTGACAGATGTGACACCCAAAAATAATTCAATTATTAAATAATTAGAATTTTAATTATTAATTTAATTAGAGTTTAATTATTAATATTTTGAATTATTGGATTTAATTAATTAATTAAATAAAGGGAAGAGTTGGTGGTGTGAAGAGTAATTAGAGGGTGTGAGGGATAAAGTGCTCTACTTATCCTAATTATTATTTTATTTTTATTTATCGAAATAATAAAAGGAATAATAATAAGAAAAGAAGGAAAAGGGAAAAAGAAAAGGAATTGAGGTTTTCACTCTACGTACATTGGAGAAGAGAAGAGAAAGAGGAGAAAAAGTCAAACGTCGGAATTCGAAGAATCATCGCGAGGTAAGGGGTGATTTCATTCAATTATAATGCCTTATGGGTTTTGGGATGCAATTGGATGATTAGTATGTTAGGAATCTTGAAAATTGGATAATTTAGGTTTGGGGAATTAATCCCAAATTGCGTCGAATTGTTTGAATTGGAACCGTAGTAATGTCATGGAATGTTTGGGAATAAATGAATTATGCCATGTAGTATGTTACTGGTGTTTGTTGGATGAAAATTAGTGTTTTTTGATGTTTGGATCCGTATGGGAATGCTATGGAATGAGTTGGAAACATACTGCTGTCAAAACTAGTGTTTTCTGCCATTGTGAGTCGTGGGAACCGGTTCCCATGTGGGAGAACCCGGGTTCCCAGTGTGTTGGTCAGTGAAAATGGCATTTTTGAACGCAGGAACCGGTTCCCCATTTGTTCTTCATTTGGAAGAACTCGTTCCCACTGTTTCTTTTTGAAATATACTAAACTTTAAAAATTCATAACTTTCAAACCGTAAGTCCGTTTTAGTCGTCGTTTTGGACGTTGTTTATTAAATTAAATACTCTACTTTATAAAATGAAGAAAAATTATAATTAATGGATTTTATTTTGAAAAGATCCGTTTTTCCAATTTGTGAACAATGAGAATTATGAGAATGGTGGATGAATGAGTATAGGATTGTTCTGACATGTTGAACGTGGAATGAAGCTTGTATGCTATTTTTCTGCTATTTATTCATGATTGTATTAATGTCATGTGTTGTTGTCGATGTTGTATAAGTATGATGCTTGTTAATCCCAGTTGTTGTTGTTGTATATACTGGTGATAGTCTTACTAATTGAAGGATAAGCGTTTGGCATATTTATGCTTTGTGATAATTTATTTCATGATTATGTTGTTATCATGTGATACTCGTTGGGGTTGGCTATGTATGGCATCATGTGGAATTATGTTGGAATCATATTTCGTTGATTGAATGTGCATGCTTTTATTGTGCATGCATAAGCATTTTGGTGATGGTTCATTCCCATTGTGTGGAATTAAACTTGCAGAGCCAATAATCGTACCCGATGGATAGTGGTGGTGAGGCTAGATTCTTGACCCGGTGATGTATGAGCGAATCGTTGATTGACGTTGTTTTCCGAGGTGTAAACGGAACAGGGTGTGAACTTGGTTCACGTTTGGTACCACATGCATATAGTCTGCATTGCATATGAAATTGTAACATGTTAGGATGGTTTCCAGTGTTATAATTTCATTGATTGTTATAATTGCATAATGATCCGTGTGAAAATGCTTTTGTGATTTTGGAATCTAATTATGTTAATGATAGTGAACTGATGTATTGAATTATTCCGTTGCATTTAAAAACGTATAATGCATTCTATATTGAAAAGAGATCTCACTCTTACTTTAATGATTTCAGATTAAAGTTAGCAGCTCAGGAGTCGGTGAGGATGGCTTATAGAGCTGTGTCTTATTTTATCCGCGTGTCAGTGTCATGCTCTAGTAGTTGTAACACTGGGGGAAACGTTTGGATGATGAGTTTTCAATTCAATTTCCAACTGCTCCACATTAGCCAAGCGTTCAATTCCGAATCTCTACCCAAAGTCTAAAAAGAAGTTAAATGACTTTGGTGCAGACACATGACCTCCAGAATTTAACTCAAATGTATGGACATCTTCTGTATACAATTCTGATCTTCTACTGTCACAGACGAATAAAAATTTTTAAACCAGGATCAAAACTGAGTTAAATGAAGCTTCTCTAATTCAAAAGATTAAAAAGAAATAAATTCATAGCTCCAAACTAAGTTATGAAATCCAAGGAGCAAATCGAAAGCTATATGAAATTGATGAAATTTATCCTATTTAGATGGCCAGTATACAATCAAGCAGAGCACCATCAAATTTAGCTTCCTTTCACCAATTCGATGGCCTTGAAACATATCTGCCATAATCATATTAAGCACACGTGTTCAAGGGTATCCACACACAATTTTCTGGTCAAAATAATTTATTCATAAACAAAAGGTAAATATAGTTAAATTACCACAGAAGTAAGAAAAAATAAAAACAAAATTTTCATGACACTAAAGAAATTCTAGTAAGAAAAATCATTGGAATAAGCAAACATTAATTTATCTTTAATATATTTGGAAAACCTTAGGAAGCATATATTTGGCATACTTTATGCACCAACTCTAAACATTCCAGTAAGTATATACATGTTTGATATAATTTCTGGTTTCCTTCCAATTCAAGGAACACAATATAAATTCGGTTGAATGATTTCACAAAACCGCCAGCATAGCCGAGTTTTCTTTTCACTGAAAAATATACGTAATGAAAAAGCAAGGTAATTGATTCTTACCAGAATATCATTGTTGCTGAATTAGTGTCTTCAAAGTGGCCTTAATTTATGTAGTCATTGCCCTCCAACATCCCAAACTATAAAATCAATATTCTTATACCTGACTTTGTCCACATTGAAACCTGCAAGAGGAAATAAATTACATATAGAACTATTCATCCATCTTTTTTAGAGTTTCATTCACACTTTCCATTTCACCTACAGGTTATAATATCTCTTAAGGCGATAGGGAACTGGGTCATAATAGGACCTGAAGTGCAGTTAGAGTTTAAAATAGAAATTGTTTCACTTTTGTTGAGATTTTAAGAAAAAAGAGAACATCATTATAATCACATCATAGAGATATATAGTAAGTATATACAATTCATATTATAAAGAAAAACCGCAATCAACCAAAACCACTAACTTTGAAATGGAGGCCACGACTTAGATTTTTCCAGTGACGTCCCAGGTTCTTCTTGTGTGCATATTTCAACAAAAAAAAAATCAGAATTCGAGTTGGTTGGAGCAAGAGCGTTTGTGGCTGATGAATTGGGGTTCGGAAAGAGAAGAGAGGTGTGGTGGTGATTGTATTGCATACGTATGGAAAAAGGAAAATCGATGTGATTCAGTACCTATTTTTTTTTGTTAGTTTTCAATTGGAAATTAGTGTTGAATAGGGAAGAGATGAAGAATTAGCATTTGTAGTTGTTTGAAGATTGATAGGAGAGAGGATGAGAATCAAAGGGTTTGCGTTGTGTAGAGGAATGAGTAAAATTGGATTTCTTGGAAATAAATAAAACATCACTGTTTGTTTGGTTTCCCCAAATGTTTAGCTTATGTATCGAGAAAAAAAAAGAATGGGAAACAGGATTATTTTGTTTGTTTTCAAGGTCTATTAATTAGATTAATTCAAAATTAAATAAAAAAATGAATACAAATACATTTAGAGAAAGTTTCCTGTTATAGCTTATTTAAAAATAGAAGAATATCTGAGAAGCTGACAAGTGGCAAATTTGCAAAAGAACTCGTTTTATTTTATTATATTGTATGATTATATTGTATGATTATTGAATGGGATTAGTATGAAATAGAGTTTTGTTTATGCTTGATGAAAATCCACTGCACATTATCTAATTTTGTGGGATTTTGAATTGTTAGGTAAAATTGATGTTTGAAGCATAATTGGTGCAGCAAGTTTCTGTCTTGCTTATACTCAATTTTCGATGCAGGAGAATACTGAGTCTATGGCACGAGATCAACACATATGCAATCAAAGTAGAACACTAATATCCGATCAAAGTGAAGAACACTATTATTATCTTAAAATATCTCATTGTCAGTTAGATTAAAATTGTTGCCTGAATATTATACCAAGACAATAATAATTTATTATTCTTTGTTTTTGTGTGCAGTGTCGGGATTCACATACCGTCCGAGCTAAAACAAATGCAGGAGAGAATGAAATCTTTTGAGCTTGTGTTGTAACTCACAATCTCTCTGATGTTAACTTTGTTGAAAGATCATTTTCGTCACATGATAAATTGGCTTCCCTTCATTCTGAATTATATCGTTTCCATTTCCCATTAAACACAAGACAAAGGGATGCTCCATTTGATTTAATGGTCGGAAACTTAAACTCATCAAAATAATTGACTTATCCTGTTTTCAGATGGGAGCGCGATCTGATATTCAGAGCCAAGTTCTTTTCTGTTTTACCTTTCCAGAAAGACCCGGTGATTTGATGAAATTTTTGGACTCCTTCATTCTATGATGGAATATCAGTTTATTCCATTACCGTGCACAGGTGAGAATTCTCGACATCTATTCTTGTGCTTGATGTGGCGAATAGGATGAAACTGCTAGCAGCTGGAGAAAAAAAAGCATTGATTAATGCTGGAGTTACTGGAGAAGTGATGGACGAGTTATAGAAAACTAAAAGTGGAGTTTTAATTGGCTCAGCATTAGATGGCATGAATGTGACCTTCCTGTACTCTCAAACACGTTGCATCAAAATTACAAATTTACAAGGTTTTGAACTCAATAGGCAATACTCCTAAAATCTCATTTTTGCATCAACATTCTGACTGTTATTGATCCATACTTAAGTTAAATGAATTTGTTTGTTGTTGTTTTATGATTTTTTCTTCGAACTCTCCCTCTGGCAGGACATGGTGCATTTTTTCGAGATTATGCTGAATCACGTATGAAACTTTCTGAGCTTGGCTTTGTGCTGATTTCAGAGGCGAATTCTATTTATCAATAAGGCGAATTTCTTCGACCCGTTCAATATGCAGTAAACATAATTGTTTCCTGAAAATAATAGCCTATTATATGTGCAAAGCTTATTTGTATGATGGGTACTGGGAAGACATAGACACCATTTAGGCTTTCTATGATGGATACTTTTTTGAATCACTTTTTCATGGTAGTTCATTAGATTTTAGTTTTCCATTACTCTTATGTTCCTTATCCCTCATTTTGTTTTAAACTATTTCTTTCTTTTAAATTAATATGTCATCGTCGTTGGAAAATTGAATGTGGCTGAAAAATGATGCAGGTTCTATGTCTTACTTCTTCAACTGCTGCATGTATACATATGCATGATGCATGTATGCATGCATGCACCACACACATCTTAATCATTTCTTCCTATTAATACTAATACATATTATAGATTGTACTTTTATTGTATGACAACTAATATTATTGGATGATGCACTAAGTTGGCTTCATCAAATGTTCAGGTCTTAAACAAGTCGTTGGTTCTTTTACTTGTGCAGCAGAAAGTGCAACCCGATTCACCTTGGCGAAGTAAATTCATGAACCAGGTTTTTTACAAGGTTTTCTCTTTTACTTAACCAGTTTCTTATAATTTTATGCATGCGTCTTCTTTGTTAAGGTCTTAAGTATTCTTTTTAATGTTACTTTTCATTTTTTTTTATAAAATTTGCCTATTCCTGCCATCCTACCTGCATCTTTACATTGTTAATTGGATTTCTCCAGCGTTGTTCCTAATTATTTCATCCAAATGTGTGTAAATACTCACTTTCAAATATTTATAACAAAGTGTAATGGCGATGATACTTAACACAAAGTACATATATCAAAATGTAACAGAGATAACATCAAATTAACAAAATGAAATTTCAAATTGCAGGTTGCAGACATTAGGATTTGGTGGCTTAACACAATTTAATTTATAGAATTCTCTATGGCGGTTCTTAGAATTCAAAATATGAGAATTTGACTATAATTCAAGTTATTTCTCTTTTTGAAACTTTGTCTCTGTTAGTCTTGCTTCTCCCTGTTGGTTTTGTTTTGAATATGAATAGTAGACCGAAATTATTGCAGATGTGTCATTAGAGATACTAATCAATTCTATTTGTTTATCGTCACTAGAGATACTAATTATTATCACTAATTAATTTTAATAAAATTACAAATTTATTTTATTAAATTAAATAATATTCAATAATTATACAAAGAATTAAATTTCTATTTCATAAGTCATTATTACTATAATATCTATTATATATTAATTAACAAATACTTTTATTTAAGAGTTGTAATTTCAAAATCAACTCTATATTCATTATTATATTTATATCGCACTACTTTTTGTTGTAATTTAAACATGAATTTAATATTCATTATTATATCACACTAATTTTTTCCAATATCACCTTTATTTGTGAAAAGTCCTAACAATTACTTTGTCAATGTCAATCATTTCACTTGCAACCATACATATATGATGTATAAGTATATTTTATTAAAAAAATTATGTTTTGTTTTTAAAAATCAAAATCTATTATTATTATTTTACGATCGTTATCACCGTAATACTTTTTTATTTTAATTAATTAAATTTTTATAAATATTTATAATTATTAGTGATATTTATAAATATTTATAATATTATACATATTAAATTTATCATGTTGATGATTTATTACATATTTATTTTTAAATATTAGTAATTATATAATTATATGTTAGCGACAACCAAACTTTATCGAATGATTAATAAAATATAAATAAATTTATCCGTGCAGACGCACGAGTCTTCTACTAGTTTATAAATATAAAACTTTACTTTAAAACAAAGAATAATTTTTTTTCGAACATTAAGAAAAATGTACTATTTTTAATTTAAACAAAGATATAATTTATTTATTTTAAATATTACATTTTTAAATAATAAATATTAAAAATAATATAACTAAGAAATAAAGATATAATATAGATACAATTAAATATAAATATATTTAAATTTATTCAAAACATACTATAAATAAAAAATTATATATAAATAGATAAATGTGTATAAATATTAATATAGTAAAAGTTTTAATTTTTAGATATCTTGATCGTATAGTAAAACTTTATAGGTATGATCTATATGATGATATGTTTCAATCCAACGGTTGATTTTAAAAAATATTAATCCGAAGTGACGTTTTTGAGCGAGTGTAAGTCATGGTGTACACCCGAAGAGTTACACCATGAGTTACACTCGTTCAAAAATGTCACTTCAGATTAATATTTTTTAAAATCAACCGTTGGATTGAAACATATCATCATATAGATCATACTTATAAAATTTGAGATTAATCTATAATGATTTACTATACAATCAAAATATCCACAGATTAACGTCAAAAATATATAATATATATGGATATACTAATAGACATAAAAAATATATTATATAATTGGACATATATACTATATACATATAGTTAAATATAAATAAATATCATTTTAATGTAGTTATTAATAAATATGAAAATTTTCTTAAAACTATAATATTTTTGTTATTTATAAATATAAAAAATTATTTTTAAATAAAAAATATGTATTTTTTTCTGAACTTCACGCAAATTTAATTAAATATTAAAAAGAATATATTTTTAAGAAACTTTTTATATTTATTAATTTTGGAATATAATATATTTTTTTGAATTCTAAGCTAACTTTTATAAATATTTATTTGAAGAAAATAAAATTATATTTATTTAAATATTATACTTTTATTAATGAATATTAAAAATAATATAACAAAGTAATTTACTAATAAAATTCACGTAATTTTTATTAATAAATTGACTTGTTTATTATTTTTAATATTCATTCAAAAATGTAATATTTAATTAAATATAATATTTTTATTTATATAAAAAATAATAAAATAATTATAGTTCAGAAAAATATATATTCATTATTTATAAATATAATTTTTTAATTATATGTATTAAAAATAATATATTTTTATGATATTATTAATATTTATTGATAACAAACTTTAAAATTTATTATGACAAACTTAGAAATTGATATTATTAATAATTATTAATAACAAACTTTAAAAATATATATTGTTTATTAAAATATATATTTTTAATAATAATGTTGGTTTGTTATTAATATTCAATGATAAAAAAAGGCACATAACTTAGTTTTTTTTGTAATGTTTGTATTAAATCAATTTTTTTATAATAGGTTAAAGCAAATATTTGGTCACGTGATTTAAAAATTATGTTTAGTTTATTACTCTTTTATTCTTTTCTAGTGTGTATTTTAAAAATTGTAAAAAATATTATCGAGTGTTTATATCTATTCACTTTAAAATGATATAATTCTCTTTCATGATACACCTGATTGCATTGTGAGGTTGCTTGAGGAGGATGTTAGAGGTGCTCTAGTTCTAAGATAATGTGCGTGTAGTTTTGTTGTTTTTCAGATTCTGGCCCTCATTGTATAAAAAAAAAAGAGAATCTAAATATTTAATAAAACAACATGTATTTTAAGAGTGAACATCCATTTTAGTCCCTCACAAAAATTGTAGTGTCCAAATTAATTTTTGTAAAAAAAATGGCCATATTTAATCTCTTACAAAATTTAACATGGTTATGTTTGGCCCTCTATTAATATTTTTTTAAACTAATTTATTTTCTATTTCTTAACCATGACAGTTCTGTCACGTGTATTACTTATGCCACATGTATTATTTACAAAAGAGACGTTTAGGTCTTTACATTATTTTTTGAATAATTTGTAAGGGATTAAACATAGTATTTTTTTGTTAGGGACCAAATTATCCCAAAAAATAATGTAAGAACGTAATTTTTTTATTTATAAATAATATACTTGACATAAGTAATACACGTGCAATTCAGTCACGGTTAAAAATTAGAAAATAAACCAGTTTAAAGAAAATATTAATAGAGGAATTAACATGATCCGGTTTAATTTTATAAGAGATTAAATATGAATTATTTTTTTCAAAGAAATTAATTCAGACTCTACAGTATTTATGACGGACTAAAATGTATCTTCACTCTATTTTTAATTTCTTGATTTGTGTCCGGACACTAGTTAGCACTTCTTTAAATCATTTATAAAATCTTTTAAAAAGTTATTCCTTAACTAAAAAATTAGTTTATTTGTAGAAATAAATAATATTTAAAAAAATATTAATATATTATAAAAGATTTATAATTTTATTTAAAATTAAAAATTATGATATTCTATGAAAAATTTACCAATGTTGTTTATTAATATAAATGTTGAATATTATCTTTTATTAAATCTGCTTAAAATCAAATATTATTTTATTATAATTTATTATTATTATTATTATTATTATTTATATTATTATTATTATTATTATTATTATATTCATTATATTATTATTATTAATATAATTATTATTATTATTATTATTATTATTATTATTATATTAGTCAACATTTTGTTGATAAATATATATTTTTTAATTTTAGAAAAAGAGTGATAAAATATTATAATTATTAAAAATTTTGCCTTTTACTAGTATACATATCATAATTATGTAGGAAGAACATCTCCTCATAGTGCAAATTATATTGACTTTGCTGAAACATAAACTTATAAATATAAACTTATAAATATAAACTTAATAAAATTCATATAAATTGAAGATGTTATTATCAAAAATGAAAAAAAGAAAAAGAATTATCGATTAAATAGGATAAATTAAAATAAAATGGATCCTTAGAATTAAAATATAGTAGAGGATCTTTTGGTGCCTAAAATGAGAATATGTTAGTAATTTTTGAAATATTTTTATTTACTATGAACATTAATTATTTTGACCAGGAACAATTATTTTTGACCAAATATGTTTAAAATAATGAATATTTATTTTTATTTATTATAATTTTTTTTTATTTTGAAGATTTATGTGAGTTATATATATATATATATATATATATATATATATATATATATATATATATATATATATATATATATATAGGAGGATCAATTACAAGAGTTACACCATGAGTTATCTAAAAGCGTTACTTGGATTAATATTTTTTAAAATCAACCGTTGGATTGAAACATACCATAATATAGATCATACCTATAAAGTTTGAGATTAATCTATATTGATTTACTATGTCATTGAACTACATCAAAATTAACGTTATATGAAAGTCCATTTTGACGTTAATCTTTGCATATCTTGATCGTATAGTAAGTCATTATAGATTAATCTGAAACTTTATAAATATGATCTATATGACGGTATGTTTCAATCCAACGGTTGATTTTAAAAAATATTAATCCGAAGTGACGTTTTTGAGCGAGTGTAACTCATGGTGTCATTCTTCGGGTGTAATTTGATCCCTTCTCATATATATATATATATATATATATATATATATATTCAAATTTTGGTTGAATATTTATAGACATCAAAATCTAAAATTAACTCACAATTCAACAATTTAGGTATTTTATTCAATTTAATTTTAAAATTATTATTTTATCTTTTGAATCATGGTTATAAAAGAGATAAGACTAAACAATGATACATCATTAAGTCATTTTTATGATTCACAATAATTCAATAAAAATGATCAATATATTGTTCCTTGTCACGTGTTTGGTGGTCTGTATTTCCAGCCACCAATTGGACATAATGGACAACGCTTTGGAAATAGAGAACGAATTAAAATTGATTAACAAAGTTCCTATTAAGAGTATTCATGTATTTCACACTCTTCTTACTCTCATTATTTTATATTTTAGTTACACTTCATCTTACTTCATAGATAAATAACCATGATTTTGTTTGAATATGTTTTTATAGACAGAATTTGGTTATATTGTTGATTGCATTGATATTAATAATCAACCTGCCTTTAATCATCCTATGCTAATGAATCATACGTTGCAGGTAAGCACTTAAATAATTTTAATAATTTATCTTCATTTTAGTAGAGTTTTATTTTTTTATCTTGTATAAATTATAGAAACATCCGACAAGCTTTAGAACGACAACTGGAAATAACAGAAAAAATAGTGTGAAGGCTTCATCAATTAAGGCTATGTTTGGGTTTGGAAGAAATCGATGTCCAACTGGAAGTATTCCCGTTAAAAGAACATTTAAGGATGATTTAATTCGAGAAAAATCATATTTTAATAATGGTTTGGTTGAACATATACATGGTAACCATGTAAGTTTTCCTTTGTATCTTTGAGTTTTTAAATACTTATTATATTATGAAAGTTTCATCTATAAAGTATTTATATGGAAAATAAATATTTGTAGTATGCTGAAGTTATATCAAAACCGAATCGTTATAGATGGTATAATGGTGTTTCGGGAACAACTAGTATTTATAATATAAAAGTTCAAAAAGGTGAATCAAGTTCTGCTGTTATGTATGTTCGAAATGGACCAGATAGCACAAGTTATATAGGCATGGGATGGCATGTAAGTTTTACTATATATATATATATATATATATATATATATATATATATATATATATATATATATATATATATATATATATATATATATATATATATATATATATATAAATAAAGAGTTTTCATATTAAAATTTGAATTTTTTTGAATAACCACTTTTAAAAAAAAATACAAAAATAACCAACTTTTGAAATTTTTACGAATAACCAAGTTTCGGGAAAATAAGATATCCGGATGGCTCCTCTGACCGAAAATCGAGCGTGAGCCATCCCGGATGGCGCCTCCTTCAAAATCGCCTAAAAGCCATCTCGGATGGCGCTTAGTGTAAAACAAAGGCAAAAGCCATCCGAGATGGCGCCTTAGTGTTAATTTAAAAAAAAAAAAAAATTCAATTTTTTTTTTATAAATACACACCCATCCCTCTTTCATTTTTCACATTTGTTCAACTTCTCATCTCATATTCTCTCTGATATTCTCTCTTATTCTCTGTATCTCTCTCTTTTTTTCTACCATGACATCTCCATACATCCATATCAGAGATGGATACGTTGTTTTCTCGGCCACAAAACCTCCAATGAAAATGAAATTTTGGCACATATTTACCATGGCCAAACTGAAAAAAGAGTTGATGCGTTGGTTAGAGGGAGAAATTGAAGATGATGATGAAATTAGAAGGATTCAGAGGAAGCGAACAACCATGAACTTCGCAACTGGTCAACCTCGAATTTGGTTGGAGGAAGTCAAAACAGACGTCGACGTTATTGCGATGATGTATGGTTCCGATGAGATTATTTTGACGGTTGTAGTGTCTTAAATAAATTTCTGTGTTGTTGATGCGTCATAGTTCATGTTGTTGTTTCTTTTAATCGTGTAGTTTTTAATTTTGTTGTCTCCGTATTGTTGTTTCTTTTAATCGTGTAGTTTTTAATTTTGTTGTCTCCGTATTGTTGTTTCTTTTAATCGTGTAGTTTTTAATTTTGTTGTCTCCGTATTGGTGTTTGTAATAAATGCGAATTAATGGAAAGAAGAAGATTTGTTACAATATTAAAAGTGCAGATAAATGAAATACAAATTTTAGGATGTTGAGGTTGTAGCACGCTGGGGACAATTTTTTCGATTGTGTCCGGATTGACGACATAGACCACACTTTCTTTCTAGTTTATCAACGTCGTCCATTTCAGTTGTTATACGTTTGCTCTCGGGACGACCCTTTTTATTTCTCCGCATTTGACTGTTATGCCAAACTACTTCCCTTCGTGCGAGCCAATAACGCTTTTGCTCTGGTTCAAGGCATTGTTGTATACGTTGAGCAAGGTCTGAGACTTGTAAATTGGAGAAAGAAGTACTAGTGCATCTGATGAACATGTGCACACGCAGAATGACATGAGGCGGGGCATTGAAGGCTGAAATTTTCCACCAAGGATGGTAGTTTAACCTCAGACTCTTGTCTAGGCAAACCCTCATTGTGGTCGATTATCTCTTTGACAATGAAGTTATGCTTATGTCGGTCGAATCTTGTAACAAGATGAGTGCTAGCAGCACTCTCGGCCTTAATAAATTTCGCATTTCACCACACTTGTCCGAATTGTACCACCGCGTTCCACTTTTCACCTCTCTCTGCAAACAAGGAGGCCATTCTAAAATATGTTGTACTGACCAACTGTTAAGGACCAATTTGTAGTTATTTTGTACATTATTTTGTGGTCCTTAACAATGTCTTTGTATTTAATTTGTATATTTATTCTAGTATTTTGTTTTAATTAGGTTTTTATTTAGTTTTTGTTTAATATATATTATTTAACTTACTTTCACTCTTAATTGTAGGAATTTATTAACTAATTCTCCCAAGTTTGGATTCAAGGGCACTTGAAGAGCTTTAGGATGATTCTTTTGAAGATAATTTTGGAAGAGGAAGCATGCTACAGTCGCGCTGGTGCCAGCATGAGTTCAGCGACTTAACGCTCATTCATTCGAAAAAAGGACAGCCCATGCTTTCACCTTTTGAGCCACCAACCCATCACTTCACCTGATCTTTTTTGGCTTGTAAAGGAAGCAAGAAAAGACTCACCATCATTATCTTTCATTTTTGTAAATCTAGGGCAAGTTTAGGAAGAAAAACCATAGCTTTTCCTTCTTGATTTTCTTGGATTTTCATCATCACTACCAACAATCTTGAGAGTAAGCAACTATGGAAATGAGTGGCTAAGCTCTTTTTGTGTCAAGGTTAGAGGTAGTTGATCTATATAGTATGTATTTCTATTAATCCATTTGTGTATGAACATGGTTGATGATTAATATAGTTGAATATCTTTGTTCTTCATCTTTATGCTTTGAGTTTTGCTTGGAAAAGAATATTTCAAAGTGACCTAGGATATTCATCCTCTCATAAACAAATGCTAGGAATAGATTTGTGTGTTAGAGTTTACAAAATATTGAACTTAATGATTATCATTCTAATAGTTGTAGTGAGGAATCATGCAAGGATTAACATGATAACATTCACAATCTTGGTGGGAAATCTACAAGATTGAGAGGATATGTATTTGTAGAAATCATCTATTATGTTCATCACTTGATTAAATGAATATGTATGAAACTAGATCAATGAAACTAATCTTGACATGCCTTCTTAACTTGAAAACAATCTCAATCTCTCTCTAATCCAAACTATAACTCTCTTTGAAAGAATTAATTTAGTTGTTGTTTGGAAACTCATGGTTCTAGTAGAGTAGATAACAAACCCTTTGGTTACATCATCTTAAAACATACTTTTCTATTGAAAGACTATAACATGCACCAATCCCTGTGGAATCGATAATTAAAAATACTTTGTTCACGGAAAAATCTTACAACAAAATGGCGCCGTTGCCGGGGATTGGCGTTTGATGTTGTTAGTATAGCAATAGTTGTGTGTTTTAAGACTTTTTCTACTAATCTCTCTTTGTTTCTTTTGTGTGGCTAGACTTTTTCAGGAATTAGTTTATGCGGGGAAGTATTCCGGTCGACCAACTCCTTTTCGATCCCGAAATTGAAAGGACGGCTAGGAGACTTAATAGTAGTGCTAAAAGAAGAAAAAGACAAGCTAGGCAAAGGCAAGAAAGAGGAGAAAGAGGAGAAGCATCTACTTCTTCAACACCACCCGTGTTTGGAAAAGTCACCACTATGGAGGAGAATCAACCACCACCACCACCACCGCGGGGGCCGTGTGTCAATAGCCCTCGCCATAATGCTCAATTTGCCCGACAAGCAAATGCAAGGGTTGCGGAAATGAAAACGGGCTTGCTTCAACTTCTCTATGCAAGTCCATTTCATGGCCACGACCATGAAGACCCTTACACTCACCTTACCAAGTTTTATGAGATCGCGGGAGCGGCGGGTGCTCCGGAAGACCAAGAAGAGCAATATTTCCAAAGGCTTTTCCCTCATTCTCTAGTGGGCAAGGCAAAAGATTGGTATCTTGATCAATTGCAAGAGACAATGACTAATTGGAATGTTTTGGAGGAAAAGTTTCTTGAACGCTTTTTCCCTCAATCACGCTTCATGGAGGCTAAGACGGCTATCTCGGTATTTTCGCAAGGAGTAAACGAGCCTTTGAATCGGGCATGGGAAAGATATAAGTCTATGCTAAGGAAGTGTCTGAGCCACGGTTTTGACGAGCTTACACAAATTCATATTTTCGAAATGGTCTCCAACCTCAACACAAATTGTTGTTGGATGTCACGGCGGAGGTTCTTTGATGGAAAAACACCGTATGAAGCAATCCAAATAATTGAGAAGATGGGTAGGAATGATCATCAAACTCAACATGATCAAGGAGGTGTACAAGTGAAACGGAGTTTTAGAAATTGGTTCGAGTCATGAAGCACTTGTGGCGCAAAACAAATTGTTTGAAACAAGTTGAAGAATTGACAAAACAAATGGCTAAACTCCTCAACAAATCATGGAGTTACAATGAGCATCAAATAAGCAAGCTCACCAAATAGCTTGTTGTGAATTGTGCAAAGGAGATCATAAAACCGGCTTTTGTCCTCCGGAGAATGAGGAAGCTAACTATGTGGCCAACCAAGGCCAAGGGTACCAACAACGAGCTCCTTACCCTTATCAAAATCAAAACCAAGGTTACCAACAAAGGGTAATCAAGGTTATCAAGGAGGTGGAGGCAAGATAACAATAATCAAGGAAGGCAAAATCCATATCAAACACAAAATCAAAATCAAAGTCAACAACAAAATCAAGGTCAACAACAAAACCAACCTCAAAATCAAGTGAGATCTTCCAACATTCAAGACACTCTAGCTCAATTTATGCAAGCTTCTATGGCTAATCAAAAGAGCACGGAGGCGTCCATCAAGAATTTGGAGACACAAGTGGGACAACTCGCTAAGCAACTTTCCGAACAAAGTGCTTGACATCATTTTCCCAACTACGCAAACAAATCCTAAGGAGCATTGCAAAGCCATAACAACAAGAAGTGGTAGAGTTTGTGATGAGAAAAGGAAAGTAGTTGAAAGAAAAAAAAGGTAGTGGAGAAGGATGAAGAAGTAATAGTGGAGGAAGAGGTAGTTGAAAAGATGAAGAGGTTGAAGTTGAAAACATGATAATGTTGATGTGGAGGATGATTTAGTTGAAAATGAGGTGTTAGTTGAAAATGAAAAGGAAAATGGTGTAGTTGAAAAGGAGAAAGTAGAGGAGAAAAGAAGAAAATGAAAAGGGAAAAGAGAAGGAAGTAACTTATCCATTGAGAAGTTTACCATATCCTCACCTTCCTTCTAAAAGGATGATGCAAAGCACTATGCTAGGTTTATGGATATTTTCAAGCAATTGCAAATAAATATTCCATTTATCAAGCATTAGAGCAAATGCCCAAATATGCAAAATTCATGAAGGATATCTTGACAAAAAAGAAGAGATACACGGATCAAGAAACCATAATGGTGGATGCGAGTTGTAGTGCAATAATTCAACGCACTATTCCGAAGAAAGAGAGTGATCCGGGGCGTGTAACTTTGCCCGTTACTATTGGGGATGTATATGTTGGAAATGGATTAATTGATTTGGGATCAAGTATCAACTTGATTCCATTATCCATTGTGAAGAGATTGGGGGAGATTGAATTAAAGTCTACAAAGATGACATTGCAATTAGCGGACAAGTCTATTACTCGCCCGCACGGTGTAGCTTTAGATTTGTTGGTAAAAGTGGACAAATTCTTTTTTCCGGTTGACTTTGTTGTCATAGACATGGAGGAAGATGTGGAGGCACCTTTAATTCTTGGAAGACCATTCATGAAGACGGCTAGGATGATGATTGATATAGATGATGGCCTAATGAAGGTGAGAGTTCAAGATGAAGAGATTTGCTTTAATCTTTTTGAAGCAATGAAGCATCCCATGGATAAGAAAGATTGTTTCAAGATTGACGTTATTGAGGAAGCAACACAAGAGGTGAATGATGATGATGATAGTCGAGATATTGAGGAGTGGGTGGAAGGAATGAATATTTCAAAGGAAATGCACCCTTGGGAGGAAGAAGAGGAAAGTTTGAAGAAAGATCTAAAAGATGACGACCAAAACTTGAGTTGAAAGAGCTACCGTCTCATTTAAAGTATGTGTTTCTTGAGGAGGGAGGTAAAAGCCCGTAATCATTAGCAATACATTGTCGGAGAATGAGGAGGAAAGCTTAATTGAAGTTTTGAAATCGAACAAAATGCGATTGGTTGGGTCTTAGCCGATTTGAAAGGCATAAGCCCGGCCTATTGTATGCACAACATTATGATGGAGGATGAGTACAAACCGGTAGCCCAACCTCGGCGATTGAATCCGTGATGAAGGAGGTAGTTCGCAAAGAAGTAGTGAAGATGCTTGAAGCGGGATGATTTACCCGATTTCGGATAACGTGGGTGAGCCGGTTCATGTGGTTCCTAAGAAAGGAGGCTTGACGATTGTATCTAATGATAAGGATGAGCTAGTGCAAACAAGAAAAGTGACGGGTGGAGAATGTGTATTGATTACCGCTTCATCTTCATGGCATGGACCAAATGTTCTGGACAACAATACTATTGTTTCTTGGATGGTTATTCGGGATATAATCCGAATCAAAATCAACGGCGCCGCAACATTCGATGTTGCATGCATGCAAGCTATATTCGCCGATTTGATTGAAAAGACAATTGAAGTTTTTATGGATGACTTTTCTGTTTTTGGAGCTTCATTTGATTTATGCTTGGAAAATTTGGACACCGTCTTGAAGAGGTGTGTGCAAACCAACTTGGTCTTGAATTGGAAAAAATGCAACTTTATGGTGACCGAGGGGATTGTCCTTGGCCACAAGATATCTTCCAGAGGAATTGAGGTTGACAAAGCAAAAATTGATGTTATCGAGACGCTTCCCCCACCTACCAATGTCAAAGGCATTCGGAGCTTTTTGGGTCATGCGGGATTCTATCGAAGATTCATCAAGGACTTCTCCAAAATAGCCAAACCTTTGAGCAAATTGCTCAACAAAGATAAGTCTTTCTTGTTTGATAATGATTGTTTGTTAGCTTTTGAAAAATTAAAGGAGAATTTGATAAATGCACCCATAATCACTGCGCCTAATTGGAAACTTGATTTTGAACTAATGTGTGACGCTAGTGATTATGCGGTAGGAGTATTAGGCCAAAGGAAGAACAAAATCTTCCATGCTATACATTATGCGAGCAAAGTTTTGAATGATGCTCAAATAAACTATGCAACAAGCGAAAAGAGTTGCTCGCAATTGTATATGCATTGGAAAAGTTTAAATCCTTACCTAATTGGTTCCAAGGTTGTGGTTTTCACGGATCATTCGGCGATAAAATATCGCTTACAAACCGGACTCTAAACAAAGGCTAATCCGATAGATTCTTCTTTGCAAGAATTTGATTTAGAGGTCCGTGATAAAAAGGTTCGGAAAATTTGGTAGCGGATCATTTGTCTCGCTTAGTGAATGTAAAATTACGGACAAGGAAAAGAGGTGAAGGAGGAATTCCGGATGAGAAGTTATTTGCAATCCAAGAGCGACCGTGGTTTGCCGACATGGCAAATTACAAGGCATGGATTAATCGGAAGATTTGACTTGGAATGAGAAGAAAATTTTAGCCGATCAGTATTATCCGTGGGATGAACCTTACATTTTTAGGTTGAGTAGTGATGGATTGCTAAGAAGGTGTGTGAGTGATGAAGAGGCCAAAAACATTCTTTGGCATTGTCACAATTCCCCTTGTGGGGGACACTATAATGGAATGCGGACGACCACCAAAGTCCTACAATCGGGATTTTATTGGCCTTCGCTATTCAAAGATGCGTATGCTCACGCTAAGTCATGTGACAAATGTCAAAGAAGTGGCGGGATAGGAAAAGAGATGAAATCTTTGTTGAACAATATGTTGGAAGTGGAGGTATTTGATTGTTGGGGGATTGATTTTGTCGGTCCTTTTCCATCTTCGTTTTCAAATGAATATATTCTTGTAGCTGTGGATTACGTGTCAAAGTGGGTAGAGGCCATTGCTTCGCCTAAGGCCGACGCCAAAGCTATATCAAATTTTGAAAAGAAACATTTTTCTCATTTTGGTGTGCCTAGGGTGCTCATTAGTGATGGTGGGTCGCACTTTTGCAATGCATTGTTACAAAACTTTTGAAACAATTTGGTGTAAAACATAAGGTGACGACCCCCTATCACTCTCAAGCAAATGGCCAAGCCGAGGTGTCTAATAGAGAAATCAAAAAGATTTTGGAAAAAACTGTTTCGGGTTCTAGAAAAGATTGGTCACAAAAATTAGATGAAGCTTTGTGGGCGTATCGAATTGCCTATAAAGCTCTATGGACTAACCCGTTTGGTTGTGTATGGCAAAACTTGTCACCTCCGGTAGAGATGGAGCACAAAGCATTGTGGGCCCTCGATTCTTGAATTTTGATCCATCCTTGGCGGGTGGCGAAAATTACAACTCATTCAATTGGAAGAAATGCGCGAGGGAGCATACCATTCAAACCGGAGGTACAAAGCTAAAGTTAAGGTTTCTCATGATAAGAAGATAAAGATCAAGGAATTAAGGCGGGACAAAGGTTCTCTTGTTCAATTCCGGATGAGGCTTTTCCGGAAAACTCAAAACAAAGTGGTCCGGTCCGTTTTAATCAAAGAAGTCAAAGAGTATGGTGCAATTGTCTTGCAAGATCTTGCACGAACAAAAGAATGGACGGTGAATGGGCAGCGGTTGAAAGCGATGCGTTGGCGGAGAGGTGAGCCGCAACATAGCGAATCCTTCTTTGATGATCAATGATCATCATGAACCGTCGAGCTCTACCGACGTTAAACAAAGCGCTTGTTGGGAGGCACCCCAACATTGTAAGTATTCTTCCTTGAATTCATTTACACTTGCCCGCACTGTTAGTTTTGTTGTTTTCTTAAAAATTCAAAATTCGGCCACAATTTGACCCATGAAACTTTCGCTAGGCCTTGTTGGCGGTCTGGATTTTAAAAATAATAATAATTTGAAAAATCAGATTTTTGGAGGCCCATTCGTGGCCTGATCAGTTTAAATAGGGGTTAGGGTTATTTTCAACCCTTTTTCCCTCTTTTCTTCACCATTCCTCACTCTCTAAAATTTTGAAAAATTCTTCTGCTGTGTTTTTAGTGTTTCCGATTAGTTGTAATGCTTTGGTTGGTTGGTTTGCTTTTCTGTTTGCATGATTCATTGCTAATGGACACCTCGGTGTCACTTTTCCGTTGATTTTGTCTTGAAAATTTCAGATGGCACCAAAGCGACAAAGAGTTTCCTTTGCTGGGGCTGGGCCTTCTCGGCCTGCTGCGTTCGATGCTGTTCGATTTCTGGGAGCTGCTCAGGAGGCTCGCTACAAAGAGCTCGAGGCGAAACATCTGGAGCGCACCATCGACCTCCGTGAGCAAGGGCACTACCACGCCTCATGTCATCCTTGATAACTACGGGTTGGAAGTTCTTTGTAACCTCGGACAAAGGTGAACGTGGAGCTTGTTCGAGAGTTCTATGCTAATGCTATCCCGACCGAGGGATGTGAGTTTAGGTTTGCTTCCGTTGTTCGAGGCAAATCCGTTTCTTTCTCTCGCAATCATCAGTTTCGGGCATCAATTGGACAGCCCGGAGGATCAATGGATGTCTACCATGAGCACTGCTCGTGGTAATTGGGATTACATCTTTGAGGAATAAGCTCTTTGTGGGCATTCTTATGAGTTGAATCGGGTGGTCAACCTTTGAAATTCAACAGGCGGAAAACAAGTGCAAGCGTTATGATGTGTGTGGCTCGCAATCTGAAACCTAGGAGCCACACCTCTTGATACCCATGGAGACGCAGGTTTGATTGCTTACATGCTCGATGAGGAGCAAATTGTTTTCGTCGATCGCGAATGAGTGAAGAGGTTACGCTTAGTTATACCTCGGGGGCGTATAAAATATGCTCTCACATATCCCGGGTTGATTATGGATTTGCTTAAGAGGCGAAGGTGACCTTTCTGCAGTGGGACACCTAACCATTGATGGAGTTGTTGATGATCACTCGTGATCGATTTTGTAGGGTCCTTGATAATCTGCTGCCGGTGTGCCGATTGCGGCAGCACTTCCTCAAGCAAGTCCATCGGAAGAATGGAACAGCAGATGCATCTCGCTCATCGAGAGCATTTTGTTTATGCATGAGAGCATGGAGCACCTTGCTGCAGATTAGAGCCCAGTGTGAACCATTTCACTCTGCGGATGAGCAGCTCCGTGCATATCTTTGTTGGCCGGTCGGGCCAAATCTTGAGGAGGAGGTGGGAGATGAGGATGATGGTGAAGAGAGTTCGGTTGGTTCGGTTCGACTCGGGGTCGATTGAGATTCGATTCTAGACCTCGATTGATGTTCTCTTTTATTTTCCGCTTTTATTTTACTTTCAGCATTCTAGTTTTAGATTTTACTTTTGCATTTTAGTTTTAAACTCGAATTTTGTTGGTTGCCATCCAATTTTGGGGATTGGCTTGTAATTCCAATTAATATTTTGTAGGCATGGAGCCTAAATACTTCTTTTTAAGTTTTAAACACCATTTTGGGGTGTCTTTTCATTTTAAGTTTAGTTTCTTTTATTTTGTTCTATTTTATTTTATTTTTAGATTATAGTATTTAGTTTGAATTTACTTCTTGTGGTTTGTCCGGATTGTTCAAATGGTTCTTCAAAGCTAGTAAGCGTGTTTCACCAAAGTGATGGTGATGATAAAATTCTCGATTCATTCACGAAGAAGGTACACATTTAATCGTTTTGTAGAAACATAACATGTCTATGAAATTTATTCTTTATGCAAGATATTTTGGCATGTACAAAAAAAAAATTGTGTTCACATTCGAATCATTAGGACATAAACCATATATGTGAGAAGCTTCCACTTTTTTACCAAATATTGAGTGTCTAATAGTTGTGTTAACTCGTGTGATTCATGCTTAATCTTTACTTGTTTGTGATAACTTGGAAACTAAGAAATGATCAAGGCAATTTTTTTGTGCATTATGAGGAAAACCACCAATTCTAAAAAGGGCTTCAATTACCCGTGAGAGAGCGAATCCTTGTGAACCCTTTTGAGCTTAAATAGTATTTGTAGGATGAATGTATCAAATTAACTAATTGTTAAGTAGGCCACTTAATAGTTGATGATGATCTTTGAAAAATTCAATGATCATTCATTATATAAATTTTCTTGTTTGCGAATACCAACCCTTTTGTTAATTAGCCCTTGAAGAGCATGTCTTGAATAAAAAAAAAAGGGATTGATATAAATAAAGTTGGGGAGGTGGATCAAAAAGAACCTAGAATTGATGGCACAATGATCCTAAAGAAAGAAAAAGAATAGAGAAAAAGAAAAATACAAAAGAAGAAAGAAATTTGTTTATAAAAAAAAAAAAAAAGAGAGGATCATTGTGTGGAAAGAAAAGAGGTTGTGAATAATGAGATGGGAATTAGTTGTGAAATGCTCTTCATATCCTTTTACCCGATTCGTTTCAATGGCTTTGTACTTAAATATCCCTTGTTTCTAACCTAAGCCAAGTTACAACCTTGAAAGTCCTTAGTGATCTTCGTTTCCATTTTATCATTTAACTTGTTTCGATGAATGCATGAATTATTCTGGATGTGCATAATTATTAGTGAGAGTGTTTGGTCCGTTGTGAATGTACATTTTGTTCTTCTTGAATTTTGAAGAAATGATTAGGTGATTCAAGTGTGAACATATCTTTTATTTTGTTACATGTTTTGATATATTGTGTTTAGAACTTAATTCATGGCCATGTTGTGTTTAGAAGAAGCGATTGATGTGTGCTTTTGCCTGGTATGTCGAGTTTGAACCATTACTCTTGTGTGAGTTTGTATGCTTGCATTTTGTTCTTTCTAGCTTTGTAAGATTATTGACTTTTGTTTGGGGACAAACAAAGAAGTAAGTTGGGGAGAGTTGTTAAGGACCAATTTGTAGTTATTTTGTACATTATTTTGTGGTCCTTAACAATGTCTTTGTATTTAATTTGTATATTTATTCTAGTATTTTGTTTTAATTAGGTTTTTATTTAGTTTTTGTTTAATATATATTATTTAACTTACTTTCACTCTTAATTGTAGGAATTTATTAACTAATTCTCCCAAGCTTGGATTCAAGGGCACTTGAAGAGCTTTAGGGATGATTCTTTTGAAGATAATTTTGGAAGAGGGAAGCATGCTACAGGTCGCGCTCAGCGCGGTGCCAGCATGAGTGCGCTCAGCGCGACTTAACCGCGCTCAGCGCGGTCTGCGAAATTCAGAAAAAAGGACAGCCCATGCTTTCACCTTTTGAGCCACCAACCCATCACTTCACCTGATCTTTTTTGGCTTGTAAAGGAAGCAAGAAAAGACTCACCATCATTATCTTTCATTTTTGTAAATCTAGGGCAAGTTTAGGAAGAAAAACCATAGCTTTTCCTTCTTGATTTTCTTGGATTTTCATCATCACTACCAACAATCTTGAGAGTAAGCAACTATGGAAATGAGTGGCTAAGCTCTTTTTGTGTCAAGGTTAGAGGTAGTTGATCTATATAGTATGTATTTCTATTAATCCATTTGTGTATGAACATGGTTGATGATTAATATAGTTGAATATCTTTGTTCTTCATCTTTATGCTTTGAGTTTTGCTTGGAAAAGAATATTTCAAAGTGACCTAGGATATTCATCCTCTCATAAACAAATGCTAGGAATAGATTTGTGTGTTAGAGTTTACAAAATATTGAACTTAATGATTATCATTCTAATAGTTGTAGTGAGGAATCATGCAAGGATTAACATGATAACATTCACAATCTTGGTGGGAAATCTACAAGATTGAGAGGATATGTATTTGTAGAAATCATCTATTATGTTCATCACTTGATTAAATGAATATGTATGAAACTAGATCAATGAAACTAATCTTGACATGCCTTCTTAACTTGAAAACAATCCCAATCTCTCTCTAATCCAAACTATAACTCTCTTTGAAAGAATTAATTTAGTTGTTGTTTGGAAACTCATGGTTCTAGTAGAGTAGATAACAAACCCTTTGGTTACATCATCTTAAAACATACTTTTCTATTGAAAGACTATAACATGCACTAATCCCTGTGGAATCGATAATTAAAAATACTTTGTTCACGGAAAAATCTTACAACACCAACGCAGTTATTGGGAGTGCTCTTATGCCTTTGAAGACGCCGTTCATTGATTCGACTAGATTTGTTGTCATGTGGCCCCAACGCACTCCATTATCGTATGACCGTGTCCACTTTTCCACCTGCAGATTATCAACCCACGCGCATCGGGTTTTCCAATCGATCTGCGATAATATGTAAAACCTGGTTGTGTTAGCGCGTATGCTGCATTCATAACAGTTTTCCGAAGACGGTTATCTTTGATCTCGCGCATGAAGTTTTGAACGATGTGTCTTGCGCAATAAACATGTGTAGACGGTGGGTCGTGCCAACCGTTGGCGGGATTGTTATGCGACTCAATTGAGGCATGTCGGAAATTAGACAAAGATCACGTTGTGGTGCTATGTGTGTTCAAGATGCTTTAGGAAGAAACTCAAGCGCTTGGTCTGCCTACAAGAGCATAGGCGATTGGGAACACGTTATTGTTGCCATCCTATGCCACGCCATCGATAGGGTGCCCTTGTATTTCCGTACAACCATGTTCCATCTATCAGTATGATAGGTTTGCGGCAAACCCGGTGATGCAAGGTCGAAAAGCCGGAAAAGTCTGAATATACCATGTCCGACACAGTACCGTCTTGGGAAAGCGTCGTCTCGAGCATAAAGCTTTCGAGAGCATACGTTCGCGGTGCATTCATGTAGCGAGGTAACTCTTTTGTACGAACCCTCCCATTTAGTAGATTTGCTCGATAGCCTTGTTTTTGCCAACCAGGCCTTTCTATACGGGGTATAGTTGTATGTTGTAGTGATGTGAGATATTATTGTTTTCACCTTCAATGAAGGATCGCGCTAACAAGAGGTAAGATTTCTTGACAAATGAGATCATGACTCAATTTCGGTGATCCCGTGATTGTGTGGAATTAACACAAGTGTGTTCCGTCATAAAACCTATCACCGGAATCACTACGCAATCTATACGATGCGTTAGATGGAAGTTACACTCGGGGTGAGTATGGATGATTACATATCTCTGCTGTTCGATCCACATGAAAGTCATAGTTGTTTATCATGTGGAACTTTTTATTGCTCGGACGCAATCTTCTTTTGAATGAAATTTGTCTTTGACTTTCAAATTTGCATCGCGCACTGGTTGTAGAATATATCGGATGAATGGTCATCCGTGGACATGTTCGGTGGTCATGTACGGAGGTGGTGTGAAGATGTGGAGGAAGTTGGCTTTCTTCCTCGGCCTCGATTCTTCATTTACCATGATGTTGAATGGGTCTCCTCTGCTTCCTCTTCTTGTCGCAACATCCACCTCGACTTGTTCCTCCTCCGTAGGATCAACCTCTCGTGTCTGGAACACGACGTAACCAATCGAGTCGTACCGAATATTCATGATTACAAAACATGTTTGCGGATCTTCGTCGTCTTCAATACACGGTAAAATGTTACTTGGTTCTCACCAGTAAAAACAGGATGTTGGTAGAAAATGTTTGACGTCGGACCTCGACGAAGTTTGTTCTCGAGTCTTTTTTGAAATACGAAAAATTCGCATTGCTATTTAGACAAAATTGGAAATTTTCAGTGTTTCTGAACAAAAAACCGGAGACCTCACTGTTGTATGTCTCGCCATTGAAATTTACAGTGATAACTTATTGTGGTACAGATGACATTTCGATCAGGGTTTGAGTGTGTGAAATTAGGGTTTTTGATTTGATTAGGGTTTCTGATTTTAGTGTTGGAAATTAGGGTTTTCGATTAGGGTTTTATAATTGAAAAAAAAAATCACATGCAGTCTAGGTGGGCTAGGGGACAGACCTATTTATCACTAGGTCTGTAAAAAGCCAAGTTGAATGGCTCCTATGTGTAAAAACACAAGGGAGGCGCCATCTCCTTTGGCTTTTTGCAGGCCTAGTCATAAATAGGTCTGCCACGTAGCTGACACACTAGCTTGCATGCATGTAACTTGCCACCTAGCTGAACCTAGCTGCCACCTAGCTTGGCACAAGCCATCTAGGATGGCGCCTTAGTTCAAATTTAAAGGGGAGGAGCCATCCCACTTGGCTCCTCCTTGACAAGTGTCATCCATGCATGCAACCTCCAACCACCTCATTTATTCCTCTCTTCTTGAATCACCTATAAATATGGCTTCTCATTTGTGTTTTTTCCATCACCACCACTCTTCATTCCTCCTCTATCTCTAATACAATTCTCTCTTTCTCAAATAAGTTGTAGAAATTTCAATCATGAGTCTCTTGACTTGGGAGAATCACACCGAAGAACAAGGGCGAACATTGCAAGCTATGTAAGTATCCTTTCTTTTTTTTTTTTCATTCTTTTTCTTGAATTTTTTTTTTGTTGTATTCTTTTTTTATTACATTTTAAATATTATTTACACTTTCTTACACAATTTATTTCCACATTATCTATAGGACATGAAAAAATTTAGATGTCGCTCACATCACTATGTTGTTCCCGATCCGTTCATCGTTCCATACCTTGAACATGCCGGTTTTGGAGAGGTTATTAAAATCTCCAACTACACGATCGACTCAAAGTTCATTCTAGCATTGTGTGAAAGGTGGAGACCCGAGACACATACATTTCATCTACCTATAGGTGAGTGTACCGTCACACTAGAGGACGTGTACATGTTGATGGGTCTTCCTATCGATGGCAAGGCGGTGAATGGTCCCGGTACAACAACCTAACAATATTTGCGAGGAGTTGTTGGGTAGAGATATGGTGGAAGGTCCTACCGCAAGAGGCCAAGGTATATTTCTTTCAACTCTTAGAGAGTATTATTATTCTCTTGTTTTGGATGAAAATTCCACCGAAGAACAAAAAATAATAAAAACTAGAAACTACATTATGTTAATGTTTGGTAGTTTTTTATTCCCCGAAAGTACCGGGAATAGTGTCAATTTTATGTATTTGAATTTACTTAGAGATGTCAATAAGAGAGGAAGATATAGTTGGGGTTCCGCTGTTCTTGCCCAGCTATACTCCTCGTTGTGTAAAAATTGTATGAAAGACACATCAACTTTCAATGGATGTGCTTTCTTACTTCAAACATGGGGTTGGTGGCGAATGCAATCACTCAGTCCCGTCAACGACCTACCGTTCACTTTTCCCTACGCAACAAAGTAAGTACATTGTTTATTTATTAAATTTTATTTATATCTTTCACATATATAAAATCCTAATATATTCAATGTTAATTCATTTAGGTTTAGCGTAGTGGGCATGGATTACGGAAAGAATCCGAGACACAATGTTCTCCTATACCGTAATCTAATAGACCACCTTGGACCAACCGATGTACGTCATTTCTATTAACTCCAAATTATTTTAAATTTAACGTATATTATATTTATCATTATTATTAATCTCTATTATTTTTTTCACGAGTTTACATGGAGACCGTACTTGGGTTTGGACCATGTACCAAATGATGAAGATGAGAGGTTTGGACCGAAGACGCAATTATACGGTTCAACATTGTGGAGATGCACCACGACCGTGTGAAGATGCAGTTTGGTATGTTCCAAGACATACCCCGCGATCCGATGTGCTTGGATCCTTGGCATCTAAAAAGGGTCGATGCCCAATGGGGACTCAACAATTGGAGGAATTTTGCGGGGAGTATTGTAGGATGTGGAAAACCGAGACCATATCTTACAATTTCCGTTTATGAAGATGACGAGATTATGCAACACTCGTCGAAGACATTGCTTGGTACCGACATCAGTTCCAGATATGCATGTTTCCCAACCTCGCTATTTGGTCGACCCAATGGGGCAACCTCAAGAGTCAACAACAACGACGACAACGCTACCGCCAACAACAACCCCAACAACAATCCCAACACTACCAACAACAAGAACCACCACTACCAACAACCACCCAACACTACTACCAACAACCATCCCAACAACACTACCAACAACCATCCCAACAACACTACCAACAACCATCAACTTCCGCCAATCAACCCGGACGAGAACCACCACCACTCAATCCCAACCCCAACCCCAACAACAACCTCATCACCCACCCACCCATACTCACACACACCCAAGTTCAATACACCGAACAAAGAGCATATGTCCAACCCCTATATGGGTCCATCTACATCTCACCTCACCCCGACCACGCTTCCTCAAGAATATTCCCAACCAACCCAACATTCCACCAACCATCGTGCAAACCCCGCCATTCATATGGGTACGAGACTCCAACACCCAATTTCCTTTTACATTCACACCATATAGATGAGGACGCTATAGTCCTCAAATGGACCCTAACCCCCGCGACGACCAAGCTTCGAGAACATGGGGACACGTTTATATGAAACGGTGCAACAAGCAATGTAAATCTTGAGGCATTCATGGATCCCGATCTCATTCACTACGGGCATCACCCATGATCGGTCCCATCGACCCAACAACAACGGATCCGAACCTCGCACTGCACGAGTTAGGAGAGGGCGCGTGGAACCGGTGGTCATCTACGAGTCCCGGTCGCCATGAATGAACTTATGTAATCGCTTTTGTTGTAATCAAAATTTATAATACAAGATTTATTTCACAAAATTGTCGTGCACTTTAATTTAAATTGAAATTTTTTTTATTTAAGCGCCATCTCGGATGGCTTTTCCTTGTGTTTTACATAGGAGCCATCCGAGATGGCTTTTAGGGCAAAAATGAAGGCGCCATCCGGGATGGCTCCGCTCTTGATTTTGGTGCAGGAGCCATCTGAGATGGCTCCTGCTTGTATTTTTATCCTGAAACTTGGTTATTTGGGTAAATTTTTTCAAAAGTTGGTTATTTTTGTATTTTTTTAAAAAAAAATTGGTTATTCAAAAAAAAAAATTCTTAAAATTTATCTATTATAATATTTATTAATCTTTGCATTGGTTTTAGGTGGTTCCTGAATTATATAATGATGATGCAACTCATTTTTATGTAGTATGGACGGTAGGAATATTTTATCCTTTTATTTCTTATTTAATATGATTATTTAAGCATTTATATTTTGACTTTAGATAAGTTATTATGAATATTGAGTTGGAATATTGCACATAGGCTAAAATTATACTATATGATTAAATAGCGCTTAATCAAGCAAACAATTGAATCATGGATAAATTAAAGTTATCTAATTATGATATCTTTCAAAGTAAATATTTTAAAGATATTTGGTTTTACGTTATCTTTCATTATTTTTTGTTTCATTCAATTTTATTTTTAAAAAAAATTGTATTTGTTTGACATATAATTTGATGTGGAAAAATTACAGGCAGATAATTTCAAGAATACCGGATGTTTCAATTTACTATGTCCCGGATTTGTTCAAACTAGTAAAGAAAATTATCTTGGAGGACCAATAGATAACACATCTATTTATGGTGGACAGATGATTGAAATGACATTATCTATTTCCCATGTTCTATACCATTTCCTTATCACTAGTCATTTTATATGAAATGTTTAAAAAAGCTATGGTATATCCACTAAACTATTTTTGTTTTTATATCTAGGATCTTAACACAAAAAATTGGTTGGTAACTAATGAAAATGAGATGATTGGATATTTTCCAGCATCATTATTTCCCAACATGGAAAACGCCCATCAAGTAGGATGGGGAGGTAGAACATCTATTATAAATAATAACGGAATGTAACGTCCTGTTTTAATTAATATTATATTATATTAATATTTTTGAAGTATCGATTGATGTTTATTTTGCAACGAGATTAAATATATTAATCGATATATATGATAATATATTTGGCAACTTTCCGTTCGGATCCGATATTTAATTTCCCAGAATTATTTGAATGAATTGAATTGATGATATAATTAGATAGGGGTGTGGGGAGCATTTTGTTAGAATTGGGTTTTTCACCCTTGACTTACTAGTAAGGAATATACCATTATAAAAACCATTTCTTCTCATTTTCCTTCCATTCATAACACACCCAAGCCAAACAAGAGCAAGTGAGGAAGCTAGTAAGAAAACAACATTATAAAAATCCTTTTCCTTTGTTTTTCTTCCCATTTTTCCTACACAACCAAAATAGAAACTTGAGAGGAAAAAGTGAGGGTTTTGAGAAGAAGAAGAAGAAGAGCAAGAGGGAGCGTGATGATGGAGATGTTGGATCATCAAGAATCATCCAATCTCTTGAGGTAAGGGGTTTGATTTCTCCATCCATATAGTTAGGGTTTTGATGATAATATTTTGGATTTGGGGGGAAAATTAATAGTTGGGTTATAGGGTTTTGATTGATTGCTGAAATGATTTAGAAAAGTTGAATTAGGAGTAGAGATTATGGGTGTGGTGTTGATAGTGTTGTAGTGTATGAAATTATAAAATGAAAATGGAAAGAAAAACTGTAAAAAAAGAATGAAAAACTAGAAACTATATTTTTCACTGTCTGTTTGCCAAAATGGAAGAAGACGATTTGGACAATGAACCAAGGGGGAGACGCCCACCTCAGGATGAGGGGCGGCCGTCCCCCACATTAGGGCGTCAGTCTCCTTTTGTTTCAGGGGGCTGGGACGTGCGTCCCTCTAAGGCAAGGGGAGGAGAGAATTGCTACGTTTTTCTGTTTTCTGTAATTGCTTTTTTTCTGGTTTCTACATAATTGTTCTGCATAATTTTTCTCTGCTAGCTTCTATTTCTATTTATTTTCCCATTCCTTATACTACTAGTTAGTAGGAATAAAATATAACTAGGACACGAGTTAGCCGATTAAATTTAGAACCCGATTATGTTCTGATTTTCTGATTCCGGTAAATTCGATGACGGAGCAAGTTGCTCCGAATTCAACGAAAATTGACGTACTAGCTAAGTTTGACATGTAGAATGTAGTGGTGAGGTTAGTTTTTAGAAAATACGAGTTTTTACGAGATGACCCGAAATAGGCCAATTTACGGTAAAATTGAATTGGATTGTGTTTTAGAAGATTTAAGGCACGTATTGACAACCCGATTTCGATGTCGACGATTATGATTAATACCGGTTATTAGGAATGGCTCTCGCGATGATTATAGGTGTTTGACTATTTTCCCGTTTTTGGAATTTGGTGAATTAATTGATAATGATGCGGTGTAAATAAACATAACGTTTGCGACGGTGTATATATTAATGAATACTTATTAATATGCAATGCGATGATATATGTCTTTGTACATGGTAATTATATTGATGTTGTTAATAAATGCTTCCGATTTGTGAATGCATGATTTTGACGATGATGAATTATTAGTGATGTTTTGCATAATGCAAATATGATGCGATGATATATTTATTCTTGATGTGGATAAATTATGGCGATGTGGGCTTTATGCCAATTTTGATAAGCGATGATGATGTTTTGTGTTGTGTTGTTTATTGTCGAGTCACATACATTGCATTGGCGACGATGGGCTTTTTATGCCAAGCGACGAGGCTTTTTATGCCAAGCGACGAGGCTTTTATGCCAAGTGTTCCTATTTATGGACAAAGCGACGAGTACCACATGCATAACATAGTCGTGTCTCATGGAGTCGGTTATGTCTATGATTGAGTTGTTTGGTGTTGAATGTTGAATTGATGAATGATGTTGAATTGCGATGATTTATGATGTTTTGTTTGGTGATGATCTTTATGATGAACATAAAATGAATATAACTTGATAGTTTCATGATAACTAGGCGAAGAACATAAATGATGAGTTTTGCAATGATTTAAACTGATGAAATGCTTAATGCAAATAAGATGTGATGATGTTTGTGATGATGGGCTTTTATGCCAAAAGCGACGAGGGGCTTTAGCCAATTTGTGATGATTTTATTTATGTTGCTTATGTTATTAGCATTGTTTGGTGTTGTTGTTGGGTATTGTTGTTTGATGCTATTATTTATAATTATATGTTGTTGTGACGGCTTCGTGGTAATGAAGGTTTATATGTTATTGTGATGAATTATGCCGATGAGGTTATGGCGATATAGTGTAGACTATACACATTAGAATGACGATCGAAGTAAGTGAGGTTTGGATGTGTGTTAGAATGCACTTATTAACTTATATTCTTTACAATTCCAAAACTATATATATATATATATATATATATATGTTATCATGCCTTTAACTATATGATTTGGATTATCTCACCCTTTACTTGTTTTGCCGTTACCTTTATATTGGTAACGTGCAGGTTATGAAGACGGAGTTTATAGCTGCTGTTAGTCGAGTCGGTGTCGCTCTGATACGTAGCATTCAGGGGGAATAATTATGTTGTCATTGTTGTTGTTCTTTTGTTGTTTTCTTTTTGTAATGAAGAATCATACTTTATGAAAACACGAATGATTAAAGAAGTTTAATTAAAGAAGTTTAATTAAAGAGATGTTTTGGTTTTTATAAATCAATTTATGATTTTCGATGATACTATGTATCTGAGATTTATACTTTAAAGCAAACTGTTTAAAGTGAATTGGTTTTGAAGGTGTGATGCCTCAGTATTTAATTTATGAAATTTTAAATTACTCTGATTTTTGCATATAAAACTTTGGGTAATATTGGGGTGTTACATTAGTGGTATCAGAGTAGGTCGGTCTGTTGGCCAGGTTGTTAATGTGTTTAACCCGGTGGTATGCGACATGTGTGTGAAACACTGTCGGTACTTGTTTGTTTCGAATTGTTTGTCTACAGAGATGAGTTTGAAACAAGTGGGGGAGAAGTTTTACTTCTTGCTGGCGCTTGTGGCTTAGAGTTGGAGCCTCAAGTGGTGTTACGCTTTGGTAACTTGAAGTGTAAGTTTGAAGACGCTGTTGTAGTTTGGTAGAGATGGTTTATGTCAACATCATGATTGTCGACTGTCTATTGACAAATTGAGGGACTGATCATCCTTAATCTCTTGTTGGTAGTAGTCGGGAGTTATGTTGGTTGGGATAGACTTGTCTTGCCAGCTTAATAGTGTGTGAAGCAGATGTGTTGGCACAAGGTGGTGCATGGTACATGGGTTGTAGGCGAATTTGGATTTTGGTGAGAAACAAGATTTTGGCAAGCAAGCTTCTTGTGGTGATTCTTCTGAAGCGTATTGTGAAGATGTGAGTGAATTACCACCGTAGTGCGAGGTGAAGTTTTGATGGATTAAGTTTTTAGAACTAGTTGTGATTCGAAGTATCCTTAAGGGATGTTTGTTCTGAGTTAGGGTTGAAGAGTCAACTTGAAGATTGGTTTTAGTAGAGTTTGTTTGTTTGAGTGGTTCGCCGTGGAGTGCGCCAGTTGTGTTGTTCGAGAAGAGCAAAAGGTTACCCGAGTTGGTGTGTCGTTTGTAGTCAAGGAACGAATGGATGTTGAGGACGAGTGCCTGCTTCAGGGGATTGATATTTAAGTGAAGCAGTTATTTGGAGTTTAAGTGTTTAGTGGGATCGATGTGAAGTCTGGCTGTCTACGGGTTAGTGTGAGGACGGAAGATGTTTAGACAACGCTTTTCAAGATAGTGTATGGTTCTGGCGAGTATTTGTTGATGCCATTAGTGTGACTAATGCGTCAGGTATGATTTTGGAATGTTCAGACAGTACTCTCATGAGTAGCTGCAAGCGTTATTTCGTGTTCATGGATATTATTGGGTTCACATCAAGCTAAGGAAATTGTGACAAGCATCCAAGCGTTGCGTTATCAGTAGTGAAGTTAGACCAATGCATGTCGAGTGTTCTAAAGATAGAGTTTCGAACTGTTGGACGTGAGTGCCTTAAGTAAGCGACTTAGACGGTGATATTTTGGACAGTTCCGTGGAGTTTTATTTTGTGTCTTGTAAGAAGACTTCAAGGGGGTTATTTCAGAGCTTAGAATTCCTTATTTTGGATGGTTGACTTTGTGAGTTTGATGGAAGATCTTTTTATAAGATGGTGTTGATCGCGGGTACTTTGACTTGAGATGGTTGAGTCATTATTTGGGATTTCGTAATGGGAAGCGAATTTGTTTGAGCCAGTGGAAAGTTTAGTGAATGTTTGATTTTAGTCTTGTTTTGTACTAGAGAACCTTGTGTGGCGTATGGTGATATTTCATTTTGGACTTAAGATGTATTTCGACATAGAGTTGGAAAAGTGTATTACTACCTTGGAACGATTTGTTTTCATAAGGAAAAAATTGTCGGAGACGTGAGTTAGAGTTTAATGCAGTTGTGCTCTTTTGAAAATTTAAAGGTGCAGATGTTAACAACGAGGAGATTGGAATTGTTGAAGACAATCCAAATTTGAGTGCAATCTATATAGAGACTTCGTCTGTTGTTGAGTTTAGTAAGTTAGTGCACAGAAAACCCAAGAATATCTGATTTGGGATTTTACTAATGTGAAGAATGTTGCATGTTTGTTGTGACACCCCAAATAAATCGATTATTAAATAATTACGATTTTTAATTATTAATTTAATTAGGAATGTAATATTTAATATTTTGGATTATTGGAAGTAAATTAAATTAAATGGAAGTGGATTTATTGGTGGTATGATGAATAAAGTGAGGGTGTGAGGAGTAAAAGACTCTACTCACATTAATTATGTTATTTTTATTATGTTAGAATAATAAAAGAAATAAAAGAAGGAAAAGAGGAAAAAAAGATCTTTTTGGAGAAAACTCACTATACGTGGAATTGAGAAGAGGAGGAAAGAGGAAGAAGACCTAAGGTGTCGGAATTCGAAGAACCCACAAGGTAAGGGGTGATTTCGATTGATTATTGTCTATTATAGGTTTTGATTTTAATATTATAGATCATAGCATGTTAGGAAATCTATGTTTAGGGATTTCTAAGTTTCCATGGATGTATACCTAATGGTGTCAGATGATGTCAGATTGTGTCAGAATGTATAGATTAATGGATTTGTATGATATAGGATCATTACTGACGAATAAAACATGTTATATTGTATGTTATTGATGATGAATGAGTGAGTTTATGGTGTCGGAATATGTGGCACGTTTTGGAATGAATGAGGAAATGGCTTTGGGAAATAGTGTTGTCAAAAACTAAATTTTTGGGTCTGATGGTCGTGGGAACCGGTTCCAACTCAGGAACCGGTTCCTGTGTGGGAGGAACCGGGTTCCACGTTGATTTTTCCAGAAATAAGAAATTTGATTTTTTGGGAACCGGTTCCCTACCTGGAGGAACCGGGTTCCCCATACATTTTTCCAGGGGGCGTGTATTTTTGAGTTGTGGGAACCGGTTACTCCCAGGGAGGAACCGGGTTCCACTGAAACTTTTGGAAAATTTTTAAAACTTTGAAAATTCATAACTTTCAAACCGTAAGTCCGTTTTGAGCGCCGTTTTGGACGTTGTTTCTTAAATTTAATGCTCTATCTTATAAAATGAAAAGATTTTCTAAAAGTTGAAATTATTTTGAAAAAGAGGCAAATTTCGAAACGAACAATTTTTGACTGACGCACTTTGAGGTGTATGTAACAGTGAAACTGTGGTGATGGGTATATTGATACTGAGTGAATGTAAAGCGTGTTACGCTGTTGTTATTTGTATGCATGATGGTTGGAATATCATGTCTTTGAGTTTTGATTCGGTTTATGATGATTGGTGTATTCATGATTGTATTGATATCATGTGTTTGTTGGTGTTGTATATGCCTGATGGTTGTTGACCTTAGTTGTCATTGTTGTGATATATACTGGTGATAGTCTTACCAATTGAAGGGTAAGTGTTTGGCATATTTATGCTCGGTGATGAATTATTTCATGATAGGTGATTATATCATGTTGATTGGTTTGCATGTTTATGCTGATGTTAGATGTATGCATGATTGGTTGATATATCATGTTGATTGTTGTGATTCAGTTATGTTAAATGAATGTATACATAGACTGATTAATGTTGCATGCTGGTGATGTGCGTGCATATGCATTGTTTTGGTGAAGTTAATTCCCATTGTGCGGAATTTGACTTGGATTGCCGGACCCGAGTGAGGATGGGTGGTTAGGCTGGATTCGTGTCCGGGTGTTTATGGACGAATCGATGGTACTGTATCCGGTTGATGATGGATCAGTGTTGGGTGACTTGGTCACGTGTTGGTACCACATGCATTGAGTCTGCATTTTGATTGTGTGGAAATAGTAACATGTTAGGATGTCTTCCAGTGTTACTATTCTCTGATTGATGATGGTTATGCATGATGATTATATGGTTGTGATTGTGTATTGAATATGAAGTTATGTTGAAATGGGTGGATTAATATGCTTGAAATATATTGTTAATTGAGAAGCTTATAATATGCTTTAGTTATGAGAAGTCTCACCCTTACTTACCATTTCAGATTAAAGTTAGCAGCTGAGGAGTCGGTGAGGATGGCTCTAGAGCTTATCGTTTAGTACGCGAGTCAGTGTCATGCTCTGATTAGATTGTAACACTGGGGAGTGTTAGATGAAGAATTAGATATTGGTTTATTATTTATTTAAAACTTTGTTGGGAATAATAATGATGGAATTATTCCGTTTTGGGTTATGATGTTTTCCGCTGTGTAAGACATGGTCTTATCTATATTGAATTATTTTGAAGATGTTGATCCTCAGTGTAGCATGGCTACTGTATTGAATGAAATTTATTTTATCTATTAATTGTGACATCCCGTGATTACCGTGTTAAACTCTGGTTAAAGCTGATTTAAATATTAATTTAATTAATATATTTCGGGGTATGTAGATGGGGTGTTACAATAGTGGTATCAGAGCATAGTCGGTCGTTGTGACCAGTGTCTTAATGTCATTACTCCTTCTGTATACGACATGTGTGTGAAACACTGTCGGTACTGCTTGTTTTTCCTGGCTACCTAGTTGCAGGAGTGGTTTAGAAGCAAGTGGGGGAGAAACTTTGCTTCTCTGAGATGTTCTGGTGTGAAGAGTTGGACCGATGTGCTATTGGTTACATGAGTGCAGTTGTTGGTTAGACTGCGTAGTTTTCCCGAATTCGGAGGGATTACGAATTCGAGAATTCAGTATGATGGTCAGATAAGGTTCTCTTAAGTGGTAACAATTAAGTACTTGTGTTTTTCGCATCACTGGGAGTGGAGGACGATGTTATGGATAATGATGTTCCATTTGGAGTGTGAGTTCTGACGTTTCCCTGGGAATAATAACGACTCATCGTCTGAGTGAGATGTTGGATTAGCTTGAGGTCATCCTTGGGTTGAATGTTTGAAGTTAAACCAAGTGATTATGAATCGTTTTGATGAGTCGATGCATATTCTTGGCCTAGAAGATATTTGGTAATTAAGAAGGATGACTTTGAGAAGATGAAGCTGGTATGGTGGGAATGTTGCAACACTCCGGTTGATTGTGGAGTTGTCTGTGTGAGTTACTTCTTTGTGTTCTTGAAAAGATTGATTTTGTCAGTGTCAATGGTTGATATAAAGTATGCAGTTGTGTGAATTGGTTATTGGAATTGTAACTTGACGCAATTAATCATGGGGAATGATGTGTGTTGCGGTATGTTGAAGTTAGGATCTCAAATTTTGTATTCTATGATGTTTTGGGATTTCTCACTCCCACAAGGTGGAAATCGACTACCTATTGCAGGGAATTGATTTCCTGAAGATGACAACATTCCTTCCAAAAACTTGTAAGATTCATAACTTGAGTTTTGGATGTCTGATTTGAGTTCCGTTTGAAGCATTGGAAAGATAATGTGATGAACTTTATTTTAAAAATGGTCCCAGCACCTGAAAGTAATTTATTTATCATGTAGTGATGTTTGAGGAGAATCGGAGTTGTTGTTGATGTCGTTCTTGGTACGAAACTTGTTTCTATGACACCATACAAGATGTCGACTTTTGAGTTAGGAAAAATCGAAGAAACTATTGGAAGATATGTAGAGAAATAGATTTGTAAAACCAAGTGTATTGTTTGGGGAGCTCTAATTTCCTTAGTCAAGGAGGAAGAGAGTAGCGCGAATTGCGTGTGGATTTTGATAACTGATTTAAGTGGTGATTGAGACTAAATATCTATTTCAAATTGTTGGTGATTTGATGGATCAATTGGTTGGAAAGTATGCCTTCAGTAAAGTTGAGTTTAGATTAACTTACCTTCGTGGTCAGGATAAGGATGAAGATAGTTAGAAATAAGCTTCTAAAACTCGGTATAGGTATGTTGAATGTTGTGAGGTGAAATTATCATGTTATCTCAAGTGACGGTAATGCGGTAGACCCATCTAAGGCTGACGCAGTATTGTAGTGGGAAGGTCCAAAATTTGTTACGGGTCTTGGAAGATTTTATGGACATAACTAGTAACAGTCGCAGTTATTTGAGACGAGATCAAGAATGATATATTCTTAATGAATGAGAAGTTGGTATTTGTAAGAATGCGAAAGTATTAGAGATGCAACATATGTCGATTGAGGATGAATAAGTGACGTTAGCATCTGAGGAAAAGATAAGTGATATTAGAGGAAAAATCAATTCGATAGGAAATGCAATCGTGTTTAAGATGTCAAAATATTGACATGTGTTAAGAAAATGTTGGAAGTTTCTTTTACCGATCATATGATGAGATGTATTACCGGGATTGCATTTGAAATAAGATTTAGACTGAACATATATGGATCCTAGATGTTATGAGATTTAAAGGGAGACTAAGAGTTGTGAATGTCGTTAAAGTTCTCCGCATGGATAAGGACTTCAAATGGGGACAAAATGAGTTATGGTGTGTTTGGTATGTTAGCATCTCATGAGGGGGAAAATACTTAACATTTGTGTGATGCTAAGTGAGGGTGAAGGAGATTATGTAAATTGTTTGATCGATGGTATCTCGTCGTCGATATCAGATGAGGAATAATTGTGGAAGAAGTTGTGAACCTTAAAAAGGGGGATTATTGAACCATGGTGCTTGGGTGACTTCGAGCACGAGTTCTAAAGGAACGCTATTATAGTTTGGTACGGTGGTTTATACTCCATTGTGATTGCCGGCTATCTATTGACAAATTGAGGAACTGATCACCCTTTATAGCTGCTGTTAGTCGAGTCGGTGTCGCTCTGATACGTAGCACTCGGGGGGGAATAATTATGTTGTCATTGTTGTTGTTCTTTTGTTGTTTTCTTTTTGTAATGAAGAATCATACTTTATGAAAACACGAATGATTAAAGAAGTTTAATTAAAGAGATGTTTTGGTTTTTATAAATCAATTTATGATTTCCGATGATGCTATGTATCTGAGATTTATACTTTAAAGCAAACTGTTTAAAGTGAATTGGTTTTGAAGGTGTGATGCCTCAGTATTTAATTTATGAAATTTTAAATTACTCTGATTTTTGCATATAAAACTTTGGGTAATATTGGGGTGTTACACTGGCGCCTTCAAATAATGATCTAACTCATACTTAACACTTGAACTTGAGTCTTCGGCAACAGCAATCGTCTCAACGTATGCATCAAATTCAGGCCTCGTCATCAACAAGAGCAGTTATACCAATGGATGAAGCAGTAGGTTGTGCATCTCTAAGTTTAATCTGTTGATAATCATTGAGCAAATCATAACACATGTCTTTGATTCTACTAACTTGTGCACTTGATTCTCCTCCATACAACTTAGGAAACCAGAAATTAAGTACAACCATCTTCTTCCTAGGATCCAAAACTGCAGCAACTCCCATCATATCATGAACACCACACTCCAATAATTTTGAAATTTTTCCATCATTCTTGTGGCCATCATCTCAATAATTGAATTGGAGGACTTCTTCCATTCCTCTATTGCCAACTTAATCTTACAAATCTTAGGAAAGTACAAGTTGGCAGTTGGATATTTTGTACCAGAAATCACCTCAGTTACTTCATTAAATAATTTTAAGCACCCACAAACATCTTTAGCAAATTGCCACTGTGAATTAGTTGGAAGACAAGTGTACAAAGACTCACGTTGCTTCAACCGAATAAATACATCCTTGTACTCTATGGCAATATCAAGCATCTTATATGTGCTATTCCATCTTGTTGGACAATCTAGAGCTAACCTTCTAGTGCAAATAATTCTCAATTGCCTAGCGGTATCTTCAAAATTTTCATGCCTTTTAGGTGTAGCACTCCAAAATCCTACACTATCCCGAATATTTTCTATGCCATCCTTAATCACTTGTAGTCCCTCCTGAGCAATTAAATTTAGGATGTGCGCACAACAACGCATATGTAACAAAGACCCATCCCTTATTAAACATTCCAACGACAACTTATCCTTAATTTTCCTAATCATTGAGTCATTTGTGCTACAATTATCTAAAGTAATCGTAGAAAGCTTTGAATCAATGTTCCAGTCCATTAAACAATTAACAAGTGCTTCAGCAAGTCTTTCACTAGTGTGAGGGGCTGGAACATAAATGAACCTAACATAATATTTACAAAAAACAAGTCTTTCACTTATTGTCATTAAGAACAAAAAAAAAGATACATTTAAGTTATAAAATATAAACATTGTTACCTCAAGATTCGACTCTGTAAAGTCCACGAGCCATCAATGTAGTGCGCCGTAACCGCCATATACCCTTTTTTTTGGTTGCTTGAAGTCCACATATCTGTGGTAATTGCCACTCTTCCTTCATGGTTATCTAACATCTTCATAGCACATTTTTTCTCAAAATCATAAACTTTCAATACCTCCTTCTTGATTGTGTTTCGAGTAGGAACTTTAAACAATGGTTGGAGAGAAACAAAGACTCTTCTAAGACCAATGTGATCCACAATTGATAGTGGATAATCGTGCATAATAATAGCTTCAGCAATTAACTTCTTCACATGTTCTGGATCATAAGTTCCAATTCCCAACTCTTGCTTTCCTTCTGAGATAGCCGGCAGGAGAAATGGTTGTCCTTTGTCATGGTTTCTAGTCTTGATCTTTTTTTTTGAATACAACTCAAGAGATGTCCTTTCAAGTGATTTGTTCCATTTTTTGAAGTGCCACTAAGTTGTTTTTTACACCAGATGCATTCAGCCTTATCTTTTCCATTCACTTTCATCTTTTTAAATTCTTGCCACACATTACTTCTAAGTTTCTTTGATGGAGGTTCTAAACTTGTATCAATTTCTTCTTGTTGCCCAATATCAGGTTCAAGTGTCGGATTCAGATTAGAAGATACCTCCTGAGTTAGACATGTACTTTCTTGGGTAGGATTACATGCTCCTTCTAGTTCCGGGGTTGTGTTCACTTGATCCATTTTACCTACTACAAACAACAAGAAATTTCATAAACAGTTATATAAAAAATTGATGGCATGAAATGATGATGCAGACTATGCGAATTTTGGTTATATTGCAATTGGTGTGATGTGAGTTTCATTTTAGAGTCACATTTGTTGACTGCAATACACTATTAGTTAATAAAAGCATAAGTGTCAATGAAATGGCGCAAACTTATTGGTAATTGATGTATTGTTAAGAGTGGCATCTAAATACAACGTATGATCTTCGCACTACTGCAGGCGTATTAATCAATTAGCATTACACCTATTAAAATTTTAATACTATATACTATTATTACTACTACTATATTTTGTATAGTATTAAAATTAAAACTGCAAATGGCATATACTTTTGAATGTGGATTTTATATTCTTCTGACTACTTCCATGATGCCGCTCTTCGAATCTAATCCCAATCACTCAATGTAAGGAAAGTTTCATGCTAATGACCATTCAACAAATTCAATGGCTTATATGTAAATTGCAATGTTCCAATATGAACCAGATATATGAAAACATAAAAGCAAAATGTCAGACAGTGCAAATGTCACTATTTTTACATCCACCAACTTTGAGGTACAAAAGATAAGAAGCTAGAATATTATTTGTACAATCAAATTTTAATTCACCGAGAAATTTCCATCTATGAGATTGTAAAATATCAAATGAAGATCTTACATTATTCAGTTCAAAAGAATGAAATATTAAGAAAAAAGTAACAGTGTCAAACGAATAAACTATAAGCATTAAAAGAAACAATTCATAGGAATACATGTTTAATGTTACTATGCTTCCTGCCGTGTCATGCAAGCAAAACGACTTCTGTCATTTTACTACGGACAACAATTTTAATGAACCTGGTTTTCAGTTACTTTTCACTAGTTTTCAGTTGACATATATAACATGTTTGGGGAACTTTAAGCAAGTTTTGGTTTGGATTGAAGTTTAAGGAGAGATAATTGGTGTTTATATATGTAGGGAGTATAGTAACAAGTGGGAAAAACAATTATGTATTGAGCTGAGAATTTTGTAATAATAACTTTAACACTTCTCAAGCTTTGATACATGTATGAGTTAATTTCACATTCTAGTGAAAGTTAATGAAAAGTTTGATATGTAATGATTTCTCTAAAGAAAAAAAAAACCAACTTACTAAACTAATTATTTGAATTGAACAAATAATTCAAATAAGATAGATACCCAACCACTTGAATCCAGGTTATAAAATATTTGGTCACATCCAGTGTCATGTGAAGAACCACTAGAGTGCTGTAACTAGCTAGGAGCAAAGAAATTTTACAAAAACAAAACAAAACTATAAAGTGGAGTACTTTATCCAGTCAATGAAGCATATATACTCTTAATGCAAGCTGAGAAAGAAACCACCTATTCAATTTCCAATCAAATAAGTATACTGTTCTAAAAGGGTAATGTTGTAACATACTCCTAGTTAGTAAAACAAAGGAGACTTATTACCAACACTGACTAGTAACACAACTCTATTCCGGGCGGCTGAATTTTGATCTTCCTAAGCTCAACGCATTATATATTCTCTAATAGTGGAAGCATGGCATTGTGAGGTTCATTACGGCATGCTTCTATGTAGATAATAACTACAATATGGCCAGTAAATAGCTACAGTTTCTGTAATCATTTATACTCAATAAATAAATACTGTAGGAGTAAATCACCATCTTAGTTATACTCAATAAATAAGTACTGTAGGAGTAAATCACCATCTTAGTTGGTGAAATTGTAAATTTCAGATAATTAGTCTCTCAAAAATATAAAATTCAAAAATATAAATTTCACCATCTTTGATAGTTTTTCAGAATTTTGATGAAAAGTTTCATCTTTTAGAACACCAACAAGACCAAGTCCTATGATGTTTGAATCTAGTTTCTCCCTTGAGCTACAAACTTTATTGTTGTTGTTCCTATTAACTGAGAAAGGATTCTCAAACCGAGTTAAAGCTTTTGTTGTGTCGAGAATCGATGTTGGACTTATCAAAGATTCAATTCTTTTGGAAGTGAAATGAAAGTCTCTATAGTTTGATGAATAAAATAGAGATGGGATTGTGGTAGTGAAGTTTTGATTTGGGGGTGATTGTTCACCCATTAGAGTCTGTTTGGTTACAGCTCTTGATCGGTTTCTAAGCAGCATAAGCAGTGGCGGAGGCAGCCTATTTGAGGGGGTTCAATTGAACTCTTGAACATTAAATATTGCATCTAAATGTTGATATAAATTGCATTTTGTATCCCCTGAAATTTTTTATTTGCACTACTTGTTCATTTGGTCTTGAATATTCACTTTTGCACCCTCAAATCTAAATTCTGTCTATATTAATTGCACTTTGAACTCTTAAATTTTTTTATTTGCACAATTAATTTACTTAGTCCCAAATTTATTTATTTTTGCACCCCCTGACTTAAGGTCCTGGCTCCGCCACTGAGCATAAGTGCTTATTTTAATCACTTCTAAGATGAAAAAGGAAAAAGAATCTTATGTACTGCAGAATTGGTTAAAATTTTAGATAATTGGTGGAATGTTTGAAACATAAATCAGGAGTAACAAAGGTAAAAATATAAAATTCAACCATTATATCTCAGGAAAAAAACATGTCGCAAACAAAGGAAATACCTGCGAGAAGTGGAGACAGAGGAAGGAGACGGATGATGGAGTAGCTGCGCCGGTAGGTGAGGAAGGAGACGGAGGATGTAGTAGCCGCGCCGCCGGTGGGTGAGGATTGAGGAAGGAGACGGTGAGGTGAATCTGAATCATGAAAAAGAAAAATAAACCCTACTTTTTATTTTTAATACCTATTGATATATATATATATATATATATATATATATATATATATATATATATATATATATATATATATATATATATATATATATATAGATAGTTATGTAATTTAACATATAACGGGTGTGGTTTCGGTGCGGGTTTAAAACCCACACCCAAATATCGGTGGCACTGAACCCGAACCCAAACCCAGTCAATTCGGGTTTTATCCGTTGACTCGGGTGCGGGTGCAGGTTTGAGTCTGCTTGCCATCCCTAACATCTACTACTCAAGGTGGTCCTAGTCCTAAAATGGGTTCTGAATTTTTTCCTGATGGCATATTAACTCATTCAAGTTATTTTTTAAATGTTGGATTTCAAATTGAAAACTCCAAAGAATACATTGGACCCCATGGTTATGAAGTAGAAGAAGTCTCAGACAAGCCTAATTGTTTTTTAGCTAAATATTATGGATTAACAAAGGCTGGATTTACTCTCCAATTTGGAGGACCGGGTGGTAATTGTGGTGATTAATTCATAATATTATAAATTATTGTTAAAATTTAAATACAAATAAAACTTTATTTGGCCTCCATGTTTAGAATTTTTTTTATAACACATTTGGTTTTTTTTTGAAAAAATTGCTATTAATTTTGTTATTTAATTTGTAAAACATTTTTTTAAAGTAATCTTTTTTCCAAAATACATATTTCACTAGTAAAGTGCGCACATACTTATTTAAATAATAAGAGTTACAAGACAAAAATTTGAGAGTTCTTTGAAAATCATTAAATTTATTGAAAAGTCTCTAATACATTAGATCTTAGAATGGATCTAGGGCCGGCCCAAACCAGTTAGAAGTCTTGTTCTATTTTAACAATAGGGTTTATAAATAGATTAAAATATGAAAATTTTTCAAAAACATATTGTTTATATTTTGAATAACATCAAAAATAAAAAAAATTGAAAAATTTGTTTTAAAATATTTTCACTAATGCAACTATAATTTTCTTATCATTTTTATCGATAATTTTTTTTCTATTTTTTGGAGTTGTTGATAACTCATCAAACCATAAGAAGACAATGCACATGACAAATTTTAACACTCTCTTGACAAATCTTTTGAAAAAAAAACATAAAATATTTTTATATTAATCCTCTTCAAATTAATTTTAAATAAAAAATTAGATCAATACAAAAATAGAAGGCAGATGGGCAACAAACTTCTTCACTACTCCTTTTTAATTCTAAAATCAATTCTCTTAAAAATTAGATTTATAAACTTAAACCATACAACATTGTTAAGTCTTTGGCTTAATATTTTTTTGATGTAAATCTATTTTGATCTTTGGATCTCTTAATTAAAAAAGATTCATAATCTAACTCTTAAAAACATGCCATGAAAGTATTTTCGATTAATAAGCGACAAAAAAAACATGCCATGGAAGTATTTTTGATTAATAAGCGACAAAAAAAATTAAAATCGATTGTTGAATTTATCAAAATAGAACAATCAAAATTCTATTTAGTTATTTAACTTCTATTATACGTAAAAAAACAAGTAAGATTCTAAGGCTATGTTTAAATACCTTGAAATCAATAGAGTCAAATTGAAATAGAAAGATTAGTGTACCAAATATGTCATTCCATCTTCCTATATCAAAAACACCTATCTTTGTGTGCTCTGTAATACGGTGAACTGACTTTGAGATTTTTGTATCGCAAATGTGCGGATAACAAGAGTTGCCACCAACTTTTCTTTTATCCAATTAAGGGAAGGTGAAAAGAACAGGAAAAGACATTCGTTAGATTCTGAGTACGGGAGAAGGTTATGAAAAGGGAAGGTATTAGCACCCTTTTCCATCCGTAGTTATCTATGGGCTCTTAGTTGCTTCTAGATCATTTTCAAAAGTGCTTTCTGTGTGTTTGAAAAATATTTTGAAAAAGGAATTTCGCTTTGACTTTGTAATGATTCATGTAAGAATGTATACAAAGTGTTCGGAAATGTTTCGTTTTGAAAAGAGTTTGAACTTCGACAAAAGTGTGAGGTGTGAAAAGTATTTTGATTGAGCAAGCAACTAAAAGTCTTATTACCTACTCAGAATGGTCGTTTTCGTGTTATTTTACGTTCCTTTAGAATATCGCTATCCATACCATTAGTTGGTAGGTAGCCCTATTCGTTGGATTTAAAAGGGACATTCGAAGGGACATCGGATGGTCATAGAAGGCAACTCGTAGGAAGTATCCTAGCACATTCGAAGGGACGATCATCACTTTTCGTAGGCAACAATCGAGGGACGAGATCATGTATTCGTAGGCGACATCGTGAGTCTATGATCTTTGTATCGAAGGGACTATGATGATATGTTTCGTAGGCAACGGTGCTAGGATACCTCTACGTTCGAGGGACTTGCCCATTTGTATTCGTAACGGCAACGAGAGAGAATTACCCTAAGGGGTGCATGTGTGAAAGAGTGTGTCAAATTCAGATATGTGTTATCTTGAAATTATGAGTGATCTATGTCCAATTTTATCTTGCCATACACGCCTAATTACTAGCAGTTTATAGGGTGCAGAAAGTAAATTGCGGAAATGTAAAATGCGGAAAGATAAAGTCCTACGCTATTACATGGCTTTGGGGAAGTTACATAATAAGAGTGCGGAAAATAAAAGCCCTAATTAAACTATTACATCCCATAGGCAGTTACATAATTGAAAAAAGAAAAGCGAGAAAAATCGTCCCAAACCTTACAACCTGTAAACAGATACATAATTGAAAAACAAGAGAAATTGCATAAGAAGAAAGTGTTAGTAAAAAGCATGATTTTTGAATGAGGAAAAAGGTTTTTGGTTAATAGCGACATTAATATGATAAGATAATTTTTTGGTAATTTTCTGGATCGTTTTGGTAATTTAAAAACAATTAAAAGTCATTTAAATGATTAATTAATAATTAAATAAAATATGCATGCCAAAATATTAATTTTAATGCTAAAAATTAAATAAGTATTTTTCTGATAATAATGCAAAAAAGAAATATTTTTAGTGTTTTTTAGATGCATGATAAAAAATATTAAAGATAAATTAAATTAGATGAAAATATTAAGAAAATAGAAAAATAGAAAAAATATGTTAGTTTTCAAAGAAGCAAAAAAAGGAATGGTCTTGCCAGGATTCGAACTGGAGACCACATGGATGAAAACTCAAGTTTGATTGCCTTTACCACTGAGCCGAAGCGCATTTGATGTTTGAAATCTGGAAACATTGCATTATATGTGATAACGTGTCCTGATTTCTGAATTCAAAACGGAGTCAACAAGTGGGGCCCAGGTATCATGTAAGAACGGATAAGAGCACGCAGAACTGCCACGCATGCCTCGCCGAATTCCAAATCGGTCAACGACGCCGGAGCCCTAGCTCCGGTCGTCTTCTCCGATTGCTTAAACCTTCAAACCTGAAAAATACGCAAAATAAAGAACAACGAGGAACCCTACCCCCTAAATCGAGGGCTGCGAAACAAATAGTTCAAAATGCCCTAAACATGGTGATTCATGATTTATGTGTGCAAGCTTACATGTAATGGTTCAAACACACTCTAATGAATGTCCTGAGTCCAAATATGCAAGCAAAAACAGTTAGTAACGCATGAATCATAAAAATCGAAATTCAAGAAAATACCAAATCGGAGCTTGATGTTCTTCGCGTTCTGGGCAGTCTTAGCTTCGTGTAAGGGCTGGGATTGATCCCTGGGAACCTCAGGAACACGATGGAAGGCTTCGAACACCTTGAAACTTGCTGGAAATTGAAATTCGAAATTGCCAACTTTGAACAATTTTTTTGAAAATAAGGGTTGCTTGTATGAGCTAGGGTTTCGTCCTTGGTCTTGTGCAATGTGATCAATATTTATAGAGTGAGGATTAAGAGTAAAAAGAATGAAAAAATATCTTCTCTTTAATGCAAAAAAATTTCTCTTTCAAATCAAATCAAATCTTTTGAAAATTTGATTTTCCCTTCCATGTGAGAGCTAGCACGAAATTGGCAAGTTGTGTGGGCTATCTTGGACCTCAAGTTTGATAAAAACCCAACCCATTTGAAAATATACCTTGTTTTCATATTTTATATAATTTAAATTTGAATTAAATGCTTTTAAATTCAAAAATAAATCAAAAAAATAAAAGGTGGTCGTGGCAAGGCATCAATAGGTCACAAATAATATTATGATCAAGTTTGGATCATAAAATTATAGGCCCATTTGGAAAAAATTGGATTTTGAGAAGTATCTCTCTTTGTGCAATTGTTCAAAAATGCCCAACTTGTACAAGGTGTATTTTGCTCAATTTTCCACATTTTTAAGTGTTATTGGACTTTTTAGAAATCTCTAGGAGTCCTTTAAACAACCTCTTTGGTTTCATCTCAATTGGAGTTTCCATGCTCAATAAAACTTCAATACAAAAAGTTGACTTTTTGTTGACTTTGAAAAGGACCTGTAATATTTTGATCCATACCTTCCAAATGAAGCATTTTTTGGACATTCTTGTGAGACATGAAGTTGTAGAGAATTGAATTTCCTTCAAAATGAGAGGTGGTGGAAAAATTTCTGAGAAAGTGTGAAGAAGTTATGCTCAGTCAAAGTTTAGTTGACTTTTCATTGGAAAACCCTAATTTGGAAAGTTTGACTTTTGAGCAAATCTTGAGTTTTCTTGATGAATCATGATCAACCCTTGATCAAATGATGAATGTGACTTCAGAATGAGGATGTTGACCAAAAATCAGGAAGTTTGACTGTATGTTGACCACAGTTGACTTTTTGTCTAATACAACTGATTTTCAACCATCTGAGCAATTGTCTGAAGAAACTTGACTTGTGAGGCTTGAAACTTGACATGGAGAATCTTTGAAGCATATAAGGAGGCATGATGACCATTGGATATGTTGGAAGTCCACCTTGATCTAAGAATTGCCAAACCCTAGTTTGGGTTGATTGTCTAGGAGAGGGTTTGTCTGATCAACCCTTGAGGAACCCTTGAGCAATGATGTATGAAATGTCTTGAGAAGTAGGAGGGAAAATTTTGGGGTATGACAGCTGCCCCTGTTCAATCTTCTTGTACTGGAAGGGTTAGATTGGCATGCTTACCTTTCGTGACCTGGAGGTAGAAGATGATTTAACACTCGAGTACACTTGAAAATTTGCACTCGCTGTTGGCTGATGATGCGGGAATGGGCTTACAGATGCCATTTGAAGAAACTGGAGATTTCGCTGGGGAATGAGTCGTATGCTAGACTCAAGAATGTCGTCTGAATAGGAGAGTTGTCGGAGATGGGCTTAAGATGCCATCCAGAGTGATCGATGCTGGGGAGTGAGCCGTACGCTAGGCTCTGTAGATGTTCCTGAAAGTAGAAGGGAGCACGGAGATGGGCTTAAGATGCCACCCTGAGAAAGTCGTACGTTAGACTTCGTGCTCGTCTTTGAATGAAGTTATTGGTTTGTATTGGTTTTTTAACCAAATATGCAGCATTCTGAAAGTGGAGAGATGTCGACAAATAATCGGAGATGGGCTTAAGATGTCATCCAAGGCAACTGAGTCGTACGCCAGACCCTATGGTTGCTGTTGATAATAAGAGAGAGTCAGAATACATCTTCGTGCTGATTACTCTGAGGGGATAATAGTCGGCAAAATGTGGACAGCTTCCCTGTTGTGCTTCGGGTATTGATCCAATGCCTGTTATCGGAGGATAACTTGTGTGATCGTTCGGATAGGGTTTCTTGTGACACCCCGAAAATAATTCGGTAATTAAATAATTATGATTTTAATTATTAAATTAATTGAGAGCATAGTTGATTTAATATATTGAATTATTGAGATTAATTATGGAATTAATTGGAGAATGAGAAATAAATAATTATTTTATTTATGATAAAAGAAATAAAAGGAATTAAATAAGGAAAAAGAGGAAAATAGAATCATTTGGAGAAAACAAGACTACGTAGAAGTGAGAAGAAGAGAAAGAAGAAGGAAAACCTAGAAGCATCAGAATCTCGAAGAACCCACAAGGTAAGGGGTGATTTCGACTGATTAATGCTTATTATAGGTTTTGATGTTGATTCTATAGATCATAGCATGTTAGTAAATTGTGTTTGTGAAATTCTAGGGTTCCATGAATGTGTCCCTAAGAGTGTCAGAGGGTGTCAGATTGAGTCTGAATGTGTATGAAATATGATTAAAGTGTCAGTAGATGAAAATAGATGATGGAAATATGTTGTTTGATGAGATAGATGATGAAAAATGATGTGTTTTAGTGTTTCCCATGTTGGAGTTCGTATGGGTATGTTTGAGTTTGAATTGAAATGGAGGAATGCTGTCAAAAGTGCAGAAAATTACATTTTTACACGTGGGAACCGGTTCCTGTCTGGGTAGGAACCGGGTTGCCCTTTGAAAATTTATAAAACTCTGAAAATTACACGTGGGAACCGGTTCCTGTATGTGACGGAACCGGGGTTCCCATACATTTTTCCAGCAAGGAGGTTTTGGGACTTTTCAGGAACCGGTTCCTGTATGTGACGGAACCGGGTTCCAACTCAAATTTTTGAAAAATATCAAACTTTGAAAATTCATAACTTTCAAACCGTAAGTCCGTTTTGAGCGCCGTTTTGGACGTTATTTTCTAAATTTAATGCTCTATTTTGTGAACTGAAAATATTTTCCAAAACCTGAAATTATTTTGAAAATGAGCCAAATTTCGAGATAGGTGACTTTTGACTGACGCATGTTGATGCGTATGTAGCAGAGACCCTGTGTTGATGGATGTATTGATACTGAGGGAATGTAAAGCGTGTTACGCTATTGTTATTGTATGCATGATGGTTGGAATATCATGTTTTGGGGTTGATTCAGTTTATGATGATTGATGTATTCATGATTGTATTGATATCATGTGTTTGTTGGTGTTGTATATGCCTGATGGTTGTTGATCTTAGTTGTCGTTGTTGCAATATATATACTAGTGATAGGCTTACCAATTGAAGGGTAAGTGTTTGGCATATTTATGCTTTGTGATGAATTGTTTCATGATAGGTGATTATATCATGTGGTGGTTGATGAGGGTTTATGATGTCTGATGTGGTCATAACCTGTGTTGATGTATGCATGATTGGTTGATATATCATGTTGATTGGTTTGCATGTTTATGCTGATGTTAGACGTATGCATGATTAGTTGATATATCATGTTGATTGTTGAGATTCAGTTATGTTCAATGAATGTATACATAGACTGATTGATGTTGCATGCTAATGATGTGCGTGCATATGCATTGTTTGGTGAAGTTAATTCCCATTGTGCGGAATTTGACTTGGATTGCCGATAACCGATACCCGAGTGAGGATGGGTGGTTAGCCGGGTTCGTGTCCGAGTGGTTATGGACGAATCGATGGTACCGTATCCGGTTGATGAATGGATCGTGTTGGGTGACTTGGTCACGAGTCGGTACCGCATGCATTGAGTCCATTATATTTGTATGGAATAGTAACATGTTAGGATGTCTTCCAAAGGTTACTATTCTTTGATTGATGATTGTTGTGCATGATGATTATATGGTTGTACTTGTGTATTGAATCGGAGTTGTTGAAATGGGTGGATTAATATGCTTGAAATATGTTGTTAATTGAGAAGCTTATAATATGCTTTAATTATGAGAAGTCTCACCCTTACTTTACCATTTCGATTAAAGTTAGCAACTGAAGAGTCGGTGAGGATGGCTCTAGAGCTCATCGCTTAGTCCGCGTTGTCATGCTCGATTAGATTGTAACACGGGAACGTTAGATGAGGAATTAGACTTAGTCTATTATTTATTTAAAACTTAGTGGGAATAATGTTGATTGAAATTATTCCGGTTTTGCTGAAGATATTTTCCGCTGTGTAAGACATGGTCTTAAATTGATTGAAGATTTATTTGGATGTTGATCCTCAGTGTAGCATGGCTACTGATTGAATGAACGTTTATTCTATTTATTAATTGTGACATCCCGTGATTACCGTGTTAAACTCTGATTAAAGATGATTTAAATGTTAATTTAATTAATATATTCGGGGTATTTAGATGGGGTGTTACATTTCTCGTCTGGCTTCGGGCATTAATCCTGGATCTGTTGTTGGAGGACAACTAGGGCGGTCGTTTGGATAAGGTTTCCCGTCTGGCTTCGAGTATTAATCCTGGACCTGTCGTTTTAGAAGTGATTTTCACCTGTTTGGGAAAAACAAAAGAAATTTTGATAGCATATGGTTAGTCTTATGCAGATTATGATGCATGACGATGTGTATGAATGACATATGCACAGACTATGTCTTTTATGAATAATGTATGAATGATAGATGTTGTGGTATTTCAAAACATATCCATCTTGAAGAAGATGCGGACGTTCTGCTTGGGGATTTTTGACTTCTGCTCGGGGATGAAGTTGATTGAAAGCCCTGAGGAGAAGGATAACCTTGATTCCTTCGATGCACTATCTGACCAAGTCTTGAGCCTAGATATTGTTGAGGATAGTAGAGATCAAGAGGTACTCTACTGAGGATCTTGTGCGTAGACCCTGCTGGGGAAAAATTAGGAGGCGCTCTACTGGGGATCTTGCGCATAGATCCTGCTGGAGAGCATTTGATAGTTGCTGGGAGACCGAGTTAGAAGGATCTGGAACCCGTCGAAATCTCTGGCTGGGGAATAAAAAGATGTAGGTTTCCTCCGATGCACTATCTGACCATGTTTCGAGTATGGATATTGCTGCTGTAACACCCCAATTCTACCCAAAGTTTTATATGCAAAAATCAGAGTAATTTTAAAATTTCATAAATTAAATCCTGAGGCGTTACACCATCAAAAACAACTCACTTTAAAACAATTTACTTTAAAGTATAAATTTCGGATACATAGCATCGCAGGAAAACATAAATTGATTCATAGAAATCAAAACATCTCCTTTATTAAACTTCCTCAATAAATTATGTTTTTATAAATTATGGTTCTTATTCACAAAGGGAATAATAATAAAACAACAACAACAAGACGACATAAATAATTTCCCCCCGAGTGCTACGTATCAGAGCGACACCGATTCGACTAACAGCAGCTATAGACTCCGTCTTCAAAACCTGCACGTTACCAATATATAGGTAACGGCGAAACAAGTAAAGGGTGAGATACTCCAAAATATATAATTAAGGCATGATATATATATATATATATATATATATATATATATATATATATATATATATATATATAGTTTCGGAATTATAAAGGGTATGGATTAATAAGTGTAATTCCAACACATAATCAAAACTCACTTACTTTACTCGTCATTCTAATGTGTATAATCTACACTATATCACCATAACCTCATCGGCATAAAATGTCGCAACAACACATAACCCTCCGTCACCACGAAATCGTCACGAGCTAATACATCGCTAATTAACACGGTAGTCTTAAACAACAACATCAACAACAACATTAAATAATGCTAGTAATATAAGCAACATAACAAATCATCACAAATTGGCTAAAGCCCATCTTCGCTTTTGGCATAAAGCCCATCATCACAACATCATCACAAACATCATCACATCATATATCATCGCAATTCAATATCATCCATCAATCAACAAAAACCCAACGCTAAACAACTCAAACATAAATATAACCGACTCCATGAGACACGACTATGTTATGCATGTGGTACCCATCGCTTTGTCCGTAATTAGGGACACTTGACATAAAGCCGATCTTCGCTCGGCATAAAAGCCATCATCGCTTGGCATAAAAGCCCTCTTCGCTTATGAAATGTATGTGACTCGACAACAAAACAACATAACACAAAAACAACATCATCGCTCATCCAAATTGACGTAAAGCCCACATCGCCATAATTTATCCAAAATAAGATAAATATATCATCGTATCATAATTGCATTATGCAAACATCACTAATAAATTCACCAAAAGTCATGCATTCACAAATCGGAAGCATATATTAACAACATCAATTTAATCATAACATCATCATGTACAAAACATATACCATCGCATTGCATATCAACAAGTATTCATTAATAAATACACCGTCGCAAATCTTACGTTTATTCACACCGCATCATTATTAATTAATTCACTAAATTCAAACGGAAAATAGTCAAACACCTATAATCGCCACGAAAGCCATTCCTAACAACCGTATTAATCATAATCGCCGACGCCGAAATCGGATTGTCCATACGCACCTTAAATCTACTAAAACACCGTCGATTCAATTTTACCGTAAATTGGCGATTTCGGTCGCCTCATAAAACTCGTAATTTCCAAAAACTAACCTCACCACTACGTTCTACACGTCAAACTTAGCTAGCACGTCAATTTTCGTTGAATTCGGAGCAACTTGCTCCGTCGTCGAATTTACCGAAATCGGAAGACCGGAACATAATCGGGTTCTAAATTTAATCGGCTATCCTAGAGGTAGACTTGTTAAAAAAGTGGAGTCAGTAAAATTTTCTTTGTACTCATTCATATAATTTTCCTCTTGTATAAATGAAAAGAGTTGTCAATTTGTTGACACCAAAATAAACATAATTCGTACAGGGTCTATTTTGTTCTTTCGCTCAATCTAAATTTTAAAGTTTATTGAGTTTGCTAAGACACTGGCGGAAAGGCTCAAAACTAAATAGTTTCTTTCAGCTTGTGACGTCATCCCTATCTACGAATATAAAATAAAAGATGTATAATCAAACTAGGGGGTTACTAATGAATAGATGTATAATCAAACCAGGGGTTACTAATGAATTTCACGCAAGCAACATGTGCTTTTTGAAGTCCACAAAGACTATTATATCGGAAAAAAGTATCAGTAGATTTTAACTTACAATTGAAATGGTTAGTATTATTAAACTAATGGCATTAAATAAACTTCTTCTTTTTTTTAATGAAAATGATCATGGAAAGATACAAATACTTACTTGGCCAACCCATTGTTGGAGACCAGTAATATGTTCTCGGACTTGCTCTGGAGTAAATAATTTGGTTAAAGAGACCCCCTTAATTTTTGGCTAACCAGACTTCGTTCCAGCTGCATTTTCATTGTGTTGCATCACAAATTTCATCTCTTTCTTTACTCCACATTTTCATATCTTTAAAACTTAAACTATGATTTAAATAACAAGGTGGTAAGAGTTATCAAGTAATTTTTATTCACACACACAATACACATATAAAAAGGAACATAAGCAACATTAGTCATGAACCAGCCTAAATTACCAAAGAAACAATAAGTATATTTTGTGGTAGTTTCTTCCACCCACTAAACCCTTAGTGTAACACCCATAATCTCTATGTCAAATTCAACCCGTCTAATCTATTTCCATCAACAATCAACCAAACCCTATAACTCCATTATTAATTTTTCCCCAATTCAAAATACAACTATCAAAACCTAATCATATGAGATAGAGAAATCAAACCCCTTACCTCAAGCTTGGATGATCCATGGTGATGCTACAAAGCCCAACCTCAAGCTTCCTCTCTTGCTCTCTTGCTCTTCTTCTTCTTCCCAAAACCCTCTTTTCTCTCAAGCTTCTATGTTAGGTTGTTGTTGTTGGAAAAGGAAAGAAAGACAAGGAAATGGTTTTATAATGTTGTTTTCTTACTAGCCATCCAAATTTCTATGCTTGGTTTTGATATGTAAGAATGGAAGGAAAACAAGGAGAAGTGTTTGGATGGAAAGAAAATAAGGAAAGTGGTTTTATAATAACCTTACTAGTAAACTAAGGTGTAAACCCAACTCTTCCCAAAATAATCCTCACACTCCTAATTTATTCTTATAAATTAACACACTAATAATATCTACCAATATTATTAATTCAATCAATTAAAATAATTCCGGGGAATTAAATATCGGATCCGAATAATATTTTACCGAACCGAACGGAATAAAACCCGGACCGAACACAACGTCGCCAGATAAATTAATAGATATATTGATTAATATGAATATTCTCGACGCAAGATAAATATCGATCGGTAATTCGAAAATATTAATATAATATAGTATTAATTAAAACAGGGCGTTACAGCTGCTGCCGGGGGAATGATAATCGTTGAGAGATAATCTGCTGGGGATAGATACCTCTGCTGTTGATGAATCACATCGCTTGAAACCGATGTAACATGGTTTAGTTGAGTGGAATCACCGCGGGGCTAACGTGATGGAGCTTGGAAGGTCTGGACTAGTGGAGAAAAAAGTGTACTCCACTGGGGAAGGTTTGTAATGAGTGACATCTCTGTGGGGGATTGTACTTTGCAGGGGAACGTATTGGTGACTTTCTTCGTCATCTCAATTCCTAGAGCCTATAGTAATTACCCTTGTTCGTTCACTTTTCGTATGTTTGTAAATAGATTCTTATTGTCAGATGCATATAATCATTCAAAGCAAACATTGGACTTTATGCAAACAACAACAGTGAGAACTGTAAAGAGAAAGAAACTTGTATTAATTTGAAAGGTGGCGTATGGCCAAGTAGTTTGTACACAAGAAAAGTAAAAAGCTATGCGGAAACAATCTCGTTAAGTTCCAACTATGCTAGTACTCATATATTTTAACAATCTCATCTCCTTGTTGTCAGTAGAAAGTGAGTGAATTGATTTTCGCCATTTAAATCTTGAATGCTGATAGTAGTCTGTAGATAGGTGATCTGGACGAGACATAGTCGTACGCATGAATCCCTAACTTTTGCCTAGACCGCCCTTTCGGGTTTTCAGTCTACCGGGATACCCCTTTTTGCCCAAGCCGCCTTTGCAGGTTTTAGACTTGCCGGGTGTACATGTTTCATATATATCCTTAATTTTTGCCCGAACCTTTTTGGTTCGCCAGGATGCCCTTATTTTTACCTAGGTCAGTCGACCTAGCGGGTCTCTTTTATGCGTAGTATTTTTTGACTATGTCTGCGTTCACAGGGTGTGGGAAGTCTTCACCATCCATGGTGCTAAGTATCATAGCTCCGCCGGAAATACTGTCTTGACTACAAATGGTCCCTCGTAGGTGGGATTCCATTTACCCATGGGATCACCTTGTGGAAGAACGATGCGCTTGTGTTCGCATTAAAAAGTGACTCGCGAGGGAATCGAATCTGAATTCGGATTCTCTGGCTCAAAACGATTTACTCTTTTGATTTGTTTATAAAGATTCCGCGAGCATCAAGCTTTATTATTTCCAACACAAGAAAATGATTATGGGAAAGTGCAATACCCTCAATTGATATGATATGCATTACGACTAGCGCAAACTAGACGCAACGCATTGGGAGATTAGGGGTTTGAAATAGATGGAGCACCCTAAATATATAAAGTTATCTATAGCTTTATATATGAATATTTTTGATATGTTTGTATGTTTTAATTGCTATTTCTATGATTGGGAAAGTTTCTCCTTTGGATTTTAAGAAGGATAGATTATGTGGGATCCTAGGTTTTGTTATTATTGTGCTCGCAAAGATCATTGGGATCTTCTGCATACATATCCCTTAATGGGAATCAGAGCATTTGTAGCTCGGATCTAAAGGGATCTATGGTTTGTTTGGTTTGAGGAAGAAAGAAGTTTGCTCGCCAAGGATGAGACCTTGTGCCTACGTATTCTCAAAAGGATGTTGAGAAAGTCAGAGCAATCGTAGTTCCCACTTATGCTAGTGGAAGCAACGGGATGTTATTAAGAGACACAGACAAATGTCATCTTAATGAAAAATGTATCTAATCTATTTCATCACATACATTTTGAAAAGTTTGATTGATTGAATCTTTCGTCGTAAGTTATAGGTGTTTTGCTTGAGTGTACAAGCGTTATCACTTACGAGTTAAGAAAGATGTTTGAAAAAGATGATTGAATCTTTTAATTGTAAGCATTGGGTGTTTTGCTTGAGTATACAAGCGTTACCATTTACGATTAAGAGATGTTTTTGTTTGAAAAGAGTTTGAAAAAGTTATTGATTGTATGTGATGTGATAGATGAGATACTTCTTCCATAGAAATGATAAACGTCTAAATCTCGAGGAGAAATTGATTGGATTTAAGGGGATGCTTTTAAGAAGCCCATGGATCCTTGTATTGTTAGCCCAAGAGAAGGCATTCCGAGGGTCATCGAGGGTCATCGCGGGTCCTTGTATGAAGCTCAAGAGGAAGCTATAGGGTATGGCTGGCTTTGGCTTTAAGAGGGATTTCACCGGGAAACCATCCTCTTAGGATTTCAAGAGCAATTTCACCGGGAAATTATACTCTCTGGGTTCTATCCTAACGCGGGTGATTCTTTGTATTGGGAGCCCAATAGGAGGCTGTTAAGGGATTTCCTGGTCTCTTTCTTGGTTTGATGCCTAAGAGAAGGCTAAACTCAATGAGGAGTTCTTTTGAACGAAGCCCAAGAGAAGGCTGACTCAGCAGGGGAGTATTGTCTTATATGAAGCCTAAGCGGAGGCTGAACTCAGATGAATGAGTTTTCTTATATGAAGCCTAAGAGGAGGCTGAATTCAGATGAAATGAGTTACCTTGTACAAAGCCCAAGAGGAGGCTAACTCTGTGGGGAACCTATTGGTTAGACTAGTTGTTATGTTATAACTAGATAGTTGTATAAACAAGTGTATGAAGTTTATTCACAGGAGTTTATGAAGGAAATATAAGCAATGCATGTAAATTTTATTTACAAGAGTTTATGAAGGAAATATAAACAAGTGTGTGTAAAACGGACGTTTAAAACGAGTGTAACTTGATTATTTACAAGTTTGAATTGTGTACAAGGAAGTAAATATGTATACGAACGAGTATTTATGTACAGGAGGATGTGGATGTACATAGGAGGGTTGGGACTTACACCGTAAGGGAGGCCCATTGGTTTAAAAGCAGTTTCACCGGGAATAATGCTCCTTTTAATACCAATGGTATTAAGTGTATATACAAGTGAAATAAAAACAAACGGACGAAGTTTGTCTGTACTTAAGTATTTACAGAGTATCTGTATTATGTACGAGGAAAATTAATATGTACATGAAAGAATTTGATATGTACAAGGAAATATGTATGTACATAAAAAGAATTTTGTGACTTACACCGTAAGGGAGGCCCATGATCGGTTAAGAAATTCGAGGAAAAAACGAATTCGGTTTTATCGTCAAATCAGATCGATCATGGAAAAAGATGTAAGTTTAATGAAAAGTTTTGAAAAAAAGATCTTGAAAGTGTTTTTGAAAGATTAAGTTTACTTACAAAAAGTTTGAGAAAAAAACCCGGGCTTTGAAAGTTTGAAAAAAAATCACCTTTGAAAGTGCTTTAAAAAGTACTCAAAAGTATCGTTTTCGGCTCGATATAAATATAATCAGATGAAAGTTTTTTCTGAATTTTTTGACACTATCATAAAATAGATATGTTAATTGACAAGTGTACAAAAAATCACCTCAAAATGAGGAGTTTTGATTGGGTTTTGAAAGAGTCAAAGTTTGAAAAAATATGAAGTAAAATGAAAAGTTTAAAAATGGTCCCAAGGCTACTCGAACCCGGACCATTGGGCAAGGCGTGGCAAGAATGACTTAAGAGTGAGTGACAATCATGGGGGCAATACATCCGTATTGAGTTCAAACCATTTAATTATATTACAAGTGGATATTTGAATTTGAAAAAGCGCACTCATCTTCATCTTCCTCAATCCTTCAATCAGCCATGGATTCCTTGTTTCTCAATGAAATTGCTCGATGTAAACATCAAACTTGATCGAAATTTAACCAGGAACATGATGATGTGGTTTAATTTCATTTATTTTTGGTTTAACATGATTAAATTCCCAGAAAACACGAAGAACACTAATTCCTAAAAATCAAATTGAAATCGTGTGTGATCATGGAATTATGCAATTGATTGAGGGTTAATGATCAGTGATGGTGCAGAGACAAAACGGCCAAGAGCTTTTTGAACTGGAAGCAAGAAATCAAGGAATTCGAAGTTGAGTTACATACCTCTTGAAGCTGAGATCGAAATCTTCAATGGAGTGTTTCCAGAATTGTTTTGATGATTCCTATAGCACCAATGGACTTCAAGGATCGTGTGAGGATGGTCTGCTCACTTTGAATTTGCCTGAATCATTCCAACCAAGTCCACCTGCACATGCTTCAAAGTGAAACTTGAATTCGATGTTAGAGGTGTTACAGGTTAAGGTTAATGGTCTGCATCATCCATATGAAGTATATTGATGATGTTTGAATGGAAAAATCACAACTTGCTCGAGCCAAACATCAAATTCGAAGGTTAAGGCAGTTTTGGCAAGTTTGGAAACATGAAATGCAATTCTGGTTTTTAGCTTTTCTTATATTGATTTTAAGTTACAAACCAATTACATATGATGTTTATGACATGTTAGACACCAAATCTCTCATGTTTTTTCACAAGTTTTGAAAAATGCAAGATTTCTCAAATTGAACTATGTTACTTGAAAATTAAGAAAGAAAGGAGAAAGCTTGTTTTGGCATAGCTTTGGTGTAGTTTGGAATGGCAAACATGACCTCTATTTATAGGTCAAGATTTCTGAATAGCAAGCAAAGAAGATAGGCTTTGGTTTGGACAACTTGCCTTATAGGGCAAGAAAGTCATTTTTGCAATAAATGCAAAAGGAAGCTTCCTTTTAACCATGGTTAAATCTCACCTTGATCTTATCTCATCATAATTACTTTCAACTGATTTTTTATCAGCTCTAGCCTATCTCAAATTAGTGACAAGGCTTCTAGAAAGAGATTTTGCAAAAAATGACTTGTAATTTTGAAAGTTGTACTTGAAAATCAAGGATTTTGGAGCTCTATGTTTCAAAATCAAAAGTATAGCTAGACACCATGGATTTGCAAGTTCTTGGACATTTTGGAAAGCTTGTTTCAAGGGCTACAACTTTCATGTTTTGAGTTTTTTCTAATTCCAAATGGAACTATGTGAAACAATGCCATGAAGTTTGGAAAAAGTGTGAAATTTTAACACTTGAAAAATTTTCTAAGTGTTGAAAATTTTGACTTTTTGTTGACTTTTCCAAATTTCTTGATTTTTTATGATCATGATGGATCATTTGAAGTATTTTGATGATTGAAAAAGTTTTATCTTGAAAAAGTTGACCAAAAGTCAAAGTTTGACTTTTCGGCGTATGAAATTTTATCGATGATCCGAAATCGATCGATGAACTTTGTGAACTTCTGTGATGTTCTAAATCCAGAAATTAGGTCAACATGTTGTATTGAAGATATAAAGATCAATCTCCAGAAAAAAAATTCATTCATTGATCAGAAAATCAGTGATTGCTTGTCCTCGATGAAAACCCTAATTGGTCGATCCTCGATAGATCGAGGAAAATTTGATATCCAAGATCGAGGTTGATGATTGACCAAGATATATCAATTTAGGTGAGTGAAACTCAAACCCTAATTGATTACCTCTTGAATCAGATGAAAATTTGATGAAACCCTAATTTTGACCTGTAGAAGCTACACCCGATTAATTCTGTTCTGAACTGTTAGTGATGCAATGATGCAAATGTAAGGTGGTATATTAGGTCAAAATTTGGGGTATGACAGATGCCCTTATTTAAGTTTCTTTAACCTGAGATATGAATATGAATATCTTCGTCTCGATAGGTGGGAAGAGACTTAAATATCAGAATACGCAAATTTTGGACCTAAGATACCAAAAAAAAAGCGAGTGATGCAAAATGATTGCAAAAAGATTCACCCAGGAGATATCAAAGAATGACATGGTGGGGAAATATTTGTGAGGATGAATCAATCTGTCTAAGAAAAGAGAATCCTGTTTGTTGGGAAACAAGCAATATGTTTCACTGAGAAAATAGATTCACAATGCATGTGAATATCTGTTTCGCTTTGGGAAACAAAGAGATTACCTTCTGTCAGCCTTGTGACAATGTTTAAGGTAAGTGAAGATGATATTACCAATTATCAGCCTTGTGATAGTTTATGGTAATGATTTTCGAAGATATTACCAATTATCAGCAAAGTGATAACTATAACAAGGTAATTCTTGAGAAAATTGCTGAGTATTCAGCCTTGTGAATAACAGACAATGATAGAAACAGAACTCAAATGAGTTTCTATTTTCACAGCTACAATATTGTCGGGGATCTCTCTCTTGAGAAGATGCGGGCATTTTGATTGAAAAGACACAAGTTTTCCTTTTAGACAGGAAGACGACTGTGGAGATTTTGTGCTGTCACGATTTGAACTTGTTAAGAAGAACAATCTTTTATGACAAGTTTCAAAAATGAAAAGGAAATAAGCGGCTCGGATGACGAGGCTATTGCTTATTATTTTGTAGGTAGACCTTTTTTATGAAATCTAAACCTGAGTTGGCCAGAGACGGGGTTCTATCCAGGAATGAACTAGAAAGAAAAGGGTTAATCAAGACTTCGTTCCAAATGAGGAATGATCTCAACTGGGGAACATGATAGAGAAAAGATGTATTTCTCTGCTTGGGGATAATCTGCTGGAGAGATAACATACTCACACTTGTTTTTTTTTGGGAATAAATGCAACCTAAACAAGTGATGTTGAAGCAAACATTTGAGAAATGCAGGAATGAATTAATGATGCTATTATATATGAATGATGAATGTCATGAATGTCATATGCATGCTGACGATACTTGACAGGACAACAAAAGGGTATTTGGGAAAAGGACTACGTCACAGTTCAAACAAATATTCAGCAAAATCTGCAGCAATGGTGTAGACATTTATTGATGAAGAATCTGAGTTGCATGCTTTAAACTTTCTGAAAAAGGCATTTCATTGGCAACCTTGTTGGGAATTCTTTTTGGATAAGAATACCTTCCTTTGATGATCTCTGCTGAGGAGAAGAAGACTTCTGTAGCAGCTGTTCTATCTTTTGGAGATTGAAACACTCGTGGAGAAAACTGTTGAAGTTCCTTCTGTGTTCATAGTACAAAAGAAAATTTCGCTTTTATTTCAAAATTTTGAAGTAAAAATTCATTTAAAACCTTTTTAGTTTCAAAAAGTGATTATCACAATAAAAAGCGTTATTTTGTAAAACTGAATAAAGCAAGAATTGCAAACAAAAAGGCACAGGGCTCAAATTTATTGATAGAACGGTAATCAGCCAAAGGCGTGATTCCATGAGCTATTTACAAGAGTTGGAAATGATAATTTATTGGGAAAAGGCTACATTGAAAGAAAATAACCGCTATTATCCCTAACAACTTTGAATTCCAACTGTGCTTGTTGCTTCAGAAGATTTGATTGAAGATCCGTTGATGGAAGATTCTTTCAGATTGACGAAGTACGGACTGATTGTAGTTACTTTGTCATTTTTTGTATCCTTATTTTTGCCTAGATTGTCTTTTCAGGTTTTCAATCTATCAGGATAATTTCTGTTTATTGTCTCTAATTTTTGCTGGACCGCCTTTCGTGTTTTCACCACCGAGACGCTCCTTTTTGCCTAAGCCGCCCTTTTCGGTTTTTGACTTACCGATGTTCTTTTGTTTTTAGACAAAGTATTTCTTGACCGCATCAGCATTCACGGATGCGGAGTTCATCACCGTCCATGGTTGTGAGAGTCATAGCACCGCTGAAAAGCTTCTTTTGACGATGTATGGGCCTTCGTAATTAGGAGTCCATTTGCCCTAGAATCGTTGAAAAGAGAATCTTTTAAGCACGAGGTCGCCTTCTCGGAATTCACGAGGTCGGACCTTTTGTCGAATGCTTTCTTCATCCTTCTTTGATATAGCTGTCCATGACACGTAGCGGTCACGCTTTTCTTCGATTAAGTTCACGTATCCGCTTGACACCATTCGCCTCGGATAACTTAGTTTCCATGAGAACTCTCATTGACGGAATCTCAACTTCTACGGGAGTACTGCCCATGCCGTATACTATAGAAAAAGGAATTTCCCTGTTGAAGTGCGTCACGATACCCATGTAGAGCAAATGATGATTTCGTGCCAATCTTTGTAAGTGATGACCATCTTTTGACGATCTTTTGATGTTCTTGTTGGCGCTTCAACGGCCTGCTCATCTTTGGCCGGTAAGGAGATGAGTTATGATGCTCAATCTTGAATTCCTCACAGTTCTTTCATCATTTTGTTGTTCAAGTTTGATCCATTGTCGTAATGATCTTACTTGGAACTCCATATCGGCAAATGAGGTTGTTCTTGATGAACCTCACAACCACTTGTCTCGTAACGTTGGCGTAGATCCGCCGACCCATTTGGTGAAATAATCAATAGCCACTAAATGAAACGATGTCCGTTGGACGCTTTTGGTTCGATCATCCCGATCATGTTGATGCCCCACATGGAGAAAGGCCATGGAGAAGAGAGAACGTTGAGTAGAGTCGGTGGCACATGGATATTATCTACGTAGATCTGGCACTTATGACATCTCTTGACATGTTTACAGCAATCAGATTCCATCATTATCCAATAGTATCCTGCTCTCAAGATTTTTCTGGACATTGCATGCCCATTTGAATGGGTTCCAAAGGACCCTTCATGCACTTCGTGAATTATCGTGTCTGCTTCATGTCTGTCGACGCATCTGAGCAGAACCACGTCGAAGTTTCTTTTGTATAGCACATCTTCATTTAGGAAAAAATTTCTAGAAAGCCTCATTAGAGTTTTCCTATCTTTGTACGATACCCCGACTGGGTACTCCTGAGTTTGAAGGAAACGTTTGATGTCGTGGAACCACGGTTTATCGTCGAAGACTGCTTCAATTGTAAACACATATGCAGGTCTTTCAAGGCGTCTGCTACGGATCTTAGGCATATCTTTCCAATGGTTAACTTTGAGCATGGAAGATAGAGTAGCCAAGGCGTCTGCCATTCGATTCTGATCTCGAGGGATATGATGCAGTTCCACTTTGTTGAAGAAAGTCAATAGACGTCTTGCATAATCTCTGTAAGGAATCAAACCAAGATGATGAGTTTCATACTTGTCTTTGATTTGGTTGATGACAAATGCTGAATCTCCATATATGTTAAGGATCTTAATCCTCAAGTCGATGGCTTCTTCGATACCCATGATACAAGCCTCATATTCTGCTATGTTGTTGGTGCAATCAAATAGCAATCTGGCGGAAAACGGGATATGAGAACCCTCGGGAGTGATGATGACTTCCCCAATTCCATTGCCAAAGACATTAACTGCTCCATCAAAAATTAAGCCCCATCTAGATTCTGGATATGGACCTTCTTCAGGCAGCGGTTCGTCACAATCTTTCATCTTTAAGTACATAACATCCTCATCAGGGAAGTCAAACTCGAGAGATTGGTATTCGTTGATCGGTTGATAAGCCAAGTGATCGGCGAGAATGCTTCCTTTGACCGCTTTTGAGCACGGTCGATGTCATATTCGGATAATAGCATCTGCCATCGAGCAATTCTTCCTGTTAAGGCAGGCTTTTCAAAGACGTACTTGATTGGATCTATTTTGGAGATTAACCAAGTCGTGTGATTGATCATGTACTGGTGGAGACGTTTTGAAGCCCATACGAAAGCACAACATGTTTTCTCGAGCATGGAGTAACGAGTTTCACCGTGAACTTTTACTCAAGTAGTAGATGGCATGCTCTTTCTTACCGGTTTCATCTTGCTGTCCAAGCACGCAGCCCATGGAATCTTCTAGCACGGTAAGGTACATGATTAATGGTCTTCCTTCGATTGGAGGAATCAATATTGGAGGTTTTGACAGGTATTCCTTGATATGTCAAACGCTTTTGGCAATCTTCTGTCCACACAACCTCTTGATTTTTATGAGAAGCTTGAATATCGCCCGCAGTAGCTCATTTGAGAGATAAATTTGGAGATGTAATTCAACCGTCCAAGAAATCCTCTTACTTGCTTTTCCGTATGTGGCGTAGGCATTTCTTGAATAGCCTTGACTTTGTCAGGGTCAACTTCAATACCTCTTTGACTGACGATGAAACCTAGGAGTTTTCCAGATCTTACCCCAAAGGTGCATTTGTTAGATTGTCGAATTTCCTTAGTCATTGAAACAATTTCAAGAGATATTCTATATGCTCTTCTTCAGGTCGACTTTGCTATCATGTCGCTCACGAGACTTCAATCTCTTTGTGCATCATGTCATGAAAGAGAGTAGTCATTGCCCTTTGGTAAGTTGCGCCTGCATTCTTTAATCCAAACGACATTACTTTGTAGCAAAATGTGCCCCATGGCGTGATGAAGGATGTCTTCTCCATGTCTTCGGGAGCCATTCTGATCTGATTGTAACCAGAGAAACCGTCCATGAAGGAAAAGACCTTGAACTTTGCAGTGCTATCCACTAGCATGTCGATATGCGGGAGTGAGAAATTATCTTTTGGACTAGCTTTGTTCAAGTCCCGGTAGTCAACACACATTCTGACCTTTCCGTCTTTCTTGGAGACAGGTACTATGTTAGCTAGCCATTGAGGATATTCAGAAGTGACGAGGAAACCTGCGTCAAGCTGCTTTTGAACTTCTTTTTTGATTTTGTTGGCCATTTCAGGTTGAACTCTTCTCAGCCTTTGTTTAACTGGTGGACACTCCGGTCTTAATGGCAAGTGATGCTCCACGATACTGGTATCTAAACCCGGCATATCCTGGTAAGTTCTAGCAAATACATCGACGTATTCTTTGAGAAGACTTATCAGTTTGCCCTTGACGTTGCGGTCGAGTAGAGCTCCGATGTTCACTTCTTTTTTGTCTTCCTCAGAACCTAAGTTGATTGCTTCCAAAGGCTCTTTGTGAGGCTGAATGATTCTTTCCTCGTGCTTAAGCAGTCCGAGAAATCTCATCCGGGATCTCTTCTTCAACTTCTTCCTCGGCGACTTCACTGGGGATTTCAAAGTTGGGAGAGAGCATAGAGTTATTGCGTTCAATGGATTCGTCCATCTGCATATTTGATTTATGTTTGATTAATTAACTCTTTTCTCATCATTTTATTTTTTAGAAAAAGTTAATGTGAAAGTGTATGCAGATTATCATTATTATATTGTTTTTTTTTTTTGAAGATTTTTATTGTGTTTTTTAGGATTATCATTTCCAAGAAAGGGTAAAAATAAAAACAAACACAAAATGTGGAAACAAAACAACGCGTTTTATTTATGATTCACAATATGAAACAGGGCCCTAAAATACAAACTCATTTGTCTTGGGCAAGACAAAGAGAAATTATTTAAAAGCTAAACCCTATAAAACATTTCTTCGCTTTGGGAGAGGCGAGAGTTCAAAACAAAAGCAAAATAAACTACTTAGAACTATGAACATTAGTTCGAACTTCAACAGGCTTCCAATAGTGGCGAACTCCTTGGAAGTCGAGGTACTCTTGTAATTTTCCACTTGGCTTAATTCTCGAATAGACTTTGGTCGTTGGTCGAACAGGCTTTGAAGACTCTGGACGGTTGACCTTGCCTTTTGTGCTGCTGAAACGATCTTCTTCTGCTTGATGGACAGATCGAGAAGCATGGGATACAACATATGTACTTTCTACTGGCATTCGTGTTGAATTCTGAGGATGTACTCTCCAATATTCGGAGTGAAGAGACTCATTGTCGGCGACACTTTCCAGTTCGTATCCCGAGTCGCATCCCTGATCTTCAGTAATTACGTTGATGTAGTGATAGTTAAGATCTGTTTTGACAAACTCCACGGGCGCATCAAAGCAGAGATCTTCATTTGGAACCTCAATTGGTTAATGAGATCGGGAAGATGTGTACACCTCTTCTGGTTGACTAGGATACTCAAAAGAATCACCCCATCTAGTTGGCTGGATATCTTCAATTCTGATTTTTGAGCTTTCAGGCGCAGTGTATTTCACCATGTAGTCAAACTTTCCACTTGGTTCTCCCAAGGTATCCCAAACTTCAGAAGGGACAGATGGATTTTCATTCTTTTGTAGAGACATGCCTTTGAATTGGTCAGTCGGAGGATAGAACGGTGCGTACGATTCTTTCTGAGACACATATTCAGAGCTGGTAAGATAAGTGCTCCACTCTTCAGATCCAGAGAGATTATCTTCATCACCTTCATTGGTAAGAACGTTAACCTCTTGAAGAACAGGGTTTAAGAAACCCCCACTGTGAAATACTTCTCTGATTGGGCGAAGTGTTTCATCCCTTTGATTGTCTTTAGGAAATACTGGAGCAAATCCGAGCCCAGCCTTTGTCTTGTTGTTGACAGGTTTTATTACTTGTCCCCAACCTGCAGCATTACCATCTTTCACTATCTGCGCTGCTTCTTTGTAAGAGGAGATAGATGATCTGCTTTTGCTTGTAGATTCATCTTCTAACTAATGTCCTTGGGCTGTGTCCTTCAACGTCGTTATCGTGATGAAAGAAAAGTTGGATAAATGGTGACTAGTAAGGCTTGTTCACCGATGATAGTTACTAGCCTCCCATTTACTGTAAATTTCAGATTTTGATGGAGAGTGGAAGTCACTGCTCCTGCTTCATGGATCCATGGTCTTCCTAGCAAACAACTGTAAGCAGCTGGCACATCCATAACCTGGAAAGTGATTTGGAAAGTATGCGGTCCAATCGTCATTGGTCGACTTCCCAATAATGATTTCCTTGACCCATCAAAGGCTCTTACCACTATGTTATTGAACTTCATTGGCGTTCCTTTGTAAGCTAAACGAGCGAGAGTCGTTTTTGGCATTACATTTAAGGATGAACCGGTATCCACTAGTACGTTGGATGAGAATCGATTGGCAAATCATTGAGATATGCGAGCAGTTGTGATCTTTCCTTCCTCCTAAGTTCTTCATCATCTGAAGCTTAAATTGTTGCAAGTCGTTATGTTGCCCACAATTCCACCAAATTGATCTGTAGTCACGTCGTGATCTACGTAAGCTTGATCTAGTACTTTCATTAAAGCTTCTCGGTGAGCTTCGAAATTCAGAAGTAGAGATAATATCGAATCTTGGAGAGTGCATCGGTGATCCGACTCTGTACTCGCTTTTCTTGATTAGCTTCAAAATTTCATCGAAATCTGAGTTGACTTTGGTTCCATCAGACGGTCCGACGTTTACATTTGGATTATCAACGACAATCCTCATGGGGTTTTCGGGCGGTGTATTAACTGGATTTTGCCTAACAATAGGAACAACAGGCGGCTTTGGCGGCAACGGAGTATGTACTCGTCCACTTCGCGTTACTCATCCAATTTCAGTTATGTTGACATTGGCTGAAAGAGTTGGCATGGGTTTCTCCTTCCCATCTTCTATCATAGTTTCACTGTATTGATAGGGAATTGCTTTGTTAGAACTGTATGGAACAGGACTGGGTAGACAGATCACCAAAGGAAACTCTGGAACGTCTGAACCGTTATACTCAATCTCCACATGTTCGGGCACTTTGAAACAGAGGATAACGACGTTTACTTCGGGACTTTCCGAGTTGATATCTGAGACTAGAAGCTCATGCGGAAAATGCCCTACCATATTCACGTCATAGTCATTTCTGTTTCTGAAGATCTGTATGTCACCATTGTCTAATAATCGTTGAATGTCTGCTCTTATGGTTGGACATCCTCGACAATCCTTGAAGCAGATGCTGCAAGCTGCATAATCATGTTTAGTGAAAACGCCCATTGTATTGTATGTATCATGGAGTTGTACCAAACTTTCTCTTATCATATTCACATCTGTGACAAGATATCGATCTGTATTTCTTAGTATCAAATTTACTGTATGTCCACTGTGACTGGGAAGTGGATTTGCTTGCACGTTTGGATTTGTATTTCTGAAGGAAAGAAGATTAGACCTTACTAACCTTTGTACTTCGGCTTTTAGGGCGATGCAATGCTCAAGATCATGACCCGGTGCCCCTTGATGAAAAGGGCAAGATGCGTCTGCTTTGTACCACCATGGTAATTTTTCTGGTACCGGGGGTGGTGACCTTGTTTGCACAATATTCCTTTCTATTAATGCAGGATATAGTTTTGTGTATGTCATTGGAATTGGATCAAATTGCGAGACCCTGGGCGCACAGTTCTGATTGTTGAACTGCTGAGCCTGTTGTCGAGGCTATTGAGTTTGCTGGAACTGCGGAGCAATTCCTGTATTTGGACTTGTATTAACAGCGGGTGCTATGGCAGCTACCTGTTGTTGTCGGCTGACATTCTTTCGTGGTTTCCCTCGGGATACCATTCCTATGTCATGTTCCTTTTTCTTTGGAAAACTGGTTCCGATCCTCTTAGTTCCACTGGAAGATCCTATTTCTTTGACCAGACGTCCTATTCGAACTCCTTCCTCTAGCCGCATTCCCATGCTTACCATCTCGGTGAAATCTCCGGGAGCGCTAGCGATCATTCGTTCGTAGTAAAATGGGCCAAGAGTGTTTAAGAAAACCTTGGTCATTTCCTTCTCCTCTAACGGTGGGTTGACTTGGGCAGCAATTTCCCTCCAACGTTGGACATATTCTTTGAATGTCTCTCTTTCCTTCTGAGACATGGAGCGGAGTTGATCCCGATCTGGAGCCATGTCCAAGTAGAATTTTTACTGTTGGACAAAAGCTTTACCTAGGTCATTGAATGTTTGGATATTTGCACTGTCTAGTCCCATGTACCACTTCAGTGCAGCACCGGTGAGACTATATTGGAAATAGTGAATTAACAATTGGTGATTTGTCATTGTACGTAGACATTTTCCTAGCGTACATCGTAAGATGACTCTGTGGACAGGAATTTCCTTTATACTTTTCAAAGGCAGGGACTTTGAATTTAGCAGGTATCCTTACGCGAGGAACTAAGCACAAATCATGGGCGTTCTTCCCAAACAATTCCTTCCCACGGATTGTTTTAATCTCAAGCTGCATCTTGAGGAGCTGTTCCTGGAGAGTCTCCATCTGGCCACGAGGATTCGCGTTATCGCCTGGACTATGGTGGACTTCTTCGTCTGCAGTAGTGTGAACTACGGATGCTGAGTTCATCATGATTGTGGAGTAAGTGTTGAGTTTTTCAAAATAGGTACTTCAAGCGTGGTTGTTTGTACCTGAGAAGTCGGTTGACGAAATCCGATGTCGAAATTGAAAGGCATGCCCCATGGATAACCTTCTGGCATACTGAAGAGTGAACTACTGGCTGCAACAGTTGAAACTGGAGTAGTAGTGGTCTCTGAAATCGTCGCTTGATTTTGACTGCTCAATGTTGCTTGCTGACTTTGTGCGGTTGCCAACGAATTGACCAAAGAAGTGAGTCTCTCCACCTCTTCTTGCAGCGTTGTCACTGTGCTACGAAGCTCAACATTTTCTTGCTCAAAGCTTTCCATTATTTTTCTTCTTTTTGAACGTGTATTGTATGTACGAGTTGGCTGTGGACGTGGTCGAGAAACTCTAAGACGCGAAAGCTTGGCGATCTTTTCCTTTCTAGAAGAAATTCCAAAAGATCAGACTCTAAACAAGAAACTCAATATGCAAAGTATGATGCATGATTATGAATGCAAAGAGAAAAATTTCCAAAGAATTTACACTAAAAGAGAAATTTCTGGCAAATATTTGGATGGAAAACTCATATTTTATTGATTATTGAAAGAAGATTACAACAATTTTTGTTTTTGAGCATGGCTCGTACAAATGATAAAATAAATGATAAAAATTACAATCTAAATTAATTAATCGTCCTTGTCGGATGAAGATCCAAAGGCTTGATGTAGCTTCAGCTTCAGGATTTCTTTCCCATAGTGAGCTTTTAGCTCAGCTTTCTCGGCTTTTAGCTTGCTAATGACTTTCTTCCATTCGTCGGGAGCAGGATCGCTGGTTGTCATTTCCTCAAGCTTTCCTTTCCTTTCTTTGATGTATCTTTTGATCGCGTTATCTTTCTGACGAATCTTCTCATCTTTCTCCATGAGCCATTCATCCTGGAAGTAAAGCGTCTTTTCATGGTCTTTGACCTGCTTCTTGAGCTTCTCATTTTCGAGATCAGTCTTAAGGAACTTGTCTTCCAAAGCTTCTTTCTCAAGCCTCATCTTGGCCAAAGCTTCTTGGTATTCTCCCATAGTCTCGACGGGAAAAATTGTTGATTTGGAAGCTGTTGAGAACATAGGTTCCTCATAAGCATAAGGCAGTTGAAATTCCTTCGCTCTTTTCTTTACCCAAGAAGTATAGATTTCCATGGCCACACAATTCCTTGCATTTCCTTTTTCCTTCCTTCGGATGTGATGCCAAGCTCTTATCATTCTGGCTTTCAAACCTTGAGAATCCTCCCCTTCATGATAGAAGTAGCTTTCTACTGTAAAACCAAGAGGTTTACTAGAGTTTGCATATCCGAGTTGACGTCTCGCCAAGAATGGGTTGTAGTTGATTCCTCCTTTTGTACCAATGAGAGGTACGTTGGAAAATTCTCCACAGCTCTCAATGATTTCCATCTCATTGTCTGCCAAGGTATACCAATGGATATCGTCGTTTGTAAGAGGCATGAGTCTTCGAGACTAATGCCAATCGTATTTATTTTCGCGGAAGATAGGAGATTTAGGCAAATGTGAGACAATCCATTTGAAAAATAGAGGTACACAACACACGATAGTTCCATCTCCTTGACGATTCCTATGATGAATGGAGAAATACGTGTCACCACGCAGTGGGGAAGGATTTCAATCGAAAGATCCTTATGGCGTTGATATCAACGAAACTTGGAACGTTGGGAAACAACACCAATCCATAGATGAGTAAAGCTAAAATAGCTTCAAAGGCTACCATACTACCGACTTTAGAGAATTTAAGAGCCTTCTCCATTAGGAACTTTGAAGTTAGCCCTAAGAGTTTTCCTTTGGTAGTTAGGTTTTTGTCTATCTCAGATTTCTTTAAGTGAGTCATTATTGCAATGACTGGTGACTTAGGAATGGCTTCCAAACCATTGAAAGGCACCTTATCTGATACTAAGATACCTAGGATGTGCGCGTACTCTTCCAAAGTAGGCATCAACTGATAGTCAGGGAAAGTGAAACAGCGATAGACTGGATCTTAAAACTGAATGAAAGTTTTAAGAAGTCCTTCATCAACGTTAGTGTTCAGAATAGTTAAAAGAGTTCCATAGCGTTTTCTGAAATCCGAGGGATCTTCTACCAAGGATGCTTACTCTTTCAACTTCTCTACATCAGGAATTCTAAAACTGTATCTCTTGGTGAATCTTCCTCTGACGTCCATCACTCTAACCTAAAATATTTACAAAGAAAAATCTCTAAATTCTTTGGAAAGGGGAAGAGAAATGAAGTTTTTGAATGAAAGCATGAATCGCAAACATGGTTAGTAGTTATACACGGTCAAGCGCTGAATTCACGAGCATGAGGCCAACGATAAGAGTCAAACGTGGGTAAGTTCTAAGGGCTTATTCATCTGTGAAACGGGTTCTCGATAATACAGGCTCAACGCTTCTCTTTGAAATATTATCGGACTTGTTGAATACTCAAGTCCAATAATATTTTTCAAGAAAAACTCGCCTGATCGTAGTCTCACATGATAATTATTCTAGGCTTACGCCTGAACAATTTCTGCACTACATCCTAAATGGCCAGGATGGGTTATGTGTTCTACAGCCACTAAGCTTCGTTAGTTCTCTTGAAAGCAAAATGTCTTCGCAAATACTTGCTAAACACAAATACTCCCAAAACAACCTCCACTGAGAGAGGGATCTCAAATTAACTCCGTAAGTACGGAGACTTCTCACAAGTTAATAGGACTATACCCCCACCTAGATCTTAAAATGTTTCTTAAATCCGGGTTAGGATTTCTTTCCATTAGATGAAATCGCAAAACACACAATAAAGGAAAACAAACATATGCACATATGAAAGCTTAACCCCTTTTTTTCTTTTTTGAAAACAAAAAAAAGCTTGGTGCTCTTTGAGCAGAGTCACATTTTTTTGAAAATCAAAATTTAACGTACTCCCCAGCAGAGTCGCCATTTTTTCTGTTCGCGTTAAAAAGTGACGTGCGAGGGAATCGAATCTGAATTCGGATTCTCTGGCTCGAAACGATTTACTCTTTTGATTTGTTTATAAAGATTCCGCAAGCATCAAGATTTATTATTTCCAACACAAGAAAATGATTATGAAAAAGGGGAAAGCTGCAATACCCTAAATTGATATGATATGCATTACGACTAGCGCGAACTAGACGCAACGCATTGGGGAGATTCCGGGCAAGGGGGTTTGTTATATAAAGGGAATAGATGGAGCACCCTAAATATATATAGTTATCTATAGCTTTATATATGAATTTGTTTGATATGTTTGTGTGTTTTAATTGCTATTTCTATGATTGGGAAAGTTTCTCCTTTGGATTTTAAGAAGGATAGATTATGTGGGATCCTAGGTTTTGTTATTATTGTGCTCGCAAAGATCATTGGGATCTTCTGCATACATATCCCTTCATGGGAATCAGAGCATTTGTAGCTCGGATCTAAAGGGATCTATGGTTTGTTTGGTTTGAGGGAGAAAGAAGTTTGCTCGCCAAGGATGAGACCTTGTGCCTACGTATTCTCAAAAGGATGTTGAGAAAGTCAGAGCAATCGTAGTTCCCACTTATGCTAGTGGAAGCAACGGGATGTTATTAAGAGACACAGACAAATGTCATCTTAATGAAAAATGTATCTAATCTATTTCATCACATACATTTTGAAAAGTTTGATTGATTGAATCTTTCGTCGTAAGTTATAGGTGTTTTGCTTGAGTGTACAAGCGTTATCACTTACGAGTTAAGAAAGATGTTTGAAAAAGATGATTGAATCTTTTAATTGTAAGCATTGGGTGTTTTGCTTGAGTTTACAAGCGTTACCACTTACGATTAAGAGATGTTTTTGTTTGAAAAGAGTTTGAAAAAAGTTTTTGATTGTATGTGATGTGATAGATGAGATACTTCTTCCATAGAAATGATAAACGCCTAAATCTCGAGGAGAAATTGATTGGATTTAAGGGGATGCTTTTAAAAAGCCCATGGGTCCTTGTATTGTTAGCCCAAGAGAAGGCATTCCGAGGGTCATCGAGGGTCATCGCGGGTCCTTGTATGAAGCTCAAGAGGAAGCTATAGGGTATGGCTGGCTTTGGCTTTAAGAGGGATTTCACCGGGAAACCATCCTCTTAGGATTTCAAGAGCAATTTCACCAGGAAATTATACTCTCTGGGTTCTATCCTAACACGGGTGATTCTTTGTATTGGGAGCCCAATAGGAGGCTGTTAAGAGATTTCCTGGTCTCTTTCTTTGTTTGATGCCCAAGAGAAGGCTAAACTCAATGAGGAGTTCTTTTGAATGAAGCCCAAGAGAAGGCTGACTCAGTAGGGGAGTATTGTCTTATATGAAGCCTAAGCGGAGGCTGAACTCAGATGAATGAGTGTTCTTATATGAAGCCTAAGAGGAGGCTAACTCTGTGGGGAACCTATTGGTTAGACTAGTTGTTATGTTATAACTAGACAGTTGTATAAACAAGTGTATGAAGTTTATTCACAGGAGTTTATGAAGGAAATATAAACAATGCATGTAAATTTTATTTACAAGAGTTTATGAAGGAAATATAAACAAGTGTGTGTAAAACGGACGTTTAAAACGAGCGTAACTTGATTATTTACAAGTTTGAATTGTGTACAAGGAAGTAAATATGTACACGAACGAGTATTTATGTACAGGAGGATGTGGATGTACATAGGAGGGTTGGGACTTACACCGTAAGGGAGGCCCATTGGTTTAAAAGTTTCACCGAATAATGCTCCTTTTAATACCAATGGTATTCAATATATACAAGTGAAATGAAAACAAACGAAGTTTGTTCAGATTTAAGTATTTACAGAGTATCTGTATTATGTACGAGGAAAATTAATATGTACATGAAAGAATTTGATATGTACAAGGAAATATGTATGTACATAAAAAGAATTTTGGGACTTACACCGTAAGGGAGGCCCATGATCGGTTAAGAAATTCGAGGAAAAATGAATTCGGTTTTATCACAAATCGATCGATCATGGAAAAAGATGTAAGTTTAATGAAAAGTTTTGAAAAAAAGATCTTGAAAGTGTTTTTGAAAGATTAAGTTTACTTACAAAAAGTTTGAGAAAAAAAAACCGGGCTTTGAAAGTTTGAAAAAAAATCACCTTTGAAAGTGCTTTAAAAAGTACTCAAAAGTATCGTTTTCGGCTCGATATAAATATAATCAGATGAAAGTTTTTTCTGAATTTTTTGACACTATCATAAAATAGATATGTTAATTGACAAGTTTACAAAAAATCACCTCAAAATGAGGAGTTTTGATTGGGTTTTGAAAGAGTCAAAGTTTGAAAAAAATATGAAGTAAAAATAAAAAAGTTTGGCAAAAATGGTCCCAAGGCTACTCGAACCAGGGACCATTGGGCAAGGCGTGGCAAGAATGACTTAAGAGTGAGCTGGTATCGCTGGGGCGGCAATACATCCGTGTATTGAGTTCAAACCATTTAATTATATTACAAGCTGGATATTTGAATTTGAAAAAACGCGCATACTCATCTTCATCTTCCTCAATCCTTCAATCAGCCATGGATTCCTTGTTTCTCAACGAAATTGCTCGATGTAAACATCAAACTTGATCGAAATTTAACCAGGAACATGATGATGTCGTTTAATTTCATTTATTTTTGGTTTAATATGATTAAATTCCCAGAAAACACGAAGAACCCTAATTCCTAAAAATCAAATTGAAATCGTGTGTGATCATGGAATTATGCAATTGATTGAGGGTTAATGATCAGTGATGGTGCAGAAACAAAACGGCCAAGAGCTTTTTGAACTGGAAGCAAGAAATCAAGGAATTCGAAGTTGAGTTACATACCTCTTGAAGCTGAGATCGAAATCTTCAATGGAGTGTTTCCAGAATTGTTTTGATGATTCCTATAGCACCAGTGGACTTCAAGGATCGTGTGAGGATGGTCTGCTCACTTTGAATTTGCCTGAATCATTCCAACCAAGTCTACCTGCACATGCTTCAAAGTGAAACTTGAATTCGATGTTAGAGGTGTTACAGGTTAAGTTTAATGGTCTGCATCATCCATATGAAGTATATTGATGATGTTTGAATGGAAAAATCACAACTTGCTCGAGCCAAACATCAAATTCGAAGGTTAAGGCAGTTTTGGCAAGTTTGGAAACATGAAATGCAATTCTGGTTTTTAGCTTTTCTTATATTGATTTTAAGTTACAAACCAATTACATATGATGTTTATGACATGTTAGACACCAAATCTCTCATGTTTTTTCACAAGTTTTGAAAAATGCAAGATTTCTCAAATTGAACTATGTTACTTGAAAATTAAGAAAGAAAGGAGAAAGCTTGTTTTGGCATAGCTTTGGTGTAGTTTGGGAATGGCAAACATGACCTCTATTTATAGGTCAAGATTTCTGAATAGCAAGCAAAGAAGATAGGCTTTGGTTTGGACAACTTGCCTTATAGGGCAAGAAAGTCATTTTTGCAATAAATGCAAAAGGAAGCTTCCTTTTAACCATGGTTAAATCTCACCTTGATCTTATCTCATCATAATTACTTTCAACTGATTTTTTATCAGCTCTAGCCTATCTCAAATTAGTGACAAGGCTTCTAGAAAGAGATTTTGCAAAAAATGACTTGTAATTTTGAAAGTTGTACTTGAAAATCAAGGATTTTGGAGCTCTATGTTTCAAAATCAAAAGTATAGCTAGACACCATGGATTTGCAAGTTCTTGGACATTTTGGAAAGCTTGTTTCAAGGGCTACAACTTTCATGTTTTGAGTTTTTTCTAATTCCAAATGGAACTATGTGAAACAATGCCATGAAGTTTGGAAAAAGTGTGAAATTTTAACACTTGAAAAATTTTCTAAGTGTTGAAAATTTTGACTTTTTGTTGACTTTTCCAAATTTCTTGATTTTTTATGATCATGATGGATCATTTGAAGTATTTTGATGATTGAAAAAGTTTTATCTTGAAAAAGTTGACCAAAAGCAAAGTTTGACTTTTCGGCGTATGAAATTTTATCGATGATCCGTAAATCGAGTGATGAACTTTGTGAACTTCTGTGATGTTCTGAATCCAGAAATTAGGTCAACATGTTGTATTGAAGATATTAAGATCAATCTCCAGACAAAAAAGTCATTCATTGATCAGAAAATCAGTGATTGCTTGTCCTCGATGAAAACCCTAATTGGTCGATCCTCGATAGATCAGGAGGAAAAATTTAATATCTGAAGATCAGAGGTTGATGATTGACCAAGATATATCAATTTAGGTGAGTGAAACTCAAACCCTAATTGATTACCTCTTGAATCAGATGAAAATTTGATGAAACCCTAATTTTGACCTATAGAAGCTACACCCGATTAATTCTGTTCTGAACTGTTAGTGATGCAATGATGCAAATGTAAGGTGGTATATTAGGTCAAAATTTGGGGTATGACATGGCCCACTAGGTGATAGCCTAGCGGTGTAACCTATGCGGCACAACTAGAGGTGAGTTATATACCCAAGGATTGCCTACATGGCATTTTTCTCCCCACCACAGATGAGTTCAAGGTGGTATGCCCTCTTTCATGGGCCCACACAAGCACATCACCTTTGGTAGCTCAGATGTGTACGACATACCCATTACACACAGCAAGGTATCACAGATCACACAGCAAGCACGAACTAAATTACACAAAAAATTAGTTGTGGTCATAAGTCATTACAATAGACGGTTTTTGAAATGAGAACCATTTTGTACATTTGGGGAAAATAATATAGTTCTCCCCAGTATGGCGCGCTGAGCAGAGGCATGCCGCCGAGCGGCCTCTGCGAATTTTGAACTTTTCATAATTCAGTAGGGCTCGCTGAGTGTGGCCCTGACCGCTGAGCGCGGTCTATTTTCTATAGAAAAATAAGAAAACTATCTGTTCTGTTTTGAGGATCCAAACCTCAATCTATCACTTCTAAACGAACATTCACAACATTATAACACCAGGAACGAGTTTATTGAGTAGTAATCATCATAAAAAACACACATGCAAGTTCCAATTTCACTCAATTCCCAAAAACCCCAATCTTTTGAAAACCCCAAGTTTCCCCAATGTCTCTAACTAAGAGACTCACCTTGCTAGGGATGAAGAGCTCCGAAAATCAGGAACAAGGATGGTGAGAGTGGCTGATTTTTGTGTGCATGCAAGGTTGAAGCTTGAACAATGGTCTCCTTCTTCCTCTCTATTCCACGGTTTCCCTTTCCTTCTTCTTTTTTCTAATTTTTGAAAATAACAAAAAGGGATAGTATTAGCCTAACATGTCTAACTAACCCCTTAACTATGTAATAATTCCCATTTTTCCCTTTGGTTCATTCCTAACCAAATTGGTTACTACTAATAGCTTTATTTATTTCTTCATATAATAAAATGATCAAATGAGGCATCACAATTTTAGTAAATATATATTAAAAATACATATTTTTTTGTCAAATTCGATTTAAATATATATTGTTTAATACATATTACAAAATTTATTGATTTTTTGCATTTAATTATTTATTATTTATTTTTTATTCATAATAAGGAGAGGTAAATCCACTAGATATCCCACACTCAACCGTTAGATCAAGGGTTCGTAGTCTAGTAATGACATCCAACATAGGATTGTTCGCATTTGCTATAAGTAGTAGATAATTTTTTTATGTCAAAATAACAAATAAGTTATAATTTGATTAAAAGTGATTACTAATATCTTGTATTACTCTTTTTAACTTTAAAAATTTTAGGATGCAATAAAATAAAAACCAGGACAAAATCAGTAGTTTAAAAACACATGAGATTTACATCGGTGACATGTGATTTTTGTAGAAATGTTTTGTTAAATTATTAATGATTTTCTTTAAATGTATAATTTTATTTTTTGAATACTTTTGAATTATTTTATATCTACATAAAGTAATAAATAAAATTAAATATTAAAATTATTAATATATTTAATATTTTTTTTATAAATTCAAAATTCGATAGATCTGAGAAATAAGGAGTTGGGGGACTCAAATGAATCCCATAAACACCAACAAATCTACAATTACACAAAGCTAACTTATGATGATATAAAGATGAAGCAAGAAACTTAGAAGGAATGTTCCACACTACATGGGGATCTACAATGGCGCCCACCCTATAAATATGAGTGGTGAAAAACTCAATTTTCTAATCTTAACCAACACATTAAGCAATCTAGTTAGAATGGACCAAAGCTCGGTGTTAGGACCTTGAATTGCAAGAATGAATAGCATATTTGAATTAGTTTCCAATCAAATATTAGTAAAGCTTGAATTAGAAGCAAAATGAATGGCTTTTATGACACCATAATGTTTGATTTTATTTTTCTATTCTTTCCAAAATATATCCTATAAATATTTGTTTCCTCTTTAAATTGTTTTTGTAGCTTTCATGTAACAAAAAGTAGTGACTTTCAAATAAAAAGACTAGTTAAAAGAATAATGTCTCCTCTTACAAGAGATTTTTTATTGCTATGTGTCCTAATGTGTCTATCAATGGACAATGCTCTAGGAGTGCGAGTGAGAATTACAAACGATTTAGAAAGAAACGTGGACTTAACTGCTCATTGTAACTGAGATGATGATCTAGGCATCTTCTTCGCCCTAAGGGAAGTTATAGTTTTAAGTTTGGCACTAATTTTTTTGGAGGAACATTATTTTTCTGTTCATTTAGATGGGATAAAAATTTCTGTTATTATGATGTATACAAAGAACAAAGAGATGCTTTTAAAGGTGACTATTTCGACTATTTTGTAAAACAACTGACCATGTATGGGTGGTACATGTTATAACTGAATCCTTAATTATTATTGTATTACCTATTATATCAGAATAAATGTTGTACTTGGGGATTAGATACCTCAACTATGTATATAATAAAATTTATTTATTTTGTGTGGTGCATTTTATATAATTTATTTTCATGTCTAAGGGAATATTAAATTAAATTTTATAAAAGTATATCTTTATAAAAAAAGGTGACATTTGTTTACCTCAAAACCTTGTGGAAATTTGAAGAAATTAACATGTTAATCAAGTTACTATAAAAACAATTATGATGAGAAAATTTGAACTGGCATCTCTTAATTTCATGCAGTTGTTGTTAGTGGTATTACGTGCATGTGAATTTTTCCCCATTCTCTTATATTATCTTTTATTTATTTTTTTTGCTTATGAACGGTTATAATTTTGATATGTTGATTATATACTTAATAATATATGTTTTATAGTCATAATATCATTTTTAAAATAATTGTTTAAGTTTATTGAGAATTTTCTATACGTTTGTCTTATGGAATTTATTCCTATGATGTATAATTGAGGCGCACCAAATCATTACAATAAATTTGATTTTCAACCATACTATTTAATAATATTTTCTACTTCACCTAAAAAATCTGATTATTTAAAAAAATAGGAATTTAATTTTCAATGCTAGAGTGAATTTTATTCTCTTCATAAAAAAAGAAATTTTTTAGTAAATCATTTAAACCTGAGACTTTTTTATAAAGTAAGTTTTCTATGTAACATTCAAGTACATGAATTTAGTAATTAAGTATATATAGTTTTATTTTACAAAACGGATTGATATTGAGTTACGGTATTTAATCTTTAACATTAACTACTACGTGGTAACAATACAACAAAAAAATAAAACGTAAATGATTAGTATCATATTTATATATTTTAGAATGTATGAAAATAGTTTTTAAAACACCATATAATTATAATTTTAATTAAATCATTTATATTAATTTAACCCGCCTCTCTTATAACCATTTCATCTATTGTATCTTATCTCTTTAAAAATATTAATTATTTATTTTTAAATGTAGGCTCCGAAAAGTTTTTTTTATAAAAAGAAAGAAATAGAGAAAAATTAATAAGAGATCAAAAATATACATTTAAAATATATTACGTATTTTATTAGTGTACAAATATTTTCTAAATTCAATGTTTTTTATAGAAAAAGACAATTTATTGTTATATATATATATATATATATATATATATATCATAATCTTAAAGGTAAGTTTTTTTGTTGGTATATATTCAAAATATATAGTTTATGCAAATTCTATTTATCAATATACTCTTCAAACTATATTACACAATTTAATATTGTTTTATTTTTAAATTTTTTAAAATTTTTAATCTATAGACGGAGTGTAGAAGGATGGAAATGGGATGGGTTTGGGCATGGTACTATAGTACTTGTCCCCATATCGCAATTTAAAAAATCTCGACTCGAGTCCAAACCCGCCTAGGCACCAATATTGATACCTGCACTATGGGTACCTTAATACACATACGCTGCACTGCTACCGTGATTGTAGTAAAATTATATCAATTAATTATAAAATATCATATATTTTAAGTTTTTTTAACTATATTTTAAAAATTATGGAAGATATTATTGAGTTAAGAAATAAAATAAATTATTTTATTAAATGTGTAATGTTTTAATAACGATATATTTTTATAAATTGATAAAATGCATTTTTATATAATAATATAAATGACATTATATAAATATGTAAAGTGGTATGGGGCGGAGTGGGTAGTAAGGTTCCCGACATTCACCCATACCCGCTTATTTTAATGGGTAATTTCAAGACCCATTTTTGGTTTTGTAACACCCCAATTCTACCCAAGGTTTTATATACCAAAAATTAGAGTAATTTAAAATTTCACAAAGTAAATGAGGCCACACCTTCAAAAGCAACTCACTTTAAACAATTTGTTTTAAAGTATATATCTCGATACATAGCATCGCGGAAAACATAATTTGTTCATAAACATCAAAACATCTTCTTTATTAAACTTCCTTAATAAATCGTGTTTTCATAAAATATAATTCTTATACATAAAAGAATAACATCAAAAGAACGACAACAAGACCACATAAATATTTCCCCCGAGTGCTACGTATCAGAGCGACGCCGACTCGACTAACAGCAGCTAAAACTCCGTCTTCATAACCTGCACGTTACCAATATATAGGTAACGATGAAACAAGTAAAGGGTGAGATACTCCAAAACATATAATTAAAGGCATGATAAAATATATACATGTAGTTTCAGAATTATAAAAGTTATAGATTAATAAGTGTAATTCCAACACATAATCAAAACTCACTTACTTTACTCGTCATCCTAATGTCTATAATCTACACTTTATCACTATAGCCTCATCGACATAAAACGTCGCAACAACACATAACCCTCAACACCACGAAATCGTCAGCACTAATACATCACTAATTAGCACGGTAGTCTTAAAGAACAACATCAACCAACAACATTAAATAATGCTAGTAATATAAGCAACATAACAAATCATCACAAATTGGCTAAAGCCCATCTTCGCTTTGGCATAAAGCCCATCTTCGCTTTTGGCATAAAGCCCATCTTCACAACATCATCACAAATATCATCACATCATATATCATCGCAATTCAATATCATCCATCAATCAACAAAACCCAACGCCAAATAACTCAAACATAAATATAACCGACTCCATGAGACACGACTATGTTATGCATGTGGTACCCATCGCTTATCCGTAATTAGGGACACTTGGCATAAAGCCGATCTTCTCTCGCATAAAAGCCATCATCGCTGGCATAAAGCCCTCTTCGCTTATGATATGTATGTGACTCGACAATCAAACAACACAACACAACAACATCATCATCGCTCATCCAAATTGGCATAAAGCCCACATCGCCATAATTTATCCAAAACAAGATAAATATATCATCGCATCATAATTGCATTATGCAAACATCACTAATAAATTCATCAGAAGTCACGCATTCACGATTCGGAAGCATTTATTAACAACATCAATTTAATCATCACATCATCATGTACAAAACATGTATCATCGCATTGTATATCAACAAGTATTCATTAATTAATTCACTAAATTCCGAAAATGGAAAAACAGTCAAAACGTCGATAATCATCGCGAAAGTAATTCCTAATAACCGGTATTAATCATAATCGTCAACGTCGAAAACAGATTGCTCAAACGTGCCTTAAATCTACTAAAACACAATCCTATTCAATTTTACCGTAAATTGGCTTATTTCGGGTCGCTTCGTAAAAACTCGTAATTTCTAAAAACTAACCTCACCATTACATTCTACACGTCAAACTTAGCTAACACGTCAATTTTCATTGAATTCGGAGCAACTTGCTCCGTCGCCGAATTTACCGAAATCGGAAAATCGGAACATAATCGGGTTCTAAATTTAAACGGCTATCTTATCCCCTAATTATATTTTATGGTTACCAAGTATTTCCAAGTGGAATTGGTATAATTGAAAGAAACAGAAACCATTACAAGGAAAATTATGCAGGACATATAAATTGACAGAAAACAGAAAATCCATTTTACAGCAAACAGACTAAGCAAAATGCAAAACGCAAAACAGCATGGATGGAGGGGACGGACGTCCCTGTTCTCGTTCAATAAAGGAGGCGAGGGCCTCATGTTAAGGGGGTGGCCGCCCCACACAAGGGAGGTGGGCGCCTCCCCCACTTAATTCTTCCATTTCGTTTTTCTTTTCTTTCCCTGCATTTTTACTGTATTACAATTTTTCTGGTTTTTCCATTTTTACTATTTTGTTTTCTTTTCTATTTCCATTTCCATCTTATATTTCTATTTTCATTTCTATTTTCCAAACACTACAACACTAACAACAATACATCTATAATCTCTACTCCTCATCCAACTTCTCCAAACTATTACAACAATCAATCAAAACCCTATAACCCAACTATTGATTTTACCCCCAAATCCAAAATATAATCATCAAACCCTAACTATATGGATGGAGAAATCAAACCCCTTACCATGGAAGCTTTGGTTGATCTTGATGATCCAACATCTCCACCAACAAGTTCCTCTTGCTCCTCTTCTTCTCCTTCTCAAACCCTCACTTTTCTCTCAAGCTTTATATTCTTGGCTTTTGTTTTCTCAAATGGGAAGAAATGAGGAAAATGGCTTTTATAACTTGTTTTCCTTACTAGCATCCAAGTTCCCATGTTTGGTTTTGGTATAAATGAATGGAAGTAAAATAAGGAGAAAGGTTTATAAGAGTATTTTCCCTACTAGCAACAAGGATGTAAAACCCAATTCTAACAAAATGCTCCCCACACCCCTAATTAATTCTTATAAATTAACACACTAATAATATCTACCAATATTATTAATTCAATCAATTAAAATAATTCTGGGGAATTAAATATCGGATCCGAATAATATTTTACCAAACCGAACGGAATAAAACCCGGACCGAACACAATGTCGCCAGATAAATTAATAGAAACATTAATTAATATAAATACTCTCGTCGCAAGATAAATATCGATC